>OZ026619.1:96055348-96655348 GCA_964020975.1 Hermodice carunculata
ATACTTCTATAGATGAAATTTGGCCTTTTTATAATGAGAGGTCATGCTTTTCAAAATCATGCAAATGAGGGCTCATTAAAGTTTTAAATCTTCAATATCTTACATACTATAGAAGATGTGGTTCCGAGTGTATAGGAGTTTGATCATAGCAAGGTAAAGGTCATCTCAAATGTCAAGGTCAAAGGTCATGTCAAGGTCAAATGTCAATTTTAGGGCAAAATGTCATTTTTAGGTCAAGGTTCACTTCAGGTGGAGGTCATCTGAAGGTCAAAGGTCATTTCAAGGTCAAAGGCCACTTTCTATGGTGGCTTTCTTCCAACCATAACTCGGTCAATTTTTATCCAATTTTGATCATGTTCGGCTCAAATTGTAGCTATGGTAACACTACACATTTTTGTAATTTACATGTGACCTCTAAAGTTCAAAAGTCAAGGTCATTTGGAACTTCAGCTGACAGAGAAGTTATTGGAGCCCGTAAAACAGAAAGCTAATCACATTGTATTAAAAGAATCACTGTTTATTTTCAAGAATCACATTGTCACACTTACAACATACTTTGGTGTCCACAACATGGTCATAAACACATGTAAAACAGAGCGCTACCATAGAAATCTTAAATGTGATTCCCACAAACTTTTCTGTACACATTCCAGTTACGATACTATTATATACTAGTCACTCATAAATGTGCATAAGGCCTCTCTGGACAGCTGTCCCACAGCAGAATCTTCACTTGTTCCTGTCAAAAGGGTCGGACCACACCTTCATGCCTACAAAAAAAATAATAATAATAATAACAAATATACATCTAGTAACTAATATAACACAGCACAGCAATTATGTACAGTTATCGCAAAGAGTCTTTGGTTTGGCCACCTCGTGCGTCAGGTACTTGATGCCCGGCCTGCTATGCTTCAGGTCAAGCAGCTGCTCTGCGTGCACAAAAAATGTCAACCACTGAGTGTCAATGTCTCTCAAGATTTTTTGTTTGTCCCCGAAACTTGCCGAGTCCTCATTATATAAGTGTTTCCGTGGGAGACATGGACATTTAGGTATGGTACAATTTCTGCATGTATAAACTGTTGCTGTTTTACACAAGTTAACAAATTGACAAGGTCTTAAATTTGCTATTTTGCAGAATTTAATCTACATGTACCAAGCTTCCCAATAATTATGTTCAAGAAAACTGATCCCTGTATTGATATCTTTCCCCCACCAAAACAAGCCTAAAACCAGTTAGAGGTAAAATGTCATCTGCTTCAATGATTATTATTAATTAAGAACAAGAGGACTGTGACTGTCCTGTGCTGACCTTACATGCAGAGACTTAAGTGGTCCTGTGACCTTTAGAATGATATCAAAGTCACCTTTGTTTAAGACCATCATCACTGTTGCTAAAATATCCCCTTACCATTTTTTTTTACAAATTTTTATGATTTGTTAAAAATTAGAAAATGACAGCACCACTATGTAGTGAATAAATTTGGTGGAGATCAAGTCCACTTGCATTCCCAATATATTTCAAGAAGATCAAAGTTACAGGTTGGGAGAAAGAGTCAAGAAAAGTGAAAACACACGAAAATTCTTTAAGGTAGCGGCGGGGATTGAGCTATAACGGCAAAATCGTGACCCGACAGAAAATGAGTTTTTTCCATTTCCGTAAAGTTTGGCACTTTAACTTTCTTGTCACCAAACATGATTACTAAAAAAGCAAAATTTATTTGATAAAAAAGGGAAAAAACATGACCATGTTTTAGCCGGCTGCAGCATGAGCATGTCTGTTTACAAATGTATGCTAATTAGTCCGCCAAAGTTTGGATAGCAGTCGGCTGCTTTCCACAATCCAGGACCGTAGCAACGACAAGCGACCAACTGTGACATTTTGAGGTGCGCTCCTACCAATTCTTGTATAAACTGCTTGACAAGATTAGGACAGATTAATGGGTTTGTTGTGGTGACCAAATGGCCATGTAGATAATTAAATCGATGGGCTCATGTTTCCTTCTCGGTGTGATAAAAAAAAAATTAAAAAGTAAGGGACGATAAAAGGTGACGATTGTCAAAACGGCACCTGGCGATGGACGTGAGCCTCAGTGTGTTTTCAGTGAAGGCGATTTCAACCTATGCGTAAATCGTTACTAAGAATCATGGCATTGTATACATCATAGAGGCTTACAACCCTTTCTACAGTCTTGCCCTATCCAAGACCAATTTGCTTTTAATGTTTACTGGCAAAAAATACGCATGACGATCGAGGAATCCTAACACTGGACCACTTGGCTATAAATATGCCGCAAACTATAAAAGCGGGGATTCGATTCAGCGTAAATAATTATATCTGCCTTCAATAATTATATGTCCGTTTACCTGAATGTGAAACGGTGAATAGCATTAAATGTTAACCTTGAAGTAAATTTATATGATGCACACGCCTCCACTAAAACTGGTATCGTCTGTAGCGCTGTCCCATTTTGTCGAACTGGAAGACTAGCACATTGCACGTGCACGGACTTGCCCACTTCATACGGGGGTGTTTCAAAGTACACTGAGCGAGGGGACAGAAAAAAAAGCTTTAAAAATTTGACCATCAGGGGGATAAAATAATCAGATTACTGTTAAATGACTGCGAAAAGCGACTCTGCACTCTGCTTTTAGCTGGTTGATCGGTCACATAAAAGTATTTTGTCTCACTGTGCGCGGCATGTTCCGATACCACTCGCCCGCACCCACCCATCAGGAAGTTTCGGTTTTGTGTCTCGATCAGTTTATTGCAGTTCAAGGGTGAGCCAACTATCTTTCAGTGGGCTAGTTATCTCCACAAAATAAAAAATATGTTACATGAGTGGCAAGGTTTCGAATGGCAATACGCGAGAAAAACGTGGCAAAGTGAATGGCATTCTTTATCACAAGGAAGGCGCTAATATGTGGAGGAACCAATGAAATAGGCTTGGCGTATTCTATTGTGCTCCCGGCAAAAACAAAAACAACAAAACAAAACAAAAACAAACAAAACAAAAAAAAAGGCGGACAAGCCAAGGCCACGAAGAACACACTGCCTCACGATGCCCATCCCTTTCTCAATTTTGTGGGAATTGGAAACTTTCTTGACTGCCAGACAGACTCGCTCTGTGTAATTGTTAAATTGCGCTTGAAGTGCATGTCGCCAGGCAAGCAAACACAGTCCGTCTTAGCAGGCAAGAAAGTTTTTACCCTTGCGCACGAAGGGTAGCGTCATCACCTTACATCTGAGCGTGGTCTGGTGCTTTATAACTAATATTGATCTATGTAACCGTCAGGGTCTGATCAAAGACTACTTCAGCAAATCAATGGATTAGGTTTTTCAATCTAGCAATACAGTTTCATCACCAATACAACGTTGAAACTAATTGATTCTCAACACATATGAAACATTCGCTTTGTTTTTTTTGTTTTTTGTTTTTTTTTTGTTTTTTTTTGTTTTTGTTTTTTTGTTTTGTTTTGTTTTTGTTTTTTGTTTTGTTTCTTCTTTGAAGTATAATTTATCCTGGGAGTGTTTGTTTATCAGTAACAGGACTATTGTCTTAAATGTTACGTCACGATCATTCATGTTGACCGCCTATCTAGCATTTATAAGCTACATTGAAGTCGGTGACTGTGCTGAAGTCCGATTTACCCTCGGACTCAGTCCTATCCATATTCCTGGTCGTCAACACTTTTTTTCACATTGTCATCCATCTGCTTCCTTTTCTTCCGTGATCGTGGCAAGTCGATTTTTCCAACTTTCTTTTCGGTAAGGTCGCAAGTAGTCCAAGACACTGAATGGCGAATGTCCCATCCATGCCGTTAATAAAGCCATGTTGTTCTTTGATCCAAGGTGATGAGAAGTGAGTGAGCAACTCCTGCCTACCGGGCTCCTTCTGAGTAGAGCAAGCTGTGAAACTGCAACCCGTTTGTTCAAGCGGCGCCATATGCAAACAATGTTGCTAGGGTCAAGGTGATGGCACCTTCGGGTCACGTGGCTAATCCGCTTTCGAATCCCCCTTTGAAGCTGTCCCATTCACGTGGAAACCCGAGTGACAAGCTTTCAAGTGTGGCTGCATTTGATGTCATTCGGGTAAAAAACTGCTTTTTTAAGCCAATAAACATCATTGTATGTTGGAAACTACACATCAAAGATGTTGATTGACATTTCTTCGAAGTACTGGGACCAAAACGGGCCGAATTTGGAAAGCTGTATTGTCATTATGGCCAACAATGTGCGAAAAAAGGGCCTCAAATCTTTCAAAGGCGATTTCTCGGAATGAAATTTTCTGCTTATGAATCAATTTTGTGGACAGCGTCAATAAAAAGCTAATTGATCGATCTGCTTCAAATAATCGTCTTTTGAAAGATAAATATATTATCTGGGAACCGTTTTTTTTTGTTTTTCCGTCAGATGTCCCCTTCCAAGACTTTTGTAGCCCACAAAATGAAGTAACTGCTGAAGTTTAAAATGATGATCAAAGAATTCGATAATTCTGTTATTATATATTTTATTTGTAAACAAAAAATACGGTTCCTGCATATTGGTCTATACTTTAATTTTACATAGGTAATACACTTTTGCATCGATTATTTTTAAAGAAATGCTGACAAAATGTCAAATCTGATACCCTCTTGTAAACGGGCGTATAAAACCCTTGAAAATTATCGTATCGATATGAATCTTCTTTCTAACAAATCTAGATGTCTGAACAATTAATAAAATGTATGGTTTTGTGGGTGAAATGTGAAACATAGTTCATCTATGCAACGTCAAAGTCGCGGGACCGCTGCGCGAGGCTCAATCCCCGCCGCTACCTTAAAAAGCCAAAAATAATTGCAGTGCCACCTGTTCAACAATTAAGGTCTAGAAGTCCCCAGAAGTGTCCCTAAGCAATTTCAAAGTAATTACCTTCGTGTTTTTGGAAAAGAAGATTTTTTTTAAATTTTAGCAAAAAATAGGAACAAAAAAATCATAAAAATTTCAAACATCACTGGAGCATGACCACTTGAACAAACATGATCAACTTTGTTTGACCCTTCCACAAAGTAAATTTCCATCAAGTTTCAGCGGAAGTCAAAAAGGTGAATTACTAGTGCAATCACCACTGACTTCCTTAAACAATTGCAATGGATGCATCAACTGAATTAAAAGTAATTCTAAATGGAAAAAGTTGAAAATTGCTTTGTCTTTTGATGTTATTAAGACAAATTTTATCTCTTCACCTTTGCTGCTCTGCGCCTTCTATATGAATTAATACATGTAAAGTTTAGCCTCAAGAAATTAATGAATAAAGTCATTTCTTTTCACTAAAATTTGTACAATTAATACCCGAGATATTTCCATCAAGTTGAACATTAGTTATTGTTCTCTATTGTTAGCTATCAGGATTGACAGGGTAATGAGACCACCAATAACAAAGCTATGTTTGAAAAGTGCTCAATTATTTCTCCAATTTACTTTCAGGTTAAAATGTCAAAATTTTGACGTGTGATAGATATTGTTTCCAGTGTTGATAACCCTCCTGTACCTGGGAGGCTCTCTGAATTTTATGCTGCAAAATAGTGAAGAATTGTTGATTTTTGACAATTTTTAGCCACCTCCCTGAATTTCATCAATATTCTCCTTCTATAATTCATATTAATTTATCAATCTCCCAAATTTTACTTTCCATCTATCAGATTTTAATTTTGGCAGGTTGGCAACACGTCTTTCTACCCAAATTACAGGAATCTCAAAAGCGACAAACTTTTCCATTTCGGGATTTAAATGGCAAGTTTTAAGCAGTTTTGGGGCAAGACAATATACAGTGAAACCTCCCTATACTGAACACCCTTGGGACGGGAAAAAAATGTTCAGTATATTGAGGTGTTCGGTATAGGGAGGTTTGATAGCATTGAAAGTATATATTTGGGACTGAGAAATGGTGTTCAGTATAAAGAGTTGTTCGATATACGGAGGTGTTTGGTTAGGGAGGTTTTACTATACATTACCCCAGTCATCTTAGAAATTATATGTAAGACAAAGTAAATCAATAGGCACATGAAACTTATCCCCACAGTTGAACAGTTATTGTAGCACAACGACACATTCTCATAGTGTAAGCTTGCATGGAGAAACACAATGGAGTTCAAAAAGCTTTTGGTGACCATGCAGACATAAGGACACAACATTGTTGACGTACCTCCAGGTTGCATGGCTTCTCTGTCCTGCCCAGCCCTCGCCTCCTTCTGGATGTCTTCTGCAGTAAGTCAGGCCAAAATTGGAAAAGATACAGTCAGCTGGGCAAACAACCCTATCCACAAAAAGTTTTGGAGGCTACAGTACAGGGCATGTATGTTATCATGTACAGTGGTCCCTGTCACCAGAGACCACCCCTACAGCGACAAAAAGTGGTCTTATGAGACAGGTGGTCTTTCATGACAGGTATATTAACATTGGAAGTATAGGACTTGGGATTTTGAAAAGTCGTCTGTCATGAGAGGGTGGTCTCTCACGACAGGGGTCTCTCGTGACAGGGACTACTGTATTCCAACAGGACAGGCCACAATTACCAATTTTATGTTCATTCACACAAATGCACAAGCGAACACACAAACTTTTTGAGGACCAGAGTTGTGCTTTCCCATTTGATTGCATGTTAAAGTATTAACCTTGAACATAAAGAGGTCACCGTCAGCAATTGTATGTCTATTCAGTTAAATATACAACTCAGAACACAAAATTCTTGTGGGCTAAAAGTGTGTATTCCCTTTGATTTAATTTCAGAATCTCCTTAAATAATTTTATTAATTTTGCAGCTGAGGTGTTAAAATTTCATTAGTATTTCAACTACACACAAAGATTTACCAGGACAGCAATGCAAAAAAGAAAAAAGTGAGACCCATATTTTCAGGTATGCATATTTCCAAAACAATTCTCCAAACTGAGTCATAGATAAAAAAAAAAAAAATACAAGTGACTTTATTGTAAAATTGGGATGACAACTTTTCATTATTGTTGTATAAACATAAAACCTTCAAACAACATTGACAGTACAAATTAAGGGATCCTGAGCTTGTTAGCAGTCACAAAATATATGCTTTGCAGCACTTTTTATGAGAATTCTTTGCATGGATGGGAGATTTGTGAATCTGTGTCATGATATACATATATACATCCTTAAAAGTAACATTGAATAAACTAGCTAATGGCTTTGCAACGGAATTAATAAACAACATGCATGCAAACTTCAGAGCTGTGTACTTATATTTACCTTGAGAATTTATTTAATTTTTCTCCAGAAATTTTTAAGTTGTTGACTTGCAAATTGCAAAGGAAAGTAATATGAAAACATAACTCTAGGCCTACTGACTGATGTGCCCTCTGCAAGACAGGCACAAGACGTTTATAAACTAGGCAAATAATTAATGGTCCATTGACTCGATTTAATATTGTGTCAACAGTTTCAACTATACCTGCAGAATTTAAAGATACTTGCATGACATCACTAGTGTGACACTTGATATGGGATAATCAACACACATGAGGTTGGAACTGTGACAATTATGACTGCATGTGGCCTCAACACACGAGAACATGGTAAATCATATCTTGCAACTTGTGCAACACCATTCTCCCAACTGGTGAAACATCTTCGAATCTCTTGTCCAAAGTCTAAGTACAACCCGCTTTGATCATGTCAACAGATATTCTATTTTTCATAACTGTGCCATGATAAAAAAGAACTGTGCTACATAGGGTGTATGAATGTGGAAGCTGCCTCTATGCTCATGGTCAGGGTTTCTCTGCAGTAACCACATCAAGAGTCGTTTTGGACACAGCAATGGCCATAAAGGTCACATTAAACAAATGCAACAATGAGAAGTGATAGCAAGGGCTCCTAGATTTAATCCCACAACAAATGATCTACAAGGGTATACATGTATTTGGCCTGGATCAAGTTCTCTTTTTTTCTTCCATGTTCTCTGGTCCTTAATCTGTTAAAAGTGGTGATATCTTATGGGGTCACAGAATCATGGTTACCCAGATATCTACACCAGCATCCTCAATTGCTGCAGTCATACCCCTTTTTCACCCTTCCCTGGTAAGACTAAGACTGAGTCAAACAACTTTCCTTGGTAAGAGTTGGGTGCAATGCACTCAACCTGTGTCAATGAAAGCTGTTGACTTGGGCATGCTGTCATACTTATAGATCTTATCTACATCTGTCACCAAAATGTTTTCATTTGATGATAAAATTAAGTAAAACCATCAAGGCAGATGACATTTTACCCCCAGGCACTTTTGGACAATTTCACATAATCACTGATGATGCATTTGAATTCAGGTTGCACATGGACATATGAAAATTGCATACATTTTTTGCACATGCCTATTTAGCCATTTTTCTTCACTGCAAATAATTTTGATGGTTTACTATTGTGTAGTACATGCACAATATTGCGAATTCACTTAATTTTTCTGTAGTTTTACTTTCTTTCATTTCACTAATGGTACAAAAGTGTGCAAATAAGAGCACAATGAAACAGTATTTCAACATAGATTAAATAGGAACTATGTCCAAAACAATGAAAGTTTATACATGTGGATGTACAACTGTATCTATGTTAACAGTACAAGCATTGAACAGAATGATTTATTTTGCAGTGAAGGTAAAACAAATACAAATTTGAGTGACTTGCTACACTTACGCCATTTCTTTGGGTTAAGGTATGGAGCTATGGCAATTGGATACATGGCTAAGCCAATCAGTCCCACCAATCCACCAATTAGAGCTCCATATCGCCAACCTCTCATAGACACTCCATCACGCATCATCATGGTTTCCCCTTGCCTGATGTCCCCTGTGGTCATGTAGTCCAAATGGGTTTGTATAGTCCAGTGGTATCCCAAAACAAAATTGTCTGTATATCCCTTTCAGAAAGAAGTCTGATGACATGTGAGTATAATTTGGACAAGATAAGGTGTCAGTATTATGACACAAGAATGAAGGTTCCAAGCCTATGCAAGTCTCAGATAGTCTGATAGTCTTCAGAGATTACATGTCACTTAAATCCCCAATTTCTTTAAATTCTGGTTTAAAGTCAGTCCATTGTTTGCTGATAGCGTGGTGTCTCTACAACTGGAAAAACAGCAAAATAAGTCATAACCTGAGAGAGAGAGAGAGAGAGAGAGAGAGAGAGAGAGAGAGAGAGAGAGAGGAGAGAGAGAGATGAGAGAGTAGAGAGAGATGAGAGAGAGAGAGAGACGAGAGAGAGAGAAGACGAGAGAGAGAGAGAGAGAGAGAGAGAGAGAGAGAGAGAGAGAGAGAGGAGTGGAGAGAGAGAGAGAGGAGATGACAGTGACCTATGGGCATACACAAAGATTTCGGTGGGTTAGAAAGTATATACCTGTACTTTTATTCAATTTCATGGCATTAAAATATCAATAAAATGGTTAATCTTCTACCGTTAGTACTAGAATTTTGATGAGCATTTTACTTACAAACACACATTTTTACCAGACACTTCTTCACCATTTTTATCATCCAGTATTCTCTAATTTATCACGTGGATTGTCTTGCTAAATATTCATGACATTAAGCGACGACAAGGAGGTGCTTATCAGAGATGCATGCCCAGGGTATTTCTTGATCTTGTCATGGTGATTTTTCCATCTGGGAGTTGTATCTCTTCCACTCTTCCCTTACTAGCTCTATTAGCCTCTTGGTAACATGATTTGTCCTGTTTCTACATTTTCAGTAGGAAATGGTAACATCTCTGGTCAGCCCTCCCTGATTACCTGGCAGGCTTCGCAAGTTATATGCTGAAAATTCTTGAAAATGTTTACGTGGCTTTTTGACAATTTTTAGCCACCTCCTAAATTTAATCAATGTTTTCTTCTTTATTTCATATATATATATGTATGCCAATCTCCTTTGAACTTTTTGTCTGTCCCCCCAGATTTTCAGTTTGACAGGCTGGCAACATTGTGGTAAGGGCAGGTCACACAAAATACTGTGAATCTCCAGTAAAACCACAGGCATCATTGTCCCTGGAATGTGGAATCCCCAAGTCAATGAGCTGGGCAAGCCTCAATCTCAGTGCTTTCTGGTGCAGTATGTACAATGCCCACACATCACTCCTTGAAGTGATTAAAACAAATATACACAATCTTAATGTGCTACAAGCAATTATGTATGCATAAATACTGTTCAAGTCTGTATTAAATAAATTATTTTTTAGCCACTATGTACTGTGTAGTACAGTGAAACCTGCCAAGCTGAACACCTCTCACAGGCGAACACCTCTCTAACCCGAACGCTTTTTTTCAGTCCCAACTATTTTCAATGTTATTCAATGGGAGAGCTGAGTGTTCAAACCTGCAAACCCCGAACACCTCTCATCCCTGAACGCCGAACACTAAATTTCAGTCCCAATTTACAAAATTAACCTGTCAAAGCTGAACACTTGTCCAAAACGTAGTCAATATTCTGGGAATTGATTGCTCTGTACACTTTAACTGTTCAATAATCCTGGTAATTGCCTGTAACGTCTTCCTGAATAGTAGAATACACAAAATGTAGCCCAGTTATGGCAACAGTGTATGCTGAGGGAGATCAGGCTTTCTCTTTTCACATCAAGAGAACCTGGTCTGATCACGTGCTTTGATAACATAAACAACTCAGCTGCCCAGGCATCTTGCTCATCTATGGTTTAAATTATTAGATATCAAGCAAACATGGTGGATCTAATAATATGTGGACAAGAAATTAAGTTTACACGAATGATGACATGGCAATAGTAACTGTGTTCAGACCGAGTGTGTCCAAACCTGGGTAGTTTCAAGAAAATAAAAAAAGAATAATTCTTCTTGAACTTTCTTCAAGCTACCCAGGTCTGTACACACTTAGTTAATGCCTGAAATCTCTGTTCAAATTTAAAAGCAAGTCTGTACAAATTGGCAGTTCTCTTAGCCCCAATGTCTGAGAGTCTTCTTTTGTCTCATGCAACACGTATTGTGCAACATGCAGAGCGCACACATGGAAACCCAAACTTGATGCATGCAGCTGGCAATGGCCATATGCCACCGAGTGCCACCTGCGTGCTAGTACTGGGGTCTCCTGTTGCTGCACACCATGTCAATCGTAGGCCCACCAATACCAAGGGCCGCGGACGTGTGCACCTTCGCCCCATAGCCATCGATTCGACCATCTTATACCTAAAGCTAACCCCCGAAGCAGCCTCAAACACTGTCGTCATTGGATGACTTCGTACGCTCACAAGTTTCACTGTCCTGGCTGACTTGCCTTGCGTGTGTTATGACTGCTTTTGAACTCCGTTATCTCTACCTGTCCTTGACCCCGCGCCTTTTGACCCATGTGCCCAAACCTTGTTTGTAAGGATCGCAGTTCCGTATCCCACATAATTTTGCCCTTTTACAAGTATCATCAATGACAGTTCATTGAGGTATATGCATAGTTTTCAATCAAGTATTTACCGTCATCACAGACAGAGAGCAAGTTGCAACTGGTGTTTTACGGCAACGAGGAGCTGGTTTTGTACGTGTTTAATGAATGAACGAAATGAATGAATGAACTCATTATGAATTAGAATGAAAGTATAAGGTGCGACATCTATGAGCCAAATTACAAACTAGGCTTTCTTTCTTTCTTTCTTTCTTTCTTTCTTTCTTTCTTTCTTTCTTTCTTTCTTTCTTTCTTTCTTTCTTTCTTTCTTTCTTTCTTTCTGTACGTCTTTCTGTACGTCTTTCTGACTTTCCTTCTTACCCTCTCTCCTTTTCTCTCAAGGTAGAATGAACATCATATATATATATAAAAAAAAAGGGGGGGGTAATTACATTATTTATTTGAAGACCTTAAAATGATGTACGCTTTTCACATCTTTTTTTCACAAACGAGCAGAACCAAAGTGGCTAAGTTCGTTTTATCTGTCCTCGGTGGGAAAGAAAAAAAAAATCACCAATAGTCACGTAAGAAGGGGGCCTATTTGAAATACAGGCTTTTCATTGTGCTGTATAGGCACAAGAGGGAAATGAGTTATTTTAAACCACGATGAAATAGTCTATATTAATATTTAAAGGTTATCTGATCCTTTAAAAAAGGCCGTTTTCGAAGTTTGTTAAAAACAAATTTTTATTTAAAAAAACGATTGGGAATCAAGCTTTGCCTATATAAATCCATTTTGAAGCTATAAACAGGATCATATCTAAACTAAACAACATATAAAATATCGAATCATTGCAGAAAATATTGTAAGGAAAGAAAAGAAATCATTTTCAAAAGTTTCCTACTTATTTTGACAAATAAATAATCAGAAATAGCAGGAGACACAACGCTTTCACTATCACTGGTTATTTGACAGTTTATCAAGGACAAACATTCACCTTTGCATATCTTTTTGCAGTACTTGTCCATAGTAATCCAAAAAATTCAGCTACCTTTGCATCAATAAAAAGCATTGTAGACAGCTCTTAGGTTGTTGCTTTTTTTCCTAAAAGAGTTACTTGTAAAGAGAGTCTTAAAGTTGCATAATGCCGAGTTCGTGTTTTACATGTTTACAAAAGACGTATTCTGCAAATGCTGTGTCGGGGCATGGCAAAACTATATTTAACATTTGGTGATCTTCACAATGAAAATGAACAATTATTTGAGCTGTATCTACATTGTGACCCAAAGACTCCAATTAAATCATTCTCATTTGTGGTAATAAACATTTTATTGTGCATTTGTGCTAGCTGAGTTTGCCCTACCAAGTTTTGAGTGATCCAGATTAAATGAAATATAGTTGTTACAATTATATCGGTTTTTTAAAATATGTGTTCAGTATAAATATATATATATATATATATATATATATATATATATATATATATATATATATATATATATATATATATATATATATATACATAGTTTTAACACATATTTTCACATTACTAGAATCATTGACAAAGCGAGGAAACGCATAACTTTATTTTTTAGACTTTATATATAGATTATCGCGTAACACCTTAGCTTTTATACAAAGCCATGATGCGCCCTATCCTGGAATATGGATGCATCATATTTGATAATTGCATGATGGACCTGACAAATTCACTTGAATCTGTTCAATATGAAGCGGCACTCATTTCTTTGGGTGCACTTAAACGTACTTCGCGTCACTTACTTCTTAATGAATTAGGTTGGCCAACTTTGGCCAAGAGACGCCAACATTATAAACTGATTTTATTTTACAAAATGATCAACTCTATCAATTAGAGTACATGGTGCTGATAATAATAATAATAATAATAATAATAATGATAATAATAATAATAATAATAATAATAATAATAATAATAATAATAATAATAATAATAATAATAATAATAATGATGATGATGATGATGATGATGATAATAATAATAATATGGTGATCACAGGATCCAGTTGCCAGGTTCTTATCTTGTGAAACCATGACTGGGCCCTTTGTTTCTGCTTTATTATTATTATCATCATCATCATCATCATTATTATCATTATTATTATTATTATTATTATTATTATTATTATTATTATTATTATTATTATTATTATTATTATTATTATTATTATTATTATTATTGCAACTTTATAAGAATTTCAAAAGTGTGATGGAACCTAAGAAATATTTGATGGGTAATTTGTGATTAAAGCATACAACTGCATTAGCAAAACTTAGATGCTCTAGTCACAAATGAAATGCATATGCAGAAGGAAGAAACAAGACATCAAAGAACGTATTGTGAATTTTGCCTTAATGACGGAAACGCACTTATCGAAGATGAGTATCATGTATATTTAATATGTCCTGCTTATCGTGATCTGAGGCTCAAATTTTTGCTCAAAATGTGTATTGTCGGCTCTACGCTTGAGATATAGGCTGCTGTTTACTAATGAGGAACATAAACTTCGATGTACAACATAGTGTAACCAAATTTACCTTTAATATGTTCAAACAGAGAAATGTCATGTTCGAAAGGCTTACTGAAACTTGATCTCAATCATACTTACTAACTTGTTTATGAATGCTAATTCTTACACACGGTTACTGCATATGTGTGTTGCTGTTCACATTTTTATACTTTTAACTGTATTAATTTTGTTGGCAAATATAGGCATGTGGCCTGAAGATGCCTGGATAAAGATTTACTGCGGCGTATACCCATTTGTAGACCGTCTTTTCTCCTATTTTACCAGTAGGTACATGCCAGGAGCGACCCTGTCTTAATGGCCCACCAGTTGTGAGGGACGAATTCCCTGTTCTCATGGGAGGCCTCTTAAGCCATGGTTCCTATGTGCATATATATACATGAACAGCACAAAGTACATGTTCCCTACTTGCCACTTGAGAGGTGCGGAAATTCCATTATGTTCTAATAAAATGTCTTGTGCACAAGCAACACGCCTTCAAAAGTAAATATCACATAACGTCAACACCATGATTGTATTCTATGCGAATGAACTGTTATCACATCAAAGTTGAGATTATGGTTTTAAAACATTTATATTTTCAAACAAATGTATAACATGTCTATAGAATAATATTGCACGTTATCTGTATAGTAATACAAATTCATTGTGATTTTCGTAAAATATTTCTAAAACGTTTATACTTCTCATTAAAATATTATATTGTTATACTTGTGTCATGTTTCAAGCCACCCATTTTCATAATTAATATGTTATACTGATTCCAATATTTTTTCGATGGCATTCTGTATGTTTGCTTGAAATATTTGTATGTTAAGCATAAAAAGATTAAACAGATTAGAAATCGGAGGTGCAGTGTGACAAGTATAACAGGGACGGTTGAAAAAAAACGTCGATTCGACAGGCTGATTCTTTGCTGACCGGCATTGTAATTTGTTATTTATCTAAACATATATTACTTGTTTCATTCATCCAATTCGCAACATCATGATTGTGTTACATCGTCATCATCATCCAGTCAGTGTTTTGTTTCCTTTTAGTTAATTAGTTGGGTTATAGCTTCAATATCAACCATAAATCGGTAATCATGCGACAGCAGGTTAAACTGCACGATTTTATATTACGATCAGTTTTCCTTCATACCAGTTTGATGATTACGTCACTGGTTTCCTTTACTTTGGGTGATCTAGCTTGGAATAAGTCTGCACGCAGTAAGACCGTGCTGCGGGATGAATGCGTAATATATATCACTGCTCGTTGAAGTGTCAAGAAAATAGTGCCATTAAAAAGCTACTCACTGGAAAGAAACTTTTCCAATCTATGCGTGAAAAACGTAAAGAAGTAACAAAAATTTGTCACATATTACCACCAGAAGAGTAGTTCTTCTGTCTCTACGTACATAAAGAAGAGAATATATGGCGAAGGGATACAACAATTGACAGTAGGTCGTCTAGGATGCTTGAAACAGGAAAGTGTAGAATCCAAATTTATATTTCAGCTGGGCCAAGAAAAGCAGCAATTGTGTAGGGTATTATTTGACAGGTAAGGAAAGCAAAACTGGTTACTTCTTGTTCTGTTCTCCAAACATGTAGATGTTTTCAGGAGTGTCAAAACGTCTTTATCATCAAATCAGACGTGGTTCTTGAGTGAAGATTACGTCCTGAAAGTCTGTTACCGAGTAATCCGTACTTCAACTACTTGTCATAGACTCTTGGTTGTTGGTCAACAAATTTTGCTCGCATGTCATGAATTACATATTGCATGAACATTTTTAAATGTAAAACATTTGAATTTACATATTGTCATTGTGCAAATCATGCGTTTGGTGCGTGGTATAGGTTTACCTTGGATCCGTATCAGTGATGGCTAAACTGAAACAACTGGAGACCATCATTCATTAGCATTTGCAAAAGTCCACACGTTGGACCCGTCATTTCGATGTCAAATTTATATCGTCATCAATTGAGCTCGTATCCAACAAATATCACCCACTTGCTGAAGAGGAATACATGTATACTTACGTACATTGATGATAATACGTTACCAAACGAGGGTGTAAATACACAGATATGTAATTGTAAAGTGGAGTTGGATGTAACCTGTTCTTGGAACAGAATGTAATAGTACTAATGACTGGTAATGCCTGATGTAGATATATATATATAAACCAAAAACAACAAAACTGTGAGTTCAGCTTGCATGTTGTGATCTGTAAAAGGCTATCAAAGGATGTCAATGCCTTGGTTGCATTTGAGGCATGTATGTATAAATGCTGCACATCTTCCACATTTAAATCAAGCACAGGTGGCTCATTTGATGGATACATCTAAATCAAAAGTTTGTTTGGTTATCAAATCTGTCAACTTGGTTATATTATGAGCACAACTATAGAATTGATGCCTACCACTTCTAACATGTCTAGTGTTGTGGTTCAGCCGGGTATCGAACCCCGGACCTCTCGCACCCTGAGCCAGCATTTTACCATTATGCTGAAAGTCCGGATGTTGAGCATGAGCTCTCACTACACTCCTTCCACTTTTCTCCCAAAGACCAAGGAATGCCCAGTGGTAGCACCGAACTGACCCCACAGGTTGCCTCCCTGACCTCCAGCCAGGAGGAGCACAACCCCACCAGCTATTGTCCCTCCGAGTCCCAGCCAGCTGAGCCCAACAACAAACCACCCTCAGCCACTGTGGCCTGTTGGTGTACGTTTGTGGTCACTCTGACACCAATGTTGTGGTTCAGCTGGGTTTTGAACCCGGAACCACTGGCACCCTGAGCCAGCATTTTGCCATTACGCTAAAGGTCCGGAGGGTGAGCGCGAGGGCTCAACACTGCCTGGCTGTCACTACATCTAGTAATAGTTTAGGGTTAGGTTTACACCCTCCAAATTAGTTCACAGGGCCAATAGTCATGTTCAAAACATGAGCACAAATTTAGAATTGTACTATCTGCAGCATGTAACTAACATGTGAATAACCATCATGATACAAATAATTATGAAAATAAATTAATAAAAATGGAAAATAAAACTAAAAAATGTTGCCATAATTGTTCTGGAAAATTTTTCCAAGTTTAACAATGCATTGTTTAATTTGCCTAGAGGGCAGTGGCATTGACTTCAAACACCCACCAGTTTGCTGTACTGGCATTAGATCCAACAGATGCATCTGTCATTTTCATGAGAAAGTCTGTTACATTCACTGAAAAAAAGAGTGACACATTAACGTCCATGACAGCTCAAATACAAAAGCAACATGTTCCATCATGCAGCCTTGTAACAAGCCATGTGGTTGACTGATGAGACCATTACTGCCCACCTTTCTGCTAATTACCAGAGGTGTGACTTCAGACCAAAAAAGTTTCTATTTGTCAAAAGTTCCAGGTAATACTGCGAAGAACTCATTACCATATTTTATTTTATTTTTAATTCAGCAAGTTATTTATTTATTCTTTTTTTTTTTTTTAGGAAAATATGGAACAAATTAATTCCAATTACATGGGAATATTGCAAAGGAAGCCCATGTTTCCACACAGGGACATTTTTCATTTGAAATCACAAAATTATAGAGTGGAGGGAAATGAGTTGCATGCTCTGATACAAATACCACATTCTGAAATTAAACCACCTTTTCCATGAATCAATGCAATTTGTCAATGCTAAAAAGGCAGTAGAAGGGTGTCTTGTCTGAGTGAGGTAGTGATGATGCTTCATTGGACAAATTAGAGTGTGTCTTGCAGTGTGAACAGCACATTCTAATAGGATGTATTCATATTTAACTGTATTAACTGAAGATCTGGTCTAGTGTCCTGGATTGCTAGGCAACAGAACCAACTGAGAACTATGCTTCCACCATGATGATGGCACTTTTAGCTGTTATGTTACTTAACCATTGAGAAAGAACACCTTTCCACCTAACAAGGGAAATTTTCTAAATATGTTTAGCATCTTGTATGTTTTAAAATGCAGTGAATGACTTTTCTTCAGCATTTTGGTGTGTCAGGTTGTTACTTTTATCATGAGTTCATTTGGCCCTGCTTAGTACATGGATCTGCCCTCCTTAAAGGTCATCTTGATTGAATGGGTACCACAAATTAAAAAGATGATGTTTAGGGTGGTTAGAAATGATGTCTCAAAATGAAAAAAATTGAATTTCATTTTGGAATAGTGTTTTTTAGCTCCTAAAGTGCGCCACAATTGCAACATGAAAGCATGGGAATTTTCTCCTATTGAAGCCTGATGTGGGGAAAGTGTTGGTGACGTCACAAACACAAGCGGCTGGCTTTTTTATTTTAACAGCTGTCTCAATGTCCTTTTTCTTGTCATATATTACGGATTCATATACTCTCAAGAGTTAAATTTCCGGTCAATCAATCGCTCATTTAATTGATCACATAAATATATCACCTACTTTAAGCATGCTATAGTACATTTCCCTGCTACATTATACATTAACGTCCTTAACATATTACATCATGTACAATATAATGTGTATTTTCCTCCCAGTTGTATGTGTATTTCAATGGAGTTGTAAACTTTACCATCCAATATACTACTTGTGTCCGAATTTTTGAGCGACTATTGTTTATACTCCACCTCTTTTTTACGTGGCGATTTCAGTTTTGCGAGCTATTTTTTCAAACACCCTCCAAATATTGTCAATTGTTATTGCTTGTACAATTGCATTATTAGTTAAATGGTACATCTACTTTACATGTTTCTGTATTGGTGGTATTCTTATCCACATTCCAGTTATTTTCTGGGCTGCTCTCAGTGCACAGTGGCTTTATTTATGAACGTTTTTTTCAGTACGTAGTACTTCATCGACAATACTTGTGTTTTCTATATATCAAAGATTGTTACTTATTATCAAGATTATGCTTTCGTACTTTTTATGTTTTGACCAAATGTGGGTACTGAACTTCAACACTATTCTGATGGTATTCAGCAAGACAATGGTTGTGGCATTCAAAGGTGTCTCTTGTGGTATAAGTGATACTATTTGTTTCCCTCAATTGTTTTGTACCTTCCTTGACAAAAAATTTATTCTTTACGAAATCTGTCTGAAAATGAATCTCTACGTATATTTTTCTATTTACATTTCCCTGGCAGTTCTCATTCAGAATACTATTTCGACTACAATGAAAAAGTTGCTTCTTTTGTATTACGTTTTTTACCCTTTTTTCTGTAAAAACAAGCTGAAATATGAACATATTCTTGCCATTAATGTGCTGCTACTAATCTTAGCTGGTAACGTTCATTTGAATCCTGGGCCTCGTCATGATTTGTGTGATGTCTCATTTAAATTTGTCATTCAAATATTCGTAGTCTCTCTGCCGACAAACTTCGATCCATTCGCTCAGACCTTGTATCTGACTTTGACATAATTGCTTTGTCTGAAACGTTCCTTTCTCCAAATTCTTCTATGGAAAATCTCCATTTGACTGGCTACCACAAAATCGTCCAATGTGATCGTGCGGGCACTGTCGGCGGTGGAGTCACACTGTATGTTTCTACAGCCCTGCATGTATCCCGGCATCCTGATTTAGAGATCGCAGACATGGAACTTCTATGGTGCGAAATCAGAATCAATGATAATAAATTCCTTTTTGGTGTCGTGTATCGGCCACCTAACTCCGCTGTCTCTTTCTGGGTTAAGCTCCAGGATAGTCTCGATATGGCGCGTAACACAGGAATTCACAATATTGTACTATCCGGTGATTTAAATTCTGACTTTAATACTCAATCGGGTCGTAAGCTTGTTCACTTTGCTCAAACCAACTTTCTTAATCTTCATGTTAATGAAGCCACTCGTGTCACTGCATATTCTGCCACTTGTCTTGACTAAATCATTTCAAATATTCCCAATTATATTCATGAAATTTGTGTGCTTCCTCCGATTTCCAATTGTGATCATTCTGTCGTGGGGGCTAAGCTGCTAATTCATCAGAGAAAGGAAGCTGCATACAAAAGACATGTATGGGAATACAACAAAGCAGATTTTGATAGCTTTAGAAATCGTCTCCATGCGGTCGACTGGAACTCGTGCTTTGCATCTGACGACATTGATACATGCTGTATTTCTTGGTCTAGACTATTTTTAGATGCTGTTACTCATCGTATTCCAAATAAAAATATAGAGGTGAGACCATCCAATCTATCTTGGTACAATTCCAGACTTCGTTTATTCAAGTGCCAGGTTAAAAGAAGATATAATAATGCTAAAAAATATAATTTCAAAATTGGTGCATGGACCTCCTTTTGTCAACTCAGGAATTATTATCAAGAGCAATTAAAAATTGCTGAAGATGAATATAATAGTAAACTCCGTGCAAACTTAAATAATTGGGCTCAGAAAAACAAATGCTGGTGGCGCACCATTAAGCATTTCTTGAACCGAAATAATTCATCACTGTACCATCTCTCTTACATGACGGTAAAGTTATATCGCACAATGTGTCCAAAGCTGAAATTTTTAACAAGTTTTTCCTTCAGCAATGTGACGATGTTTCCTCTACAGCTTCTCTGCCTGAAATCATCGACCCTCCACTTGTCAACCTTGATTCATTAGTTATTGAAGAATCTGAAGTTTTTGACACTCTTTCAAGTCTTGATACTTCGAAAGCTTCTGGTCCTGATGGTAATAGTGCCAAGCTTTTGAAGGAAGCAGCACCTGCCATCTCAGCTCCATTTACAAAATTATTCAATACATCTTTAATAAAGAAGCAGATCCCTTCTGCATGGAAAAGTGTGAACGTTTCTCCACTCCATAAAAAAGGACCTAAAGAAAATCTATGCTGCAATTACAGACCGGTGTCTCTACTCAGTTGCACAGGGAAAGTGTTTGAAAAAATAGTATTCAAACATGTATTTAATTTCTTCTGTGACAATCTAGTTATTTCTTCTCACCAATCTGGTTTCGTCCCGGGTGACACAACTGTTAACCAACTGCTTCTTCTTTACCATGAGCTTTGTCTTGCTATTGACCAACAAAAAAAAAGTCCTCATAATATTTCTAGACATTAGCAAAGCTTTCGATAAAGTTTGGCATACTAGTTTGTTATTTAAATTAAGGAAAGCTGGTGTTTCTGGAAATCTTCTTGATTGGTTCTCGGACTATCTGAGCAACCGCTACCAACTTGTTGTAATTCAAGGTCAGTCTTCCAACTGGGGCAAGATCAACGCTGGTGTTCCTCAAGGTTCAGTGTTAGGTCCACTGATGTTCTTAATCTATATTAATGATGTTGTGGACCTTGTCCCATCTAATGTCAGAATGTTTGCTGATGACACTTCCCTTTACCTGACAGTTGATGATCCAATCACTGCAGCCAATATTTTAAACTCGGACCTACAGGATATTGATCAGTGGTCTTACGATTGGCTTGTAACATTCAATGCTTCCAAAACTGACTCCATGCTTATTTCTCGGAAAAACAATCCACCCGACCATCCGTCAATTGTTTTCCAAGGTCACACTTTGGAAGATGTTGGCAAACATAAACACCTTGGCCTCACTATTCGCTCAGATTTACGTTGGTCAGACCAGATTACCTTGGCCTCACTATTCGCTCAGATTTACGTTGGTCAGACCAGATTACCGAAATTACTGGTAAACCTAGTAAACTGATCAATATTATGAAGAGCTTGAAATTCATTCCAGACAGACATTCCTTAGAAACTATCTATATCTCTTTTATCAGACCGATTTTGGAATACGGCAGTCCTTTGTGGAGTGGCTGCACAGTTGCAGATGAGGAAAAGCTGGAGAGTATTCAGTTAAACGTGGCGCATATCGTAACTGGTGCAATGCAAGGGACAAGTAACGCTAAGCTTTACGAAGAGATCAGGTGGTCAACCCTGGCAGATCAAAGGACATTATCTAAACTGACTCTAATGTATAAATTAGTGAACAAGCTTGTACCTGATTCCGTATGTTCTTTTATTACCGCTTCTACCAATGACGCTTGAACTCGGCAACAATTTGACCTTCAACATTTTAGAGCACATACAGACCTGTTTGATAAATCATTTTTCCTTTCAACTGTTAGGTTATGGAACCAACTGCCTCTTGACACTCACAATTCGGCCTCCATCCATATATTCAAATCAAAAGTAGCCAAACAAATAATAAGACCTATTAAATTTTCAGAATTATACAACCTAGGGAATAGATTTCTAGCTGTTCAACACACTCGCCTCTGTTTAGATGCTAGCCCTTAAAATTCTCATCTTTTTAAAATTGGTGCAAAGGATTCACCCAAATGTTCATGTGTTGCACCTAATGAAGATGCATGGCACTTTTTCTTCTCATGTCAAAAATACACTGTACCATGATCTCGCCTTCATGACAAAATTATATGTCTTACTGCATTCACTATGCAAACACTTATACAGCTTGCCTGACTGCTCGCTCTCTCAAATACTGAAATTTTCTTGGCTGTTCATGATTTCATCTCAGCAACTGGTCGCTTCAAACCAGTGGGTATTGGCTAATTTATTTATAGAACAACCTTATCTTTCCTTCGTGGCCGGCTGCAGCACCGGGCCTCCCCTTGCTTGGGCAAGGGTCTGAGGGTTCTCTCCGGCCACTTCCCGGCACGATGGTGGAAGCGGTGCTGGTGTCTGTGCACGTGGGCAAATTTCTACTTTTTCAATTCCTCTTACCCTCATCTTAAATCAACTTAACTACTACTCAGCTGTAATTCACTTCTCCACACATTCCGACATTCAGGTATGCCTGTCATTTACTTCTTATTATTTATTTAGTTATTAGTATTTTTTTCGCCTTATGGCCCCTCTGTCTGTCTTTTCCATGTCTCGTTCCTCTCTCTATTCTTCTGTCCATGTCAAGTATAGTCTTGCATACTCGTCTTTTCCAATGATAATTCATTGCAAAAGATGTATTGCCTATCAAAAATTACTAGAATTCATTTAAAAAGAACAAGCATACATGGAATAAATTGGGATTTGCATTAGGATGGGTCTGGTCTTGTAGTGTTTTAAACTCTTATCATTCACAGAAACAGCTATGGTATGTAAAAGTCTGTACAAACAGTTAATTTTCCCTGCCCATTGTGTGGGTGATTAAATATAAGTTTGCATTTATGAATGGCTTTCAGTATATCAAAACACAGCAGTAACATCACAACCTTTGGAGGGCAGTCAGTTACCTTGCCATATAAGCCTACATCAGTACATGTTCTTATGAAGTTATGATCCTTTATTTCAGATCATATCCATTATGTAACACTGGTAAATATTTTCCTTTGACTGATCTATTTTCTGTGTCCACATTAAGGACAAAGATACAATGACACAAGTTTTTTTTTTCTTTTTACACCCGATTATTGTCAAGCTGTGGACTGTCACTAAAAGTGGTACATGACTGAAAGAGATCAAACTCAAAGGCCAGCAGCCCCTGATCTTGGTAGCTGTGTAGATGAGGTGTAATCAATGATGTTATCTGGTTATATGGTATTAAACACCTTGCAATACAGGGTGATAATTGGAAATGGACATTGCAGTGGCCAACTCAACTCAGGCCATGGATCTTTTATAGACTGTGCAACTTTAGACATGGGTATGGAACAAAATAGGTCCTTGTTTGCCTATTTTTTTTTTTTTCATCAGTTGAATCTTTCCTCTGTTGCTACAGCTTTTTTTTTCTAATTCTTCTTCATCCTTATCAGACCAAGTACATGAAAAACTCAATTCAGACTTTCTGGAATTACTATGCTGTGCTGTATTTTCTATGACTCTTGGCTAACTGAAGGCACTCTGGCTTATAACACATCCATTCTCATAAAGATTTTCATAAACTTGTCTTTCTTTAAAAAGAAAACTAATTGACAAAAATCCAAATAGATTCTCCAAAATTTTGCGAAATTCTGGCCCTGAGGTTGTGTTTGTGATGTCACCAACACTTTCCCACATTGGGTCATGATTGTAGAAAGTTCTCACGCTTTCATGTGGCAAATGCGGTGCACTTTAGGAACTAAAAAAAAACATTGTTCAAAAATGAAATCTAACATTTTAGTTTTCATATATCATTTCTAACCACCCTAAGCATCAACTTTCTAATTTGGGTTCGCATTCAATCAAGCCAACCTTTAAGTGACACTGCCATGAAGGGGTCTATGACACTACATTGACAGAGAGAAGGTCATGATGACAAGATGCTGACACGACATAATGTAGAATGGACAAAGAGTTTATTGGCTCAGTGTAAAAAAAATGGAAGGTGGAAACTAGAAAAGATTTGCCTCACTGCAAATCTGTCTGGGTGCCTTCAAAATGAAAACAGTTTGAAGTGCTACACCTTGCCATTGTTCAACATAATATAAATTTTGTGTATTTGCCTTAGTTGGTTAATTAAAGCCCTGTAACTTGGTTTATGGCTCATTAGATGCACATATGTCAAAAGCCTATAAATAGAAGTTGAAATAACACCTCTATCTGTAACAGATTTGAAACTATTCAAGATTCAGATTTTGTGTATTCACCTAATTGCACAAATAATAATTTTGGTTCATTGGATGTGACTATGTCACATACTTACAAATTGAAGTTGGAGGGATACCTCTATCTATAATAGATTTGAAGCCATTCAAGATTTACATTTGGATATTCACTTAATTTGCATGAATATAAAATCTACAACTTTGGTTTGTGGTTCATTGTATGCGACTATGTTACAAACCCATAAATTTAAATTGGAATGACACCTCTATCTATAATAGTTTTGAAGCTGTTCACAATTTAAATTTTGCATATTCACCTAATTTGCGTAATCAAAATTCTAAAACTTTTGTTCTTGGTTCATTGGATGCAGCTAGGTCACAAACTCATAAATTAAAGTTGGAATGGTATCCCTATCTATGATAGTTTTGGAGATAGTCAACTTTTAAATTTTTCAATGCTTCTAATTAGCCTAATTAAATATTCTACAACTTTCATTTACTTTCCATTATATTGGCAGGTGTCTAAAACCTATACATGCACATTGAAAGTTTGTGTCTATCTGTAATAGTTTGAAAGATATGGAGCTTTTAAAATTTTATCGTCCCCTAATTTGCATAATTTTAAACATGACTATTCCAAACGATAGGCACAATTTCACTGGTTGGTCAATTACCATGGCAAGTTTGTTGGTTTTTTTAATAAAAGTGTCCGAGAAAATCTCTGGACAAATTTGGGTGCCATAGAAAGAAGTAAAGAATCCGAGGATAAACAATATGTCTGGGTTAGCAACCAGACATAATAAAGAATAAAGGGAATGATACCAAATGTACCACAAAAATGTGTGGTCATGTGGAAGTTTGATATTGCATCATACCAAGGCGGGTAGAAGTCTGTTTGTACCCTCCTTGATCATATGGATCACCTTGACTAATTTCTCAGGTTCATGGAGGCAATGCCTTTCAGGAAAAGAGTTTTTAGGTTTTAGTGATAATCTGAGATAAAATGTCAGCACAGCATTAAGCCTGCGAGCCTCTTGTTTGTTTATACACTGCATTTTTCTTTGTAGGATTCATAACATGTAGAAAAATATAATGGGGAGGGGGGGGGGGCACCTGCCAGGCTGGCCTGGAAATTACAAGGGTCCAGGGTTCACTTTTATGATCAGATCCTTGACCGAGATGTTAGTGACTATCAATCATGTCATTGCAAGGCTCAAAATGACATCATTGATTTAAATGCATAAGCCAAAATGTTGAACTGAATTGGGGGGGGGGGGTCATGCATGAAAAAGATGAGGCAGACAGTTAAAATGTAAACCTTTATGTTACAATGTCATTCAATAAAGTATGTACAGTTATACTAAAATCATGGATGACACTGCCAATTTTACTGCCTGCAATCAACCCCATTAAATTCATGTATAACATTGATGTAACCACAATAGTGATTTAAACCATTAGCTGGTTATTGGTAACATTGTGTGCAACTCCTTTCAAATAATTATTTTCAAAGATTCTGTGAATACATCTGGGTGCCAAACCCAGACATAATGTTTTTCCTCGGGTTCTTTTATTATGTCTAGGTGCAAACCCAGACATTTTGTTTTTCCAAGAATTCTTTTTTTATTTCCTTCTTTCTTTCTTTATATCTGGGTGCAAACTCAGACGTATTGCTTTTACTCGGGTTCTTTATTTATGTCTGGGTTGACACCCAGACATTTTGTTTTTCCAAGATTTTTTTCTTTCCTTCTTTCTTTCGTTTTTTTTATGACCAAATTTGTCCAGAGTTTTTCTCAGACATTGTCATTCGGAAAACAACCAAACTAGATATGGTGACTGACTTACCAGTGAAATTTTGCACCTGGTTTGGAATAGTCATGGTGTTTAAAGTGATGCAAATTAGGGGCAATTAAAATTTTAAAGCTCCATATCTTCCAAACTAGTGCAGATAGACACAAAATTTCGAAGGGCTTATAGAGGTATATGACACCTGCCAATGTTATGGGCAGTAAATGAAAGTTGTAGAATTTCAAATTAAAAAGTTAAATATCTTCAAAACTATTTTGGATATAGATGCCATTCCAACTTTAATTTATAGGTGTGTGGCAAAGCTGCATCCAATGAACCATGAACCAAAGTTATATGATTTCAGTTTATGCAAATTAGGTGAATATGCAAAATTTCAATCTTTAATAACTTCAAAACAATTATAGTTAGAGGTGCCATTCCAACTTCAATTTATGGTTTTGTAACACCGCCAATGAACCATCATCCAAAATTTTAGGCTTTCAATTAATGCAATTTAGGCAAAAGACACAAAATTAAAATGTTGAATTACTTTAATACTATTATTGATAGTAGTGTCATTCAAATTTCCCTTGATAAGTTTGTGACATGGCCACATCCAATGAAACCATTTCCGAACCAAGAACCAAAGTTGTAGCAATCTAATTTATGTAAATTTGTCTAATATACAAAATTTAGTTGAGGTTGAACAATGGCAAAGTGTAGCATTTTAAACTGTTCTCATTCTCTGTACCCAGCCAGATTTGCCGTGAATCAAATCTTCATTTCCAGTTCTTTCTTTCTTTCTTTCCATGGCACCAAAATTTGTCTGGAGTTTTTCTCTATTATTCCCAAAACCACTAAACTTGCCATGGTGACTGGCCTACCAATAAAATTGTGCATATCGTTTGGAATAGTCACGATGTTTAAAATTATGCAAGTGAGGGGCAATTAATGTTTTAAAAGCTCCATAACTATTGCAGATAAATACAAAATTTCAATATGTTGATATTAGTTTGTGACACCTGCCAATACAATGGACAGTAAATAAATGTTCTGGAATTTCAAATTATGCTAATTAGGGGGCATTAAAAAGTTTAAAAATTGAATATCGCCAAAACTATCATAGATATAGATACCGTTCCAACTTCAAATTATAAGTTTATGGCAAAGCTGCAGCTAATGAACCATGCACCAAAGTTGTAGGATTTCAATTTATGCAAATTATGTGAATATGCAAAATTTAAATCTTAAATAGCTTCAAAACTACTATAGATAGAGGTGTCTTTCCAACTTCAATTTGAAGTCTTGTAACATAGCTGCATCCAAGAAAACAAAGCTGTAAAATTTTAGTTTATGCAAATTAGGTGAATACACAAAATTTAAATCTTAAACAACTTCAAAACTATCATACATAGAGGTGCCGTTTAATTTCAATTTGTATGTTTATGACATGGCTGCATCTTATGAACTGTGAACCAAAGTTGTAGAATTTTAATTTATGCAAATTAGGTGAATACCCAAAAGTGTAACGTTTCAAACTGTTATCATTTTGAAGGCACCCCGACAGATTTACTGTGAAGCTAATCTTCTTTTCTAGTTGCATAACTATTTTTCGTAGTCTTTGGTTGATTGTTCCTGCTTGTGTTATTAGTTTATCAAGGGCCTGACCGGCAATAAGCCTTTGCTTTGGCATGTCTGTGTAGCCCTCCGCATCCTTGTGTTTGGTGGTGAACTGAATTGTTTGTGTCTTCCCGCACAACTTTCTCTAAAGATCTGCGCCACCCTTCTGAGTGATTTGGAGTACTTACAGGGTTCATTATCAAGGAGTTGCTTTTAGTTGCTCCAGACTGCTGGAGGTAAGGTCATATCTCTCCACATGATTTTAATTTTTAATTTTACTGCTTTGTGGCTGTTTTTGTGGTGTATTGTCTCGCAAAAGCCTTTTAATACAATCTAGGAATTTGAGGGTCACATGTGGAGAGTATTCGTAAAATAGGTACTGTGTCAATTACTATCTGCATATCCTGTGTGCCCGTGTAGGAAACAAGCAGCAGTTGCCATTTTCAACTTTATCAGAGAATCTAGATCCTCTACATATGCAGCCTAAATAGCCAGATCTACAATATTCCTCAATTTATTTTGCTGAAAAGTGGAAGAAAAAACCTAGATCACATCACCAAAAGTGGTAACAAAGGCATTAATAATGTTCAGCCTTCTGATTGTCACAATGGAAGCAAGTTGCATTAGATCCAATCATATTGTCACTGTTTTGATCATCATAATGGGAATATGTTGTTTCAGTATAAATGTCAGGCAGTGAGCAAATAGCCAGTTGTCCATGCTTGTTTAAAAACTGCGCAGTGTATTGTCTGAGGCTAAATACCCTCTATTAATAAAGTCTATCTATATATCTGTCTATAAAGCTGGTAAAGCAAGTTTTGGAAGACAAACTTCCTTCCTCCAAACCATAATTATTGTTTTGGTGTCAATGGTACAGATTTTGTTGCGTTTGCTAAGATGGGCCTGTTCTATCTTCATTAACCCAATCTTCCCAAGCACGTTTCAGTCACCATGAATCTTCCAGTTCTTCCAAGGAAGGTGGTGGTGTGGGGAAATTTTTGTATCTGACATGCTGCATACTTCTTTTCAAACTACTTTTCTTTGTCATGGCTGGCTGTCAGGCTATATGAGCATGTTGTGTCCATCTGCTTACAATACAACACTGCTGATGGCATAAAATTGGCCACACTTTTAATGTGGTCTTGCTTAATTTAACCAGAAAACCAAGATAAAAATAAAAAATAAAATAAACCATACCATGCAGGCCATGAATTAATGGACATTTTAAGCTCTGCTGACCAAAAATCACAGAGCTGATGCGACTGCTCATATCCGTCCATTAACTTTCAAGACTTTAAGGGTGTATGAAAGTCTAGGACCCCTTGGATATTGGTGGTGCCACCTACATTCTTATGTAATATAGGGGTCAAAATGTGAAAATGTTGTGTACACTCTAGCACCTTTAATTTGTGGCAGATCTTCACCAAATTTGGTTGGATTGTGGAGGAGGTCAAAGTCTTAAGTTGCTGATGATACTTGTGGTACCACCTATAATTTGACAAATAATTATCATGAGCCAAAATGTTTATAAAATTCCATATCTTGAAAAGTAACTGGATTAGACTTGCCAAATTTATAGGATGTATAGACAATGTCCAAAGCTAGAATTTTATGCCATATCAGTGACCTTGACCTATTTTTGTGAGGTCACCATGCCTGTAAAGTTGAAAAAGGTGATTTTTGTAATGGTAGGGTGTAGCTGAGACATCAATGGTAATGTCAGCACAGCACCAGGCCTAGGGGCCTGTTGTATTACATAATATGGGTGACCTTGATCTTCTGTCCCAAGGTCACCGAGGACATAAAGTCAAGGATTCACTGATTGTCTTGACACATGCAACAATATGCATCACAGGAATTGCACAAATAAGCTATGATTTCATGTAAAGCTAAGTGCCATTTGGTGGACATTTCATACACTAGATGTACATAAGCATTAGGCCTCGCAACTTTGAAATTAAGATGTGGGTATGGCCATGGTGCTAGCAGAGCATTAGGCCCATGGGCCTCTTGTTTATTTAGTTTACTCTTCAACAGAGCAAACTTGTGAATTAAAATTCAGGAGGGAAATCTCAAATTGTCACACAGAGTGAGATTTTTCTGTTTCACATTCACATTTATATTATCACAATAGGTGACCATTGTTGTATATTTTGTATTACTTCATTCAAATAGAAAAAAATGACCACTTAACTTTCATACAAAAACTAAAATTCATCCACTCACTAGGGAGTGAACTATTTTCAATGGCTTTATTGCTTTATTTATACACGTATCTTGGATTTAATTGTTTTGTATTTGGAAAGTGATTGGGGAGCAAGCGAGGTCTACATAAACTGCTGTCATATGTACCTGTAATGTACATGCAATTTAGCTGAGAGGATATTATTGGGACATGACACAGTGGATCTTGGCATGCATGCAGATGATTTTTTCCACAGATGAGCACCTGTACTGAGATATGATTGAGTACATGATCATCATGCTGATCCATGGCAGATATGACCAAGTTTCCATCGGTTACAGTTCTGGGTATATGATCAGCATGCTGATCCATGGCAGATATGTTTCTACAGCACTGGATACATGATCAGTGTGCTGATCCATGGCAGATATGTCTCTACAGCACTGGATACATGATCAGTATGCTGATCCATGGCAGATATGTCTCTACAGCACTGGATACATGATCAGCATGCTGATCCATGGCAGAAATGTCTCTACAGCACTGGATACATGATCAGTATGCTGATCCATGGCAGATATGATTAGGTTTAAAGCTACTTTGCTGCGTGACTGTCACATGTCCTGCAGGTATGAGTACCAAGGTTGCAGTCCATCATGCATGCATATCCAGCCCTTGTCAGTTTTTTTTCCCTTGCTGTGAGAGGAAAAATTTGTCTGCTCCTGCTTCTATGGAAGCTTTGCCTGTCATTAATGAAAATTCATGGGAAATACAAAAAAGACCATAGACTGACCCATGAACAAACATACTTTCTTTACACAGGGTAAGACCAAGTGGTATACATGTCAAGTTTATGTTGTCATGACAATGTAAATGGACTTTGTCTACATGAGACTAATTAACCAGTACGTTTCTCATCATGTCTCCCAATAATCCCATCATTTTTCTGTCAACTTCTTGTCATCCGCCAACCATGAGGGGGCACTAGTATCCAAAAACAGTGGCCCAGTATGATTCTTGTAAGTTTTGCTGTGTGTACAGGGTGTCTTGCCCTCTTTGCTAAAGATTCTTTTACTTTTAGCCTCACTATTATTATAATGAATTAATCAGCTGTTTTGCCATTCAACAATAATGTACTATTTTTTTTAAACACCCATTGCCAACAAAAATCTCAAATCCTCTATGTTATGACAAACAAATGCACTTAGAAGTTAATCATTGTAAGTTTGGGGTTAAAATGTGTTATAGAAATTTGGAAGTATATTTTGTTGATGCTGCAAGTCTATAGCTGTGTGTGGATGTGCATGAAGCGGCATAGAGCACACATAGGAAAATATCAAAACAAAGATGCCTTTTTCGAAGCTTGAAAGCTTACTCAACAAACAGTATGTTCGTGTGATTTCTATCATTTGAGGTATGTAAGAAATAAACTCTGGCATTGATGAGCCATGGTGGATAATGTTTATACTACTTCTTAGATTTTGCAGTTTTGTTCAGCAAACCTGGCAAAAACTGCGCATGCGAGAGATGTTAACTCCACCATGGCGCGCCAAAGCCAGATTTTCTGTATCTATTAACCATCTTTGGGTAACTGATATCAGCCAATAGCAGCCATGTGAGGGGTACTATTCATGCTTTGTGGCCACTTATTGTCACACATAAATGACCCCTGTCTATGGCAAGCCAACAGGGCCATAACACATTGGTCTTACGCGTTGCAGAGCCTCCACTACGCGTAGTCGAGCCAACCAATCAGATTTCAGTCTCCGCTACGTGTTGCCGAGAATAAGTTTCCACTACGCCTAGTTGAGCTTCGGCTACGCGTAGTGGAGCAACTTATGGCACCTTTTGGCTGAAGAAAAGCAAACCAATCATTTACGTCCTTACAATCATTACTGATTTTAAAACAGCCAATCAAATTAGAGTCTCTACAACGCGTAGCGGAAACATGAAATTCTCTACAAAGCGTAGTCGAGACTTGAAATTCTCTACAACACGTCGTCGAGGCGGCCAATCAAATTACGGTCTCTACGATGCATAGCCGAATGGTTGTAACCCATATTTCAAAACAGAGGTTGAACAGGTATCAAATTTTACTTTTCAAGACAGCAAAGCGGCGCGTTGTTCAGTTCATGGACAAGCATTTTTATTGGGTCCTACGCAACGCATAGTGGAGAACCAAATTTAATTGGTTCCCTCGGCTACGCGTCGTGGAGACCAGTAATTTTTCAACGCGTAGTTGAACAGGTCTAATACAGTTTACAAGGACATTAGTGATTGGATAGTTTAGCTACACGCTATGGGAGGCATAGTTTCTCCACTAGGCGTCGCCGAACCTCGGCGACGCGTTCTAGAAGAACATTTTCTCGGCAACGCGTAGTGGAGACTGTAATCTTATTGGTTAGTTTGACTACGCGTTGCCGAGCCTCGACTACGCGTAGTGGAGACTGTGATCTTATTGGTTGGCTCGACTACGTGTTGCCGAGACACTACTAAGCGTAGTGGAAACTGTAATCTTATTTGTTGGCTCGACTACGCGTAGTAGAGACTGCAATCTGATTGGTTTACTCGACTACGCGTTGCCGAGCCTCGACTACGTGTAGTGGAGGCTCGGCTACGCGTAAGACCTATGCGTTATGGCCCTGTTGGCTTGCCATACCTGTCTGCCCTTGGATTAGCCATGTCAATGATTACTCTCTACATACATGTCAATGATTACTGCCTGTATGCATGTCAGTGATTACTGTCCATATACATGTCAGTGATTACTCTCTATATACATGTCAATGATTACTCTCTATATACATGTCAGTGATTACTCTCTATATATGCATGTCAATGATTACTCTATATACATGTCAGTGATTACTCTCTCTATATACATGTCAATGATTACTCTAAAAACATATCAATGATTACTCTATATACATGTCAATGATTACTCCCTATATACATGTCGGTGATTACTGTCCGTATACATGTCCATGATTACTGTCTGTAAATGTATCTTGGAGCCTGTTAAAAGTGATAACTGTGGTACCTACTCTAAACACTATCTTTAATGAGAGGCCACTTTTTTTAACAAATCTGTCATGCACCTGAATGAATTTCAGTTATACATTCCCCTGTATTTTAAGACCACCTGTAATATGAGACAATTTTTTGCTGGCATCGGGTGGTTTTAAGTAGCAGGTACTACTGCATCATTATCGTTGAATTGTACAATTGATCTGTGGATTTTATGCTTCAGCCATTTGGAATATAAGCCTAGCATACTTTTCTTATCAGAGGGTACCACTTTCAAGAGAGATCACGAGTTTTCTGTGCTAGTCAGATATGATAGAAGGTGTCAGTAGTCGTCATCAGGTTAACTGACTATCTTGAACATTATTTCATTTTACCATTCAATCAGCTGTTTTTATACATTTTTCTGTCATCAAAATGTATCCCCCCAAAAATGAAAACGTCATGAAATCCTGGTAAAATCAATGTTGCAGGTGAAATGTAGTTTACAATGACTTGATTACAAACCATTGCATCAAAGTGTGTCCTTTGTTATAGGAGGTAATATTGGTGAGTTACATTTTAACAATGATCTATTTCATAGATGGCACCATGAGTAAATTTTACTAAACTGGTGATGTTTATCATGTTTATGGTAGTTCAGTTCATGGCCTAAGTTATGTTATTGTGTTTCACGTAGTATGTTTGATTAAGGATCTCCATCTATCTCTCTGACAAAAGGATTAGCAAACATGCCAAATTGGATTTATTCTGGCTATTAGATGTCACATGAGCCGTCTGGATGGAGGACCTCTGCTTTGCTTGAAGGCCTTTAGGCTGACCACCCTATAGCATGTGTATAATGCAGAGAACTTTTCTGTGAACAGAGATGGGCCAGACATTATCGGAACCGGTGACTGCAAAGGAGACGTCAAGTTGCTCCAGCAGTTATGTCAAGGTTGGATCGTCGTGCATGCAGGGATGGAGAATAAGTATCCTTTTGATTGTGTGTATGGATGGGAAATACAGGAAGCAAAGGCCACTTGCACCTGTAGGGTACTGAAATAATGGTCTGGTTATGTATGGCAGTTTACTGCTAATTGAAAAACTTGTGTGAGGAATGGATTTTGTAACGCAGTACACATGTAAAAAAAAAACACAATGTTTGGTCTGCTCAGGGGGTAACTGAGAAACAGGAGAGGACACACACTTAATTCTAACACACTCTGATTTTTTTCCATAAAAATTGCCTATCAATTACAATTTGAGCAGCAAAATTTTGCATTTTTATCAGCAAATTCCCAGCTAGTTGTGTGGTACTGTTTGAACCGAACCCTGTTGCACCAATGCCAGTGTGTAAGTTTAGCTTGTGAAGTTGACTGATCAAAAGAAGTCAATATGAATTTTTGTGTGTGCTTGCTTTCCTATCTGAAATTGGCCAAGGAGTCTGTGAAGGCTTCCAAGTGACAGTTCATGAAGGGTGTGGCCTAATTCATACAGCTAGTTAGCTGTTTAATTGTTGCAGTTGGCCATAATGCCTGACTCTGAAAAATGGATATTTCAGGTCAAAGTCACGTCAGTGTGTAATCATGGCAAAGACTATGCCAGATTTCAGACATTCGGGTCATACAATCCAAGATTAACAAAGATGTCCCAGTGTTTGAAATTAGAAAAAAAAAGTTTCACTTGTCTGCAAAATAAGCAGCTTTAACTCTGTCAGTGCCAACTGAAAAGAAAGTGGAACTACAGTAGTTAACTCGAGCTTCTCTCAATTATAATCAGGGTGCTAGATTCATATTCCTTGTGACAACAACTTTCATTCAAGTACCAGTATGCCTGTTATTCCAGAGAATGTAATGTCAACTCTCCCATTTTCTCTGGGGGTCACCCATTTTGGAGAACCAAAAAGTTCTTTAAATGACAGGGATTTTGAGACAAACTTGACTATTTTCGTTGATTTCATACACTTTTTACGAGAACCTCTCGGTCACGTGTCTTTTTTGCTTGACACCTATGTAATGGTCAGGGTTGACAGCTTTTCTAAGCCCAAAGGGTGCTGAGGACAGTGGTTGACTCAGTTTAAAGCTTGGGGTTAAAAGAGTTAATAAAAGTAGTCATATTCTGATTAAATTATGTGTATAACCTATTTAAGTTTTGTCTTGCAGAAGAAGAAGAAAGCCATTAGTTTTTTTTTGAAGCAGGGGTAGAAATTCACTTTTCTTCAACAGCCCCCCCCCCCCACTTGTATGAGACTTATGATAAGTTATATCTGCTTGCTAAACCCAACAGGTCATGTTTGCACTTTAGCTTTAACATGTTAAATTGTAATTGATAGATCTGACAAAAACAAACAAAAAAAAAACCCAAAAAAACACACACAAAACAAAACAAACAAAAAAAGCAGAACATGCCTGGGCATATTTATTACAACATAGAAACAAATAGTATCTCAGTCATCTGATAGTCAGTGTTTATTAATAAAACTGAAAAAAAAGAAAGAAAGAAAAAACTTTTTGGCTGGAGTGGAGTTCTCAAGGTCTATATAACATTATGTAACCTAAATCTTGCTTGAAGTGCAAAATGGCATTGCCAAAAAGCAACATGCACAAATGATATTGTAAATTAAACCGCTACTGGAAGATCAGTGCCATTTGTGATGGAGCAGTTGCTTGCCGCAGTTTATAATGCACTGTCTTTCTACATGTACTAATAATATAGAGCACTGAAAGTTCAAACTTAACAAGCTGTCATGATGGAGATCTCTTCATATGCAGGACCACCATCTTTAAAAAAGGAACTGATAATCTTTTAATAAAATATATATATTCCAGGCAACAGAAAAATTATCTTTGAATTAACCCATTCCCCCTCGAATTAAGACTTGAGTCAACATCTGTCCTTGGTGTGGGTTGGGCACTGGGTACCCAGCCCATACCAAGGAAAGCTGTTGACTTCTGTATGTTACCCTGATAGGTCTCATGTACAATTTTCTTCCATATTATTTTTTGTTACTCTTGGAATTAGTCCAAAACATTTTACCAAGGGCCAGTTTAAGTGATAAACAGTTAAATAAACGGTTCCCCATGGACTCACCAATTCTTGAAAAAAAACAAAAACAAAAAAACGAATAACTGGACCCTAAAATAAACAAACAACGGTAGCATTTGTGACATGCTGGGCTAGCAGCTTAGTTACTGGTCCCAAACTCCACTCTTCAGACAAAACATTAGCCAAGTGGACAAGTTCATAGTATTTGTCAATTCATTCTACCCAAGGCCACTTTTACTGGCCATGAGCTGGCAGGCTATCATTAATTTTGCCCTGTGTCAGGGCTGTCCAACTGTCGCCATGTCGCCAAAAAATGGTGACAGAGGCTTTAAAAATGGCTACAAGTCAACTTTGAAAATTGCTATGTTGTCGAAAAAAAAAAAATGAGCGCTACAGTGACTTTGCCAGTCTGTGTGTTCTGCTTCTGACTGTGAGTCCAGTTGTGTGTGATGTTCAAAGTGGATTCAGTCTGATGAATCTTACCCCCGCCGGGCCTAGGCGGCCCCTGGACCCCGGCCATTGGCTACAACAAATTTCAATTTGGCTACAGACATTCAACACTTGAACAGCCCTGTGTGTGAACACTGCCAAAAGATTAAATGCTTAAAAAAGAGTCAAATTTGTTGAGAGTATGAACTCAAATTAGGCCTACAAAGAAATATAACTTGTGGGTGACAATATATTTCTGCAAGGTTCACATCCCAAATTAAGTTGGGCCCTTCAAGAAACATCATTTGCATATCTTGAGCATGTTCAGTTTTACATGTATTCATCTTAATAAACAAGCATAGACAAAAAGTTGACATGGTCAACCAGTTTTCAGATTACCATAGATACAAAGTATCGGCAAAAAAAAAAAAAGAGAGAGAGAGGCAGAGGGAAGACACAACATAGAGGTATCACTCATTGAAGTTAGAGTGAGGATAAACATGGAATATCATTCAAGTCATATGCATTGCAAACTATGAAGGCCTAACATGGTAAATTTGTGTCAATACGTTAACTAATTACTACCTTTCATTGCTGTTCATTCTTGACACAGCTTTCGGCAAATTGTGATGCCATATTATTAAAAAAACCCAGATGGTGATCATTTGCTGTTCGTTTGATTTTGCTCCAGATGGTGTCAACACACCATAATGTGTAGAACTGGACCAAGATACATCAGTGCTCAGTCCTCCTGGAAAGCCACCAACCATCACTGATAAAAACGTCTCTGAACTGACAGAAGATGTATGTAGGTAACTAGAAAAGATGATTTGCTGCATAACAAATCAGTGTGTATGTCTTCAAAGTTTATTGGTATGACAATGTACAATTGGTATTTCAGTACTACAGTGTATTGTAAGTACAACGATGTACAATGGGTACTTCAAGTACAATGGGTACTTCAGTACTACAGTGTATAACAGATACAACCAGTTAGTGTAATCAACTGGCTTTCAGGAACAATGTTGGAAAGCCACACTTGACAAAAAGACACAAAGCAGCCTCAGTGTAACAAGCTCGAAGTCTTTCTTCAATGCACCCAAATTATCTCATGGATGATGGAAAATACTTTGTCAAATGTACGCAAAGTACTCTAACTCAACTTAAATTCAATTTTACTGCATAAACCTCTGTGTGATCCCAGAAGTATGTCTTACACAGCCCAGCCAAGCTTGTGTGCAAGCCTGTCTGGTGTGTGTAATGCAGGCACAACCTGCCAGTGTGCATACATTGGTTATGCAACTTTTACGCATGCTAATCGGCAATATCTAAAAATAGAGCTCTGTCACAGCTGAGGTACCTAGTGAGGAGGGAGATGGAAGGGTGCCCCCAACTTGACTTTTTACCAGTAGTTGTGCACATGTAAATGAAGCTCCTTGGACTTCACTTTTTACTATTCCTTCGGTTTAAAGACAACATATTACTCAAAGCCACACTGCATATTCCACCATACCCCTACCCTATGGTTCCACTTTCACCAGCATGCCTGGTCTGTTGCTAGGGAACTGGCCTTGCCCCAATCTGAAACTAGGAATTCCTAGTCTCAGCCCAAATTCAGATCCAAAGCATGTATTCATACACCCAGAAACTGATTTTTTTTTTCCCCTTATTTGGGAAACCCTTTATCTCCAAAGAAAATCTCTTTGGAACAAACGTCATATCTAGGAAGAATATGCACGTTCAGCCATCCATGAAAAGTAAACAATAACACGTGTGTTATGTAACGATGGCTACCCCAACGTATTTAAACATGCTAACGCAGCTTTTTTGTCAGTTTGGTTTTCAAAGCTGATGAGAGTACGAGATACTCGAAACTAGTCCTTTGTTAAGAAACGTAGCCTCAGACATCTACGGCCTTTGCCCAGTCCATTTTTGCAGAAACTGAAATTGCTTCATTTCACCACATTTAACTGGACTGATCAGCTACACAGTCATAGAAAATATAAATGGAAGTTAAATGTAGGTCTAACTATTACATTTTTGTTGACATAGTCAACTTTCACATTCTATTGCATTTTCAATTTCTCTCACCAGGTGTTACCACCTATCAGAGCTGAACAAATCTGTCTGGTGTAGACTTTTGAAGATGTTCAAAATTTGAAATTTCAAATGCCCTTAATTTGCGCAATTGATATTTGTGCAGCCTTCCCTGCCAATTCATCAGATGCGCACTAGTCCATAACATAGGAGTAGAAGTTGGAATGGCATCTCTATCTATTATAGCTTTGAAGTTTTCAAGATTTAAAATTTCCGATGGTGCAACTTAGCATAATTTAAATTGCTACAACTTTTGTTTTTAATTCATTAGGTGCACAATGGACAATAACCCTCTAGTAGAAGTTGGAATGACATCTCTATTTATTATAGTTTTGAATATATTTAAGATTGAAAATTTCAAATACTGCTAATTAGCATAATTTAAATTGCTAGAACTTTTGTTCTAGATTCAATACAGGCGCAATGGTCAATAACCCCCTAGTAGAAGTTGAAATGACATTTCTATCTATAATAGTTTTGAAGATGTTCAAGATTTAAAAATTTCAAATGCTGTTAATTAGCATATTTTAAATTGCTGCAAGTTTTGTTTTAAATTCAGTAAATGAGCAATGGTCATTAACCCTGGAGTTGAAGTTGGAATGACATCTCCATTATAAGATATTCAAGATTTAAAATTTCAAATGCCCCTAATTTGCATAATTTCAAACTTCTTCATTCCTCTGCATAAAAAGGCTAGACTCCTTGTATGGAGGTACAATCATGCCAAGTTTAGGGTTTCTATGTATAATAGTGTCAGAGAAAAGGGTCAGACAAATTCACTGGTAAAGAAGAAAGAAATAAAGAACTTGTGGAAAAAGTGTTGACACACGCATTTTAGATATTTGTGAAAGCTGATATGGTTACTGAAGCTACCAGATACATTCAAGTTTTTAATGTTATATGAGCATTCATGCTGGGGATGTTCCTTTTAAAACCAGAACAAGAACCATGTATTACATAGGAACCATTTAATTCCCTGTGGGATCCTTCTCTCCCAGAAAGACTGTTAACTAATGAGGTGTACAATGACCAGAGTCCAATAGAACAATACCTTATAATGGCACACCAGATGGATCCAGGAATTGGGAGACCTCCAACTGGGAAAGTGACTCTCCCATCTAGGGTTATTAGTTTAAGTAAGCTCAAGGTCGAGGATACAGATTGTGTTGAAGTGAATTTGGTTTGGATTGTGGTTATTCAGGGGTCACATTAAAGATTTTTCAGTATGGGTCTGTTGGACCCATCTTTCTTCTTTTTCAGGAAAAATAATGCGTCCATGAACTTAATCGATGGGTCCAGTCTGAAATTATGCATACTGGACTTCATTTGATTAATTGATTTTATTTGTTACAATCAACATACATCAATAGATAAATAAATAAAACATGCAGGTAACTTAAGCCTAGAAACAAACATCATATAGGGTCTGTATGCTCACATAGGTAACTCATTATTATAAAATTTAAGATTGAATAAAAAGTTACCAATATGCCAACTTGATGTAAAAGGGTCTAAAAGTTGTTGACTGTACCAAGGATGGATTCAATCTACCCAGGAACCTGCTGTTAAGACTAAGTCTATAACACATCCCTGGTCTACCAAAAAATGGTTGTGAAGGGAGCATAACCCCTAGCACGCTGCCATTGTGCCAGTATCTGGTGTTGCATGCCGTGTGCCACCGGACAGTTTTTAACTCGCTTGCACAACAAGCGGCGTGCATGATTGAACATGCCTGGGCGCTGTTATTTTTGCGATTGATTCCAAGTGAAGAAATGGTCAGAAATTATATATGATTTGTATTTCTGTGCACTTTCTATTTCAATATACCTGAAAAATTTGATGCCTTAGGTGGTGTTAAGAGTCTGATTTTAAGTGCGGTCACTTTTTTCACCAAGCAACACGTAGAACTACATTCTACAAGCCGGGCAACACACAAGCGAGTGCACACAGCCTGTCACGAGCATGCACCCTGGCATGGTTTTCCGCTATGACGATGTTGAACGTATATTTTTTCTGGCCTTTCATCATAAATTTCATTCCCATCTTGTTCTGTCATACAGATTTGTTCCATTCAAACATTTCAGTAAAATCAAAACAACCAAATTTTGTTTACAAAAAAAACCACCAATAACCACGTGACCCATCAGAGACAGTGATGGTCAACATCGTGTTTGGCCGGCTGATGCAAATTTTCGCTGCGTCCACGTGTTACCGTGCGATGACTAATCCTTGCCATCCATAATGAATTTTCACACGTGCCTTTATCTGTGTCTAGATTTATTCGATAGAAGTCTTCTTGGTGAAAATATGACGTGAAAATTTAACATCTTAGTCCAATAATCTTTGCGTAATACGACTTGTACCTTCACAACATTGCGGACATAAGACAAGCACATGGGCAGCAACGAATTTGATTGGACAGTGAGCGGCACGTGATCAAATCCACCCAATGAGGGGCCTGGAAGTGCTCTCAGCACATTTATAATGAGGTGAAGTGACGTACATCCATTTCCATTCTGGGAAATTTTTGGAGGGATACCCCAGGAATATTTTTCATTAGCAAATAAGGGAGCTTGTTACATAGAAAGACGAACATCAGAAGATTCCATCAGTATAATACATTATCATGAGATTGATAATGGTCGATGCAAAACACCGTGACCGCTTGGGGTAATTTTTGCAGTTGTATCATTCAAAATGCATCAGGTTTTTGTGCGTGCGTCCTCAGAGACGCAAAATGACAATGTTTTATTAATTTCCAGGCGTCATTTCTTCATTTTTTGCGTCTATGATGTAGGTCGCAAGCTTAATGTGACCCCTGGTTATTAGTATATTTCATTCTAGTGTTAACTGGCATTTTGTGCTGTGAAGCACCAGCAAAAATATCTGTTTAAAACAAACCATCTTCATATCTGCAGCACAGATGAAACACACACACACACACACACAAGAAATGAAATAATGGTGTAATTAAGGCAGATTCTTCCACACTGCGGCATGATGGTGGGTATGGTAAAATAGCGCTGATAATTGCTGTACTAAATCACTGTGCAGTATAATGTAGCACCGACACCTTGAAGGGGGTTGTCTATAGCTATTGTTTTGAGTGTTAGAAAATTTAATTTCTTTGCATTATATAAAGAGGAACTAGATGTAGATGAAAGATATCCATCTTCACCTGAGTTGATCATTGAAGTACAAAAGGTAATCAGGATAAGACTTGTAGTAGAATGTGTGGGCATACTGGAACCAAGATTTTAAAATGATGGATCTGTAGCATATCATGTGAAACTTGCATTTAATTGTGAAATCATAACTTACATGTGATTGTTAAAGAGTTGCACAAAAAGAAATGGTCAGCTATATTTTGTTGACATTTAGAAAACAGCTACGATGTGTTTTGCCTGATGGGTGCACCTGTATGGTAGTGTTTGGAATCATTTCCATTTTCTATGTTTGATGATCACTCCATCAGAGTGATCGATCATTGATTATTAATCAAACTGGTATTAGCGAGGGCTGCAGGCGCGGAGCTGTGCGGGGGGTGGGGGGGTCCGGGGGCACCCCCCTCCCTCCCGGAAAAATGTTGAAAACTGGAATTCAAATGGTGCATTCTGAGGCCTATTTGATACAAATTATGTCTCCCGGTGGAAGCCGGGGGACATATTGGATTAGTGCCCGTTTCTTTCGCTTCCTCTTGTTGTTGTTGTTGTTGTTGTTGTTCATGTTCTTCAACACTTGGTTTCCGTGCGATAAGTCTTGAAGGACTTGACAGAATTTGATGAAACTTGGTAGGATTATGTATCTAGGCAAGACCTAGGTTGGGATTGTATTTGGGTGACCTTGACCTAATTTTCAAGGTCACAGGGTCACTTATGTGAAATTGGTTTCCGTTTCGATAAGTCATGAAGAACGTGATGGAATTTGATGAAGCTTGGTAGGATTATGTATCTAGGCAAGACCTAGGTTGGGATTGTATTTGGATGACCTTGAGCGAATTATCAAGGTCACAGGGTCACTTATGTGAAATTGGTTTCCGTGCGATAAGTCATGAAGAACTTGATGGAATTTGATGAAACTTGGCAGGATTATGTATCTTGGCAAGACCTAGGTTGGGATTGTATTTGGATGACCTTGAGTGACTTCTCAAGGTCACAGGGTCACTTATGTGAAATTGGTTTCCGTGCGATAAGTCTTGAAGAACTTGATGGAATTTGATGAAACTTGGCAGGATTATGTATCTAGGCAAGACCTAGGTTGGGATTGTATTTGGATGACGTTGACCTAATTTTCAAGGTCACAGGGTCACTTATGTGAAATTGGTTTCCGTGCGATAAGTCATGAAGAACAGGATGGAATTTGATGAAACTTGGCAGGATTATGTATCTTGGCAAGACCTAGGTTGGGATTGTATTTGGATGACTGTGAGTGAATTCTCAAGGTCACAGGGTCACTTATGTGAAATTGGTTTCCGTGCGACAAGTCTTGAAGAACGTGATGGAATATGATGAAACTTGGTAGGAGTATGTATCAAGGTAAGACCTAGGTTGGAATTGTATTTGGATGACCTTGAGCGAATTCTCAAGGTCACAGGGTCACTTATGTGAAATTGGTTTCCATGCGATAAGTCATGAAGAACATGATGGAATTTGATGAAACTTGGTAGGATTATGTATCTAGGCAAGACCTAGGTTGGGATTGTACTTAGGTGATCTTGACCTAATTTTCAAGGTCACAGGGTCACGTATGGGAAATTGGTTTCCGTGTGATAAGTCATGAAGAACTTGATGGAATATGATGAAACTTGGCAGGCTTATGTATCTAGGCAAGACCTAGGTTGGGATTGTATTTGGATGACTGTGAGTGAATTCTCAAGGTCACAGGGTCACTTATGTGAAATTGGTTTCCGTGCGATAAGTCATGAAGAACTTGATGGAATTTGATGAAACTTGGCAGGCTTATGTATCTAGGCAAGACCTAGGTTGGGATTGTATTTGGATGACTGTGAGTGAATTCTCAAGGTCACAGGGTCACTTATGTGAAATTGGTTTCCGTGCGATAAGTCATGAAGAACAGGATGGAATTTGATGAAACTTGGTAGGATTATGTATCAAGGTAAGACCAAGGTTGGGATTGTATTTGGGTGACCTTGACCTAATTTTCAAGGTCACAGGGTCATTTATGTGAGATTGGTTTCTCTGCAATAAGTCTTGAAGAACTTGATGAAAATTGCTAGAGTAATGTATCTAGGTGAGAGCTAAAATAGGATTGTAATTTTCAAGCAAACTTGGTCATTTGTAATTTGTTATCACCTGTAGCTTATTCAGAGACGTAAGTGTTCCACCAGGAGACATTTGATTTTCTGTTGGAAAATCAGTCTGTTCTAGTTGACACTTATTTTGTGCTGCATGTTGAGGCAAATATGTCCATGTTTATATATGAAAATTAAGTACAACATGCATGGGGATTTTGGAAATGTGTTTTTTTACAAAGGTTAAGATAAAGGGTAATGGACTCATTAATATCATGGCACTGTTGAATTCTTTTTAATTGTGAGAATGTTCCAGATGAAAATTCAAGTTGGTTGTATTACCTGCAATACACAAGCAAAGATCCATTTGTGATTTTTTTTTTTTTGATTATTATTTGATAAAAGATAGACAAAAACTTTTTATTTGATTAGTGACTAGTACCTGAAAATAATAATTGTACCACTGGTATATATCCAGTAAACTATGACAGCATTGACAGGAATTGAACCAAGATGAGAGTGCAGTACATCGCCATCGGTTTCTAAATTTTACAAATCCCCTGGACCCCTTTATTATTGCCCAACTGGCACCTACCATTGCAAATCAGATTTTTGATTCGACAAAATATTTTCAAGCTATGAAATTACAGGGCTACACGCACCAAAGAAACGTAAATTCACTAACATTGACAAGATGCTAATCTATTCAGCTTTTGGCTAAAAAATTCAAAGAAACCAAAATCAGGTGAGCTGATTGTTCAAGTTGTTGTCCGCATCGGTTGCCATGGCCGCCATGATCACGTCTACATCCGGGTCATCGCTATATCAACACGACAACAAGAGCACGATTATGGAACAAAAAGAGGTCACATCTAATGATCTACTCATCATGCTGGCTTTCATCTTCTGCTATTGTTTGCCCTTCTTGTACTTCTTTTTTTTTTTTTTTGATGAATTCGATCATGGAAAAATGTGTTCGATTCACCGATCGGACGGCCAAAGGATTGCTGTTCAGTATGATCGATTAATCGGAAGAACACAACTGTATGGTGACAGCACAAATAATGATGCGTTAACAACCCTTGTAATGGTGCATGGACCATTTTGACAACCCTGGTAATGATGCATGGACCATGATAACAACCCTGGTAATGGTGCATGGACCATGTTAACAACCCTTTTAATGATGCATGGACCATGTTAATACACCTGGTAATGATGCATAAACCATATTAACAAGCTTAGTACTGATGCATTGACAATGTTGAGAAGCCTGGTTATGATGCATGGATCATATAAACATAGCTTACTAGTGATGCATTGACAATGTTAACAAGCCTGCTAATAATGCATGGACCATGTTAACAAGCTTAGTAATGATGCATGGACCATGTTAACATCCCTGGTAATGATGCATGGACCATGTTAACAAGCCTGGTAATGATGCATGGACTGTGTTCACAATCCTACTAAATTTAGGCATAAGACTGTATTCATGACCCTAAGGTCAACAGAAATTATATATCAGAATGAAAAGAGTCCAGTTCTAAGATAGATTGAAATTGTATTTGTTTGTTTGGTTGCTTGTTTGTTTGCCTGTTTGTTGGCTTGCTTGCCAGGGTAGAAAGGAGGCCGCTAGGTCAGAAGCATTGAGGGTTTGACATTAAGGCAAGCTGTCTTGTTTGGGCAAGTTATAATCTTTAGCTCAGTGGAGATGCAAGCCACAACTTGTCCAAATTGTGGAGAAAAAAATGCTGGGACAGGTAACAAAAGTCCACACACACACCTCTCTCTCTCTTCTCTCTTCTCTCTCTCTCCTCTCTCTCTCTCTCTCTCTCTCTCTCTCTCTCTCTCTCTCTCTCTCTCTCTCTCTTCTCTCTCTCATCTCTCTCTCTCTCTCTCTCTCTCTCTCTCTCTCTCTCTCTCTCTCTCTCTCTCTCTCTCTCTCTTCTCATCTCTCTCTCTCTCTCTCCTCTCTCTCTCTCTCTCGTTGACAACTGATTTAAAAATTGAGGTAGGTGTTTTTGGAGAAGCTACACAGAGAAACCTACACAAAAGTATATGTGTTTGTGCATGGGAGAAGCGTGCAGACCTTGTTGGCAACTGTTGATTGTCCATGCTTTACTGCCAAATGGCATGAAGATCCTGAACTGCATTGCTAGATATGGAAGATGCTCACACACATCTGCTGTCATTGCCGGGAGACAAGGACACATGTTTTTTCGGGGTCTTTGATGGTCATGGAGGTAAGAGACAGCATTCATATCTGACTTACAAATTGAATTTATCATCACAAATGACAACTTAGATCAAAGAACAGGTCATTTTGCTTGGCTTTTGGAAAAGGTGGCATTTACATCTGATTTACAGTAGATTTAATTGATCATCACAAACAAAAACTTTGATCAAGTGACAGATCTGGCTTGGGTTTAAAAAAAAAAAGAATTTATAGATAGGCAAGCTAGCACTCAGAGTCATGAAATTGTGGCCAATTGGCTAACATTATTAACATTTTAGCCAAAATAGTGTTTCATTAACCTGGACAAGTCAAAATCAGATTGCAAGGTTTCCCCCAGAAACTTTCTTATGTTCAAAGTTACCACTGGAGGTCACTGGAAATGGCACAAACGGAAATTTAAACCCAGCCGTCCATTCAGTTTTAGAGACACCAGTTTGAAGACCATTGATTTTATGGTAAAGCCCTGGAAGTCTAGTACTGTAGGGTTTGTACTTTTGCAGTGTGTTTGTAGAGGTAACGAAATGAGTTTGATCATAAATTAGCTAATGTCTGGCATCAGCCGTCTCTAGAACCTAACAAGCACCAGTAAATCTGCCGCAATTGGACTTTGGTACAAACTGTCATCTGACTGAGCTTCCTGGTATGTAATGTACATGTAGCTCCAGGTACAACATTAGAACAAGAAGAGTCTTGAATGTAACCACATTGATTACTTTTGTTAACCAATCATGAACATGTCAGGACAGGCAAGCATTGAGACATTTTGCCTGGCATGATCACTATAACGTGTATCTTTTAACTAATGGTGCATATTGGAAGTCACTTGCAGTCATTTTATATTCATAATTCAGTGGTACCTGCTGCACGTGGCCACTTGTTCTGCCACCACCATCCTCCCCCCTCCCCCTCCCCCCCCAAAAGGCCATGTACAGCAGGTGACCTGTCATGGCTGTGACTGCATATAGCAGGTAGCACTGTACCACAGTACCACAGTAAGGGGTTGTTATGGGTTTGTTTGCAGGTGCCAAGGTGGCCCAGTATGCAGGCAATAACTTGCACAAAAAGATCCTGGATCATCCAGCCTACAGTAAGTGGTTAGGACGAAGGCATTTACAAACCTAAGACTGCAGAACCCAACATTACTGTAATGAATCCCTCTGTAATGTGTTAATTAAAAGACCAAATTTTTGTTGGGTCATGTATGATCTATGTTCTCAAATTTCCCAAGTGACCTGTTGGATAACCTTAGGGGATTGAATCACCAGACGGCACCATTGCTGGAAAGGGATCATCTGATGTCTGACCAGCCAGATATGGGAAGAGGTGCGAGGTGACACTCTTGACCAGTGGTGCCTTCCCGTGGTTCAAGCCTCTTTCAGAGATTTGCCTGTTTATATCAGGCTAATATACAGTCTATGAAGCCAGGATTGACTATAGGTACAGAAAGACTTATTGGGCCAACCAAAAATTGGTTGCCTAAGATTAAATATCACTTTTGAGACAGAGCTGTTCACCCTTTGTATTATACATTGATGACAGTCAAAGATAAAAGTGTAATAATAAAATATTCAGGCAGTCTTATTGGCCAGACATCATGACTAAAATTTTGACATTCAATGAAGGAGTTGGTATGTTAATCCTTGGAACATTCAACTAATTCCCGCTTAAAATGGCCAAAACTGGATGAGGGTCAAATGTTGTCTGTTTCAGTGTTTTCAACTAATTTTAACAGTAATGAAAAACAATTTGATTGAGAATTGTAGATGAGACCTATCAAAATAACATTCTCCGGGTCAACAGCTTTCTTTTGGTATGGTTTGGGTGCTGAGTACCCAAACCATGCCAAGGAAAGCTGTTGACTCAGACTTTATTCAACAGGGAAAGGGTCAAAATGTCATGTGTATGCACTTGGCTTGGTACGCTCATGGGCTATGCAAGAGACTCGCCATAAATGTCTAACTGTTACCCCCAAAAAATCGTATTACCTTCCTGGTCTTTTTGGTGGATACAATGTCAACATAATATGGATCAGTACAAAATGGGAAGAGAAATTTTAATATAGCTTTTAGATTTTGGACATTGAAATCTGAGCAGAAAGGCTATAATGTAAGTATGTGGGAAGATAATTCAAGGTTTCACACACTGTAGTCAACACTAATACTGTCTGAAGGAGGTGTAGTGTCATACATTTATTTCAGAAGAGTGCTTGTCAAAGCTACTTGTCTGACGTGAATCAAAATCAGGGGGAGCTGAAAGCCTGCAGTAGTTCCCTATGTTGTTTGAGTATTGGGTGATATCGTCTAAACAAATATGGTTACAGTACAATTATAACTCTTTGATGACATTGCAAGTAGGACAGACTACCTAAGCATGTGCACACACATCTGTAAGCTATTAAAAGAATTACAACAGAACTTGTATAAAGTCATACAGTATCGTACTTGTTACTGGGAAAGTGGTTCAAGATAACATTGACAGCACTGATTGTATATGTAGGTCGTGGTGAGATAGAGGCAGCTATACGTGATGGGTTTCTGTCTGTGGATGAAGACATGTTAAAAGGTAAGTAAGGCCACCTCATCAAAGAGTGACATCTGGTGGCGGATAACATGGGCAACTGACATATCAGCAGACGCACTGCTTACAGTTCCCTATGCTTTTCAGTGATCATTGTGTCATATCAATAAGGGATGGTTCGACATTATCATCATTTTTGAATAATATTAGTACTTAGAGTACTCAATTTCATGCCCCCCCCCCCCCTCACTTAGTACTTAAAAATGATGATCTTCCAAGAAATAATACCAACATACCACAAAATCTGGGTTACAAATGACCATCATTTTCCATTATCTGTAGAAGTGTACAGGTCCATTTAGCCCACTCCACCCCCACCCCTGTAGACTGAAAGTACTAATTAAAAAATTATTAAAATGTTGAACCATCCCTAACAAAAGTACACAAAAGGGACTCTCATGTAGACATACTTTGATTTTGTGTTTCATTCAGTCCATAAAGTTCTTTCTGCAGCAAGATAAATACAAACTCAAGAATTTATTGCAGATTGGAAAGTATGTGTTGCTTATCCCCAACATTTATGTTAAAATTCAAGTCATTTATTTGAAGTTGAATAGACCTCAGAACTTTTAAGCAGGTATGGTAATAAAATTGAGCAAAACTACATGACCAACAAAAAATAGATGGCAGCATGATGAAACTTGTTCCCATTTTGTAGCTTTTAGAACATGCATATTTTGTGCCTCGGTCTTTGTAATACATGTGTTGTGTACACAGACTACCATAGGACAGTACATAATGTAAAAGTCACTGCTTATATGCTCATTACAGTTCACATTTTCATGTACTATCTTAATTTTTTTCAATCACATAAATATTGTGCCAGTTAAGAGTGTAAATATTTATGTCGTAACCAAAATAAACCTTCACAATTTTCAAACACAAAAGTTGTGTTCCGATCAGTGCAGTTTCTTTATTGTTGTTTTTTTTCTCCGCATAATGGTATTTAGCTGCAAATCCAGGCAATTCATGGTTAAGAAAGTGACCAGTTGAATTACATGTATAGTCCTGCTGAACCATGATCTCATATGGGTTTACTGGTTGCAGAATACTGTATTCCCCCCAGTAAGGTCCCCTGCTCTAATAAAGGCCTCCCCCAACCTCCTTGGAACTTGAATGGTGACTGTAAGACCAAAAAAAAGTTTTACCCTCAACCAATTCCTGGGCAGATTATGACTGAGTCAGTAGCTTTCAACAGATTTTGAAAGCTATTGACCTAGCTAGGAGATGCCATTATGAATGGTATCACATACAAATCCCAGCAAAAATGGTTTCTTATGACGAGAAATTTAACTAAAAACATTGAGGTAGATGACAATTTACATCCAGGTGCTTTTGGTCAATTGGAGCAGTACAGGGTGCATTATCCTAGTGGCCGTATTTTACCCAGATAATGTTCAAAACAGGGTTTTAAGTTGAAGGCTTACAACATTATAAATTTAAGAGCCCCAGGTGCTTGTAGCGAGGAATATGGTAGTTTTGGATAATAAATTTGCCAGGTACTTGTGAGTTAAAGAAGCCCACTATTTGTGTTTGCAGATGAAGATATGAAGGATGAGTTGGCAGGATCCACTGCAGTCATTGCCTTGATTAAAAACAACAAGATCTTCTGTGTAAGTTGAAGTGTGCATGTTCATTATTATCTCACTTCATGTCACATTAGCACTTCCTCCTGCTCTGGTCTTTGTTGTGAGTAATTTCAAACAGAGCAGCAACAGCAATAATTTGATGATCATTGAAAAATATGTAGATTTGTAGTTGTAAAGAGGGGAGAAATTGAACACGTGTGTAGAATATTGAATACATGTGTGTATAATGTGTGTTACTTGAGTAGGAGGAGGATGATTTAAGCCAATGTGCAAAATACGAAAAGTCTAATTTCAAGAAACTGGGTATAGGTAAGGACCAGGATTTCAGAACATAACTAAGGAAAATGGTACTCCTTTTGAAGAGTTTGTTTTGAAAACAAACCAGGACATTAACTGAAGTCCATATTGATGAAGGTATATTTGTAAGAAAAAATCAAGATTCTGCAGAGATTAGAAAATAAGACCTGAACTACATAGAAATGGTAATTTGGAGCTGCTGTAGACCTATTAAGTCAATTCCACTGTAATATTTGTGGGTATATTACATGTTTTGTGGGCAACAATTGCAAGAAAATCTTTGTTTATTCATAGGTACATAATGTCTCTCCTTGAAATACACTACAACTGCAGCTGGGACAGTTTTTGTGGAGAGGGCCACAGTATGTGTATGTAACACTTGGGTGTGTGTTGCACCTGGTCTGCAGGATTAGCGCTGCGCCTCCGCATTTTAGAGCATTTCTCATAGATTTTGCTTTCTCTGTTGCTTTAGGGTAATGTTGGCGACTCGCGAGCAATAGCAAGTGTGAAAGGGGAGGTGGAGCAGTTATCGTATGATCATAAACCGGGCAATGAAGCCGAAACAAAACGCATTATAGCAGCTGGGGGTTGGGTAGAGTTCAACAGAGTGAATGGTAAGCTGCCCCCATGTTGTTCTATCTGGTATAGATTAATTCTGTGCCACAAACTCATGAAAGGAACTGAAGTGTTTGTGCACATTCTTTGATTCTAAGATTTGTGTTGTCTGTTTTGCAAAATTATTTTATGTGAAATTAATTGGCAAAGAAATGTGAAAATGCTGTAGTATTCCTGTTGGACCATGTCACTGAGACTATTTTTTTGCAGAACCAGATTGTGTAGTTCTTAGAACTAATTTGTCAAGGCTTCTGTTATATTATCATCAACATAGAAATGCGAAATGTGCATTTTTGTTTCAAATGCATAATTGTGCTTCCAGCTTCCTAGACTTGATAATACACTTTTGAAAGTGATACCTAAATATACTTTGGCAAACTGTCAGACGTGGGAGCAAAGAAAAAGGAAGGGTAAATATACCTTCTATTTTAAGCTGCGGAGAACACTGTGTTTCCAGTATTCAGGGCACATTCTAGGATCAAAACGCTTCTTATGTGGTTGGTATATCAGCACAATCATCCCATGAGAATTAACATTCAAATATTTGTCAACAATGGTCTTTTGTATTTTTGTTAAACCAGGTAACTTAGCTTTATCACGAGCCCTAGGAGACTTTGTATTCAAGAAAAATGACAAGAAAAATGCAGATGAACAAATTGTTACTGGTAAGTGAATTCATATATTGACGTCACAGAGAAATTGGAAAATTCAGAAGTCTTTCTGTGCATCACTAAAATTACCAAAATGCTTAGTGTCAGAAGACTCGGAAGAATACTAATAAATGAGAAATTAAGAATTGACATGGAATACACAGAATCAAAGTTTGGGTAGAGGAAAAACGTTTGACTTTGCTGTCAGACATGGCCCGTGCTGCATGTTGGTAGCAGGAACTCTCTCCATCTATGAAGAGAAAAGTTAAATTATGTCTGTAGGGTTTCAGTGCGATAGCAGTTTTCTTTGATACAACTCCTTGATTGCTGCATTGTGGAGTGCGTGGACAGTTTCCTCAAGTGCTGTGGGGATACAGAGAGTTGACTATCCATTAGAATAGCCTAACACTTGAAACATTGACACCAATGAAAAATTGTGAAATATGTATACCTTCCTCATAACTAAAAAAAAAAATCATCTGATAATAGCAAAATGTAGTTCTCTCGGCAGCTTGTGGATATGGACATTTTATTCTTCTCTATTTAACTGAAGATGTCAAGGTTATACTCTCCTCAGGTTATGATCTACTTCCCTGAAAATGTGTTACCCTTCAACTTATATGAATACACAGACACATACATCATCCATATTTTATTCTTACAAACCTTACAGAACTGAGTTCTGTAGATAGCTTGTGGGTGGAGTCCCTTCTCATCATGCACACTTCATCCAAAAATGTTGGAAATTCAAGGCCATATGGCCATCCTTAAAAATGCCTTTTGTCATTATTCTATGCAGAATGTAATGAATTTGTACATGTTGCCACCAAATTGCATAAGCCAGACTTCTTAACTTTCTTAGAGTTGGTGAAGTGTGTATGGAATTTGATGTTTTTCAAGAAATTTTGCGCATTTTAAATGTGGGCATTGAGTATAGTATTGTCAAAAGCACTAAATTAAATCGAGTGCAGATGTTTGTAGAACTGCAGTGTGTCTGTTTCAATACTTTTGAAGCTGGCACTGTGATTGTAGCTTGACAAAGGGCAGTAATCATTTTCTTTGACTAATCAAAAACAAAGTTTTGTCTAGGTTGTGTTGGTTGTTAGTGTAGATGATCTAAAATGAAATTGTATTCATCCTGTGCCTCTTGTCCCTCACACAACATCAAGAATAAATGACCATAATGCACTTTCACTGCCAGAGGGCAAGTTCCTTATGCTGCCACCAGGGGTACCCTAGGATGTACAATGGCACACTGTTCTGAGATTCTCAGTCCAGTTACCAGGTGCACTGTACTCATTGTGTGGTGAATTTATTTGCATTCTTAAAGACACTACCAAAAGGATTTGTTGTTGTTGGTAATTTTAAACTGTTACAAATTATGTCTTTGAAATCACAGGCCCAAAAGTGGCCATACACAAGAGCTGGTCTCTCAGTGAGATAAAATTTGAACATGTTAAAGATAGAACCAGATGAATATGATCTTGAAACCCAAGTGGTCTCTCGAAAGAGGGACTAATATATGACGATGTGTATTATTCACGACAATATCTTAGTCTACTGAGGGAGATGAAGAGTTGTGGCCCTGGGTTTGGTATAGAGTGTGGTGATTCTCTTCAGTGTTTCATGTGGTTTCTGCAGCAAATGATACAAGTTTATGTTTAAAAAAGTTTTTGAAGCAAATGAGGATCCCTTTGGTGGACAGAGTTTCATAACGCAGAAGAAAATGTTTCCCGCCACATGCAAACAGGGCTCAATCTTGGCAGGCCAAGGCAAGCAATTCCCTCTAAAAATGATTGGCTACTAAATTATACGCAGTTAAAAGCCCGAGGCCCCTACATGTAACTCTTTCCTTAATTTTAAGCATTTGGTGTATTTTGGCAACCAGAAAGAACAAAAACAAAAAGACAGTTGCTCTCATTCATTACACTTTGGTGGCCAGTGACTCTTAAGGGTATGCTTCGGAAATAACACCACTCCTAAAGTTAAAAGCAGTTTTGACAAATGACTTTGTTTGTGTATTTGATATTAAGCGTCTTTATCCTGGCGCCCTGTTCATGTACGTTTGTATTTTGTGTCTTCAGCTGCTCCTGATATTGTGGTGAAGGATTTAACACCAGACCACGAGTTTCTGTTGCTGGCATGTGATGGGATTTGGGATGTGCTGACCAATGAGGAAGTGGTAGAGTTTATACGGGCCAGGATAGCACAGCACATGGAACCAGAGACTGTAAGACAACCACTTTGAGTGTCTTTCATTAGCAGGCATAATGTGACTGATTGGTTTTCATTTGAGTCACTTTTAAACCCTTTGCACATACTAATAGGGGTGAGGGTGGGTGGGACAGGGGTAAAGACATCCTGGTATACTGCTACAGCAAATTAGAATGTTTTCATACAAAACGCTGGAAGTAAATAAATCACCTCTGGTACACAAAAGAAGAAATATGATTAATATTATGGCAAAAATCACAACAAAGCATACCCCCCGCCAAGGTTTCATCATTGGATAACTTATAAAAAGGTAAAAATTATCTCTTTTTTTCTAGTTTCTGTTGAATCACAGAGTAAAGAGCTTAAACTTGGACCTACTCCATGTAACTAGTAAATATAAACATTTGTGTTTACCATGGGGTTGAACAGAACTTACTCACCGCTGATGAGTCCAGCTATGGAGGAAGCCAGTCAGGCATTTGGCACATTGTGTGTTGACTTTCATCAACACTTGTTTTTCTTTTGTGAAAATGATCATGTTTGTCTAGGAGAAAAGTGCCCACTGCAGACAGGTTTGACCACCGTGGGTAGATAGATTACCAGTTACCAGTATGGATGAATACACAAGACAAGAGATAGACAAGACATGCACATGTACATGTACATGTTTATGCTGCTCTGCGAACATGAATGAAATAAAAATAATAAATAACAATGTTTCACAATTTATTGTTTATTGCCTGAAACAGGGAAAACAGGACCTGATTTTAGACATTAATAACATGTACAACATACATGTAAATTTGCACCATGGACACATACAGAACGCATGTACATTTGTATGTAATATGCACACAAGTTAGCGCTGATGCTTGGTTACACTGTTTTCAATTTTGTGTCCATGATATGTAACACAGTACATGTATTCAAAAATTGAGTGTCACATTTTTTTAAAAATCATAATCATCCGCTGTTAAGTCCTTCCCCTTTTATAACTTAATCCTGGTGTTAGTGCACAAAGGTGTCAAGGGAATCAGTGTTAGATTAGAAAACTGTTGTGCTTTGAATATACATACTGGCTGGCTGGCCGACACTGCACTGTTTGATGTGGTGAGGAAATTACACTGTGTGGGGTGAAGAACCTGGCTAAGGGGATGAGCACTGGTGCAAAAATGACAGTTTGAGAAGAAAGCAATCCAAATACATGTACTGATTACCTTTTTATTTGTTTTTTTTTAAAAAGTGCCCACTGTAGCAGATTTTGGTATACATTTAAGGTACCCACTGCAGCGAGGTTCCTTTACCATGAAGGTGATAGGTAAAATCAATCAGGACCAAAGAAAAGTGTCCATTGTAAGGAGGTGCCCACTGCAGAGAGGTGTCCACCAATTGGGGTTTTACTGTAATTCCTCACTTAATTTTAATCCATTTTTGACCATGTTGGGCTCAAATTGCAGATATTGTGACACTGCAAATTTTTGTAATATACATGTGACCTGAAAAGGTCAAAGTCATCTGGCCCTTTGAAATTTTCATCTGACTTGGTTCATGCTGGGTTCAAATTGTAGATATTGCAACACTGCACATTTTTGTTATTTACATGTAACCTCTAAAGGTCAAGGTCATTTGGACCTTGTAAAGTTTAATTTAGCCATAATGTGGTCACTTTTCATCCAATTTTAATCATGTTGAATTGAAATTGTAGGTATTGCAACAGTGCACAGTTTTGTAACTTACATGTGACCTCTAGTGGTCAAGGTCATTTGGACTTTGAAATGTTCATCTAATATGACCAAGTGTTACATGGTGACCTGGGTAGCTCGCCAGTCTCAACAAATTGTAAATAAAATTTGGCACTTCCATGGGTCAATATCAGGCTAAACAACAATGGATTTTTCGGTCCCACGGCAAATTGCTTCTGTAGTTCACATTGTGTGTACCAGATGACAACAGCAAAACCGACAAGAAAAAAAAAAAAAACAGACATCACAGTTTTTTTCGTTGTTACTTATTAGGCTGGTCTTGAAGTTGTGGCATTGAAATGATGGGGTTTACAGTGACTCAGTCTGTCTAAATGGACAAACTAATGATGCATGAAGGAAACTTGGTAGATATTCACAAGAGTGGAAACTTGAAGTGAAAGAGCCATTGACTGACTGCATGATGATCTTCAAACTTGGTGCATGACCCGTGTGCTTACCACGGGGAATTACAGTAATGATTATTTGGCAGATTGATTCGTAAAAGTTCTTGTCTTTAAAACCCTTTCTTTTGTTAATTTGATTCTAAAACTGTGAAGGATGATAATGAAAATACCTAGAAATCTAAGAAAAAAATTATATCAAATGAGTGTGTGGTGTATTTGCAGCCTGTTCACATTGTTGATTGTTGTTGTTGTTGCAGATTTGTGAGGAGCTGATGATGAGATGTTTAGCACCGGATTGCCAGATGGGAGGCCTAGGTTGTGACAACATGACAGTCGTACTGGTCTGTTTCTTATATGGCGGCACATATGAAGAATTAGCAGAAAAATGTAGTCGACCGAGCTTGGCAGGACCTGGTTGCCATCTTCATACAGACCCAGAGGTGGCAGACCTCAAATAGCACAAGTATAAAGGACAGGGAGAGACTGACATTACGTTGTATGTCTGTTGTTGTGTACAGAAGGGGGGAGGGTAGACAGAGACATCTCATATCAACAGCAAACATGGACAGGAGATTTGGAAGGTGTGTGGGGGGGGGGTGGGCGTGGGTGGGTCTGTTGCATCAGAACTACTAGGGCTGCTGCAGCAGAAATGTGGCCATTGCTGAGTAAGTGGCTCCACCTAGTGTATACTATGGGAACCACACCCAGCTTGTAATTATATTGGTCAGGCTTCAACCAGCGTACCTTTCAGTTTTATCCAGTCAAATTTAGGAACTGTTGCAAAACTTTGTCACTGGGTTGAAAAGTGCTGACTTTTGCCTGATCCGGAACTGCAGTAAATAGCATAAAAATCTGTATATTTTCACAAATTACTATTGAGAGACATGTCTTATGACCATGAATATACATATTATACGTTAATAGATTGATGTACATATAAATGAATGTTCATATCCAGTTCTTTTGTGCTTCTTGTTTTCTATTTATTTTTAATGACAACAACAAGAAAAATAACAACAGCAACCAATGTGTGATAATGATTTTAAATGCTGGATTTAGCATACCAGTGTGGAACAAATTGGTGTTCATGTGTCTGGGTGATCTTTGGATTTGTGTCGATCAAAAAGGAACAGGTTTTCCTCAAAGGGGGGGGGGGGGCGTTTGAAGTGCATTTTGAGGTGCTCTATCCTATTTTGTGACTTTAAATAGTTATAGAGAAACCTACTATGGATGCGGCTTCTTACAAGCTTACATTATTCCACCACTACATTGTTGACAGCCAGTAAGAAACCTTTATGTTTGTGCTGCAAGCCTAATGTAGTGCTTTACCACTGAATTGGTTCTGAGTGTAGTGAAAAATGTTCACGTGTAAATGTTTCAAAAAAAATATTGGTCAAAGGTTAGCAGTTGAACAAAACGAACACTAATATCAGCATACTGTTGAATCAGGTTTTCTGAATGATAGTTTTCCCTGATTTTCGTTTTTCCAAGGAGGTTCATTCAGGAACATTTGACTCGGGGACTTTTCTATTCTCTTAAAAGTGGAGTCCACCTTGAGGTCAATTCAGAAAAATGAAAGTCAGAAAATTCTGCGTTAAGGCTAATTTGGCAATATAATAGGTGGGAATACAAATGTTTATACAGTAGTTGCACTGTCCTGATAACATGTTGAAATACTTTGGCATTCACAGCATTAGGTGATAAGTAGATATTTAGCTCACTGATTTGTCAGTCAACAGAACTTATAAAGCCTGTATCTTTTGTCAGTCTGTTTGTCAGTCAAACTAAATGACTTCTCAAGAACTGGCACAGAATACTTTGATTTTACGCACAGATGTGCCCCTGGAGGCCTCTGCCAAGTTTGTGGAGGAGACGATAATGCAATGATTTCTATTTAACTTGAGCTGAACTGGCTTGTCAGGCAGCTGAGCTCATATGATGGTCAATCATCTGTAGTCCATTCATCCACGATCAACATTTTCAACTTTCCGAAATTGTCAATCAGATTCACTTCAAACTTGGTGGGGATATACCTCAGGTGGGTCTCAACAAAGTTTGTTTAAACAAGTGTTGCACCAGTGATTTTTAGATTTTTCAATGAACATTTTGGTTAGTCTTTTTAGAAAACCTTAAAAAAATCTCTAAAACTGCCAAGCCAGTTTTTTTGCCAGTCAGCAGAATGACTTGTCCGGGGATTAATGGCACCGAAACAAGTCTTGTGCTGGTTCCCCACTGATGACCCAATTTTCTATAAAGGCTAATAAAGCCTAAAACTTTCTTCAAAAATTCAAATATTATGATTATTTGACACAGGACACTAACTTAAGTATTTTGAGAAAGAATAAGGCTAATGATACAAAATAATACCAGAAATGTGAATCCTATGTAGAAAGTTGACACTGCATAATCTAGATAACCTTGATCTACTTCCTCAAGGTCAGGTAGGGAATGCTTTTCAATGGAAGAGATATTTTGTTATGGTCATTATGTTTTCCTGTGTACCCACAGGGAGACCTATTGTTTTTTCCTCCTCCTCCTCCTCCTCCTCCTCCTCCTCCTCCTCCTCCTCCTCCTCCTCCTCCTCCTCCTCCTCCTCCTCCTCCTCCTCCTCCTCCTCCTCCTCCTCCTCCTCCTCCTCCTGTAGAAGTTGTGCCACTAGGGCTTTCATTTTGCACAGGATTCTAGTCCACTATAAGCTGATAAGGGTTCAGTCAAGTTTGAAGTTGGGGGACGACCCCAATTCCAAGGTCACAGAGCCATGTCAGTGAATTTGGTTTTGCATGGTAACTTGAGAAGTTTTTCAGCTAGGCTTATATATTGCACAAGATGATAGTTCTTTATGAGAGCTTGGTCATGTTCAAAGATGGGTGACCTTGACCCTATTCCCAAGGTCGCAATGCCACATTAGTGAATTCATCAACACATTGATGCGAGCGAGATAACGCCAGAAGTTTTGGAGCTAGGGCTTTCATATTTCTGAGGATTATAATCCACTTTAAGAGTTTGATCAAGTTTGAAGATGGGTGACGACCCCATTTCAAGGTATAGTGAATTTGGTTTCTGCATGATAACTTGAGAAGTTTTTGAGCCTTAGCGAAAAAAGAAGGATTCCTGATGGATTCCTAAAAAATGGATTCCTTTTAGACTGTTTTGATTCCATTTGCCCTGTGTGTTAACATCTGACCAGTTAGGGTTCATTTTTGGTCGCAAAATGCATTGAGTACAGCGAAATATTTATAAGGAATCCAAAGTAATTTTACTGTACCATACATGTATCTCTCTCCTAAAAGGAAGGAATCCTTTTTTCCAATGAATCCTAAAAGAATCCCAGTTTGCCATGTAATCCAAAAGAAATCCATTTTCTTCGACTTGGGAGGGCTTTTATATTGGTCAACAAGGAACTTTGAAAGTGAGCATTGGCTGTCTCATGAATAATCTTACCTATTAGGTATAAATATACGGTAACTGTGAAAAAGACACCCCATAAAATCCCCCCTCTTAATATTTTCATGCTAAACAGGGTGCACAAGTCCACATGATCACAACATGCCATGCAAAATTTGTGAAATTTTGGTTCTCTCTCAGACTTGCTGACAACAGAGGGCGCGCACTGTGCAACCACTTTTCTTGCTGGCCCTGCTACGCGGAGAATGTCGAGGTAAAGGACGTGGCTACAACAACGCTCAAAAACTTTGTTTTCCTGTTTCATGTGTTGCTGGCACAAAGTTTCTGTGAGCTGTTCTTAAGGTGCAGTAAGATGCAAATGCCAAGGAAAGTGACCATACAGGTGGTGCTGATCCCTAAAACAAAGGAAACAAAGTGTTTAGTGTGTGGCCTATCTGGAATTGGTGCCAACAAAAGACATAATTTACGGGATCGCTATGGTAACTACACGTCCCTGCACACAGACCTGCAGGAACTGTTTAATGACAATGTCAAACTACGTGCAGCAGAACAGTTTATGCCCATGACATGCTAATCGTGCCATTGCAAAATTATGACAGCAAACAGTAAGCGGCAAAGTTGATTTACTGCCAGAAGTAGAGCACACTTTAAAAAGCGTGCAAGCATCATATGGAATACAATATACCAAAAGGGGCGTGCCCATCAGTGCTGATATTGCAAGGCCTGGTGGCAATCAGCTTCAGAAAGTGTCATCACCATTGGCGTCAAAGCTAAGATAGCGATCCCATAAATTCCGTTGTAATCATGTAGCCACCTGTCCTTGACCTTGACATTCTCCACGTAGCATGACCAGCAAGAAAAGTGGTCACACGGTGTGCGCCCTCTGTAGTCAGCACCTTGAACCTTGCGGTTGAACCAGACCGGTTGGTTACCTTTGACTACTCACTGGTCCGTATTTTCATGCAGAATAAGACATCGCCTTCAGCAACTGTGTACCTTCTTCCTTTTTTTTTGAGCATAATAACCTCTTCACTGGGACAAAATATGATGAACTGGTCGGGAGCCAGACTAGATGTGACTTTGCCACAAACCCTAAAATTGAATTTCAAATGGCATCTCTATGTAAAACAGTTTTGAAGCTATTCAAGATTTAAATTTTGTGTATTCACCTAAAATGGTTTAAATTAGAATTTTACAATTTTAAATCATGGTTCATTGGAGGCAGCCATGTCACAAACCCATAAACTGGGAGTTGGAATGGCACCTCTATCAATAATTATTTTGAAGATGTTTAAGATTTAAATTGTGCAATTTGCATAAATTAAAATCCTACAACTTTGGTTCAGGGTTCACTTGATGCTGCTTTGCCGCAAATCCATTAATTGAAGTTTGAGAGGCATCTTTATCTTTAAAAGTTTTGGAGATATTCAACTTTTAAATTTCTCAATGCCCCTAATGAGCAATATTTAAAATTCTACAACTTTCACTTACTGTCCATTACATTAGCAGGTGTCATAAATCTATACATGCACATTGAAATTTTGTGTCTGTCTACAATAGTTTGGAATATATGGAGTTTTTAAAATTTTCTTTACCCTTAATTTGCATGATTTTAAACACTTTGTGACATAGCTGCATCCCATGAACCAAAGTTGCAGAATGTTGATTTATGTTTAATTTGCAAATTTGGTGAATGTGCAAAATATTAATCGAAGTTGTTCACTATATCTCTGATTTTTAACAAATTTTTCAGTTTGGGTACTTATGCAGTTAATCCATACATTCCCATTGATAACAATGAAAATGAATGGAAATTTCAATGGTCTCTCATTTTTAGCTCTGCTGACTTGTCAGTCAGTTGAGCTTATGTGGTGGCTTTGTATCCGTCGTCCATCGCCATCCACAATTCACATTTTGGACTCCTTCACAACCACTGGCCAGATTCACCTCAAACTTGGTGGGAGTGTACCTTGGGTGGATCTCTACCAAATTGTTCGAATGGTCATGCACCAGTGATGTTGATTTTTTATGAAAATTTTTGTTCTTTTTTGGGGCAAATCTTCAAAAATCTTCTCTGAGCTGCTCACCCAGCTGCTTTGATATTACACAGGAACACTCCTAAGGACTTCTAGTTTTTAATTATGTCACCAAGTGGTGCTGCAATTTTTTGGTCAGCTGACTTGCTAGTCAGGCTGAGTTTTTAGGAGGATGTCCATCCGTCCGGCCGTCCATTCACATTATATTTTCAACTTCTTTTGCAAAGCTGTCAGCCAGATTCACTTGAAACTTGGCAGCAATGAACCTGGTGTGGGTCTCTACCAAGTTTGTTCAATGGTGACGCTCTAATGATTTTTTTTATTTTTCATGAATTTTTTTGTTCCTGTATTGGGCAAATCTTAAAAAACCTTCTTCGAAACCACTCACCCGGTTCCTTTGATGTCACACAGGAACACTCCCAGGGACTCCTAGTTCTAAATTTGGTGCTGCAACTTCTTTAGGCTGGGCGAAAGCCCACCTTACACATTCTCCAGATTGTATAGAGGGAGTGTAAAGTTTGAAATTTTTGAAAAGTATAAATGTCAGGGCCATAAAAAATATGCTTTATGTAAGGCACATGTATTGGATATAAATTGTAAAAATCACAAATGCCCTATTTTCATGGCTCGAGCATGTTACTGTGAGCGAATTTGTTACTATTTTTAGCACCTGGAGGCAGAACACTGCACACAGTCCTAACAATTTGTTATATATCCTTGCTCTGACAACAGAGAGAAATGTTAAAAATAATTCAACAGATGCTTGTTATTTGCATATTAACCTAAAATGGTGTGAAATGAAATATGGATAGATAAAATATGAGCAAGCTAAAACATTTGTAAGTTTTGACGTTTTTTTGATTGAGTAAATATAGGTCCTTGGCGAGCGGAGTCCTGTAGCCCCAAAAAAAACTAAACTGGGGGCCTTGAGAACAAGATTCGTGAGACCAAATCGCAACCTGTATTAATCGTCTATGGCAGACTATGTGACAAGTTTTACACTCCAGTATTTCATTACTCATTAGCTCTGCTGACCTAAGGTCGCAGAGCTTATAGCATCACTCATGTCTGTCCGTCCATGTGTCTGTATTTTGGAAACACTATAGTCTCTATTGAATGAAGAATATTTCTAAGGTTGAGAGGACCTGTTAAAACCACCAGTTGACTTTTATGGGTAACTGCCTGTCTCGAGTGAGGAGTGAAATTTGTTTCTTCACATTGGTATAGGAAGATGAATGGTGATGCTTTGGTAACTCTGGAATCTTTTCGCTGTCATTGTTGGGTTTGAAATTTATGAATGTCATGTTTTTTGTATAAGTGTAACATACTAGAGATGTAGGTCCCAAAGAACTAATATTAAATCTGAAAAATTAAACTGAAACAAAAACTACTTTCCTTGATCTGAATATAGAAATAAAGAATAACCAGTATTAATTGACAAGAGAGACCAGTTCAAATTTGATATTATCTCCTACTCTGATCTGACAGGAAACATTCCAGAGAAATAAGCATATGGACTTAGTATCGGACAAGTGATACGTATTGCTAGAAACACCACACTTTTTAGCGATTTTGTCAATAGAGTCAGAACTTTGTTGCAAAAACTACAATGCAAAGGTTATAAAAAACAATAACTACACAAAACTATGTTGAAATGTTTCCAGAGATATGACCAAATACCTAAAAAATACAACACTAACTCAAGAACATTAGTCAAACAATTTCAAGATGGAGTTTGAAATGACATTGTGTCGTCCTCAAAGTGTTCAGAGAGGGAAAGTAACTGGGTTAAAGTATACTTAACCCACCTGGAGAATTTTCTAGTCCGTCTTAAGTCGGAAAATCATGATCATACTCACTCTTTTCAATCTTCATCCAGTATAGTGGAAGAGGTGGCTTCCAGCTAATACCTTAGTACACTTTACCTAATAACACCTCTAGTCAACTTTATGGTGCTAAAAATTGTATTACTATTTACCTGTTTATACCAGTGTCGGTATGGTGGTGTTGTGGTCCAGCCGGGTATCGAACCCGGGACCTCTCGCACCCCGAGCCAGCGTTTAGCCATTACGCCAAAAGTCCGGACGTTGAGCGCGAGGGCTCAACACTGCCTGGCCCTCACTACACTCCTTCCCCTTTTCTCCCAAGGACCAAGGAATGCCCAGTGATAGCACCGAACTGACCCCACAGGCTGCCTCCCTGGCTCCCAGCCACGACGAGCACAACCCCACCAGCCGTTGTCCCTCCGACTCCCAGCCGGCCGAGCCCAACGACGAACCACCCTCAGCCACCGCGGCCTGTTGGCGTGCGTTCGTGTTCACCCTGACACCAATGTTGTGGTCCAGCCGGGTATCGAACCCGGGACCTCTCGCACCCCGAGCCAGCGTTTTGCCATTACGCCAAAAGTCCGGACGTTGAGCGCGAGGGCTCAACACTGCCTGGCCCTCACTACAGTGGAATAGTGTACGAAGCTTTTAAGTTTTAAAGGAGACGTCCATAAACTTTTGGTTTGTGTGCACTATAATCTTTAAAGTTCTGATGGTAGCCCAATATTTCTTTCAGGATTTATAGTGTGTATGAAGATCTAGGTTACTTTCAATATTGGTGGCACCACCTACAGTATTATGTAATACAGGGTTCAAAGTGTGAAAATCTTGTGAAGACTGTAGCATCTTTAATTATTGGTGAATCTTCACCAAATTTGGTGGGATTGTGTGGGAGGTGAAGGTCTAAGCTACTGTTGATACTAGTAGTGCCACCTATCATTTGACAGAAATTATAAGCTAAAATGTGTTTTAAGATATAAAATTCCATATTTGGAAGAGTAATTGGAGTAGATTTGTGAAATTTATAGGGTATATACACCATGTCCAATGCTAGAATGTTATATAATATGAGTGACCTTGACCTATTTTTGTGAGGTCAGCATGCCTGTAAAGGTAGAAAGGTGATTTTGTAATGTCAGGGTGTAGCTTGGACATCAATGGCAAAGAGAATTGAGCCTCCAGAACAAAATTGCATGGCATTGACGGCTTGTACCTCGTGAACTCTGGCTTGGACAAGCTGCAAGGCACCAGGCTTTTCTAACGAGGTCTCATAGGCCCTGAAGATCATCTGCTCAATCCACATTGAAATGGTGTTTCTGCAAACTCTCTCCTTTTGTGGGTAACTCAGTGGTAGAAGGAGAGCAGACCTCCATCTGTGCGAAAAAAGTTCCAGCGAATAGCTCTCACTGGGCACAGGGCTCTCCCCTGGAGAGATAGAGTGGCTGGGCTGGAGCTAGCCATAAGCCAATTAGCCATAGGCTAATGGTTGTGGAATCTGGCTAAAAGAATTTACAACTTTTTAGCCAAATTGGCTAAAAATAATTGTCAATTTGTAGCTTCATAATCAGATCTATTATTTTATCATCGAACTGTCGCTTATTAGGTGAAAAATGTTTGAAGATGTAAGTTGATTTTTGCTAATGAAATTAAAGTTTTACTAACAGATTTAAGTGATTTTAGCCAAGCTGGCTAACAAAATGAAATCCCTAGCACAAGCCCAGAGTGGCATCCATCGCGTGGAGGGTAAAACCCTTAAAGGCTCTATCAGGATCTCGAGCCACTTGGTTTTTTGCAAGGAAGCCCAAGTGAGGCCTCAGGGTCACCTGGGAGTGTTCAGGTGACCATTGGAATCGGTCATATGCCAGCACGTGGGTCTCACTTCTCTTAGCCCCAGAAGCGAGTGTTTCACATCCAGTACTTGAGGGAAACCCACGTAGGGTCCTCAAGGCACTTAAACGGCCACATCTTCAACATGACCAAAACCAGTGGTGAGTCCCACCTTTCACGTCACTTTCCTGTCGGTGTAGGAGGACGTAATGAGCGCAGACAGATAAGAATATGCTCCTGACACGCACGTAGATGTTGGCAAGGGTTGGAGACATGGCTGATCGAAACCCCTCCACTTATCTGGAGCTCTTGCCTTAGACTTCCCACTGATATAACAGGAAGATGGCAATGTCCGCAGTGCACGGCACCCAGGGGTGAATTCTCTTTCCGGCGCACCAGTCGAAAAAACTTTCCATCGAGCCAAGTAAACATCTAGAGAAGAAGATCGAAGCCCTCCTCTGGCAATTCTATCTGAGACTGATTCCGAGAAGCCTGTCAAGGATGTGCTGTGAGATGACTGCCAAGCATGGAGGTTGAGCACTTGAGGGTTTCAATGGAACACACTCATCTGCAGCTACACCAAAAGCTTCAGCCATGGCGGTAATTGTAGGGGAGGCTTGGCGCTTAGTTCCAGTAGGTCTACAGAGCAATCACTCCAGGGCTGCCAGGGGGCGACCAGGATCAGATTGCAATCCTGGTACCGAACCTTGCGTAGTACCCTGGGAAGGATCTGGCAAGGCAGAAAGGCGTACACCCACAGGTTGCTCCAGTTCATGGCTAGAGCATCCACCACTTGGGCCTGGGGGCCTGGGACAGGCGAGACATAAACTGGCAGTTTTGCCTTCTCGCAAGTCACCAACAGATCCACGGGTGGAGTTCCCCATCATGCCTGCATGGCCTGATTGACCCTGGGGTGCAGTGACCACTCCATCCCTACTGGCCGACTTTGTCTCCAGATTTGGTCGGCCAAGACATGCCTGGCTTGCGTGTGGACATCGTGGTTGTAGCACCATCTGGTGATGCATCTGACCAACTCCGTCAGCTTCTTGGACCGCGTCCCACCATGCCTGTTGAGAATGGCTACCGCAGTCGTGTTGTCACACTTGATGAGGACATGTTTGTGCTCCACCAGGCCTCGGAAGTGGAGTAGTGCTAAGTGTATCACCTGCAGTTCCAACCAGTTTATGTGGTGAGCCTCAAACGATGCTGGCCAAGGGCCCAATGCCGTCCGGTTCTCCACATGGGTGCCCCACCTGGACCGAGAAGAGTCCATGTAAATAGTAAGCTGGGCCTGAAAAGGCTCCAGTGTTTGTCCTCTCCTGACATTTTCCCTCACAGAGGAAAATCTGCTCTGGCTGAAGACTGGACTTGGGTAGGTTCAATATCAGGCCCAAGAGTTCCACAATGGTCTGTGTGTAATGCTGTGAATCCAGGCATTGTAGGATCTGGATAAGCCAATCATCCGTAGACATGAATGCACGAAACTAGTAAACACCAGCTGTGCCACGGCGAGACTGAATGGAAGCGCCCTGGTATGTTTGGCCTGCAAATCCAAACTGCAGATACTTCCATGAAGTATGTGTGATTGGCAGGTGGAAGAAGGCGTCCTTGAGATCCAGGGACATCGTCCAATCCAGGGGCTGTAAGGCTGCTGCCAGCAACTGGGGGGTCTCCATCCAACAGGACGGGACTTCCAGGTTGGTTTTCAGCGTCGACAGGTCTATGACTGGGCGCCATCCTCTGTCCGTCTTGGGGACCAGGAAGAGTAGGTTGTAAAAGCCGGGAGAACCTTGATCCTTTACTGGTTCTATGGCATGCTTGTTCAGAAGCATCTGGACCGCCTCCAGGAATGCCAATGCTTTTGGCTTCGAGGTGGGTGGAGCGAACCACCGTGGTTCTGGGCTTAACAGAGGGCTCTCTTTGCCAAAAGGTGGCACGTAGCCATGTCTCAGGATGTTGAGGACGAACGAATGGTCTGCCATGGCGCATGATATGCGATGAGGCAGCCGCCGACCGGGCACTGCACAGAGTCTAAGAATGTGGTGATTGGCAATCCCGAGACTTCTTCCGGGATATAAGAGTCTGGAAAGCCGAGGCTTTCCTGATTTCTTCCCTCTGCCTTAAGGCTGGCCCTTCCCGGATTGCTGTCCACCCTTCCCAAGTTGTCAAGTCCCAGAGGGAGCATGAGTTGAGAGACGGGTAGATGTGGTCTGAGAAGTACCACACTTCGCGGCCGAGGTGGCCAAGGACGACATTGACTGAGCAGAGTCGGTCAGTGCCTGCATGGCCGAGCAGGCCCGAAGGTCCTGCACCAGCAGACCACTTCCACCATCTCTCCTCTGAACAGATTTCCTGAAAAGAGGGGCCCCGGGAGAGCTCTATGAAAGATCGGGGCAGGCAGGGTCTGAACCTGGAGGTAGGTGTCCCCCCGTAACAAATGAAGGTTCTTCTCCAGCGTGCAAGGGGTCGGCACCCAAACAGCCTGTGACAAGGAAGTCTCGAGAAGTGTCACCTGGTATTACCAGTCTCACACTGCCTCCATGATCTGTACAGAGCCTTTGAGGTCATCAAGAAGAGACCCCAAACGGCCTACGACACCTCGGAGTAGGGCTCTTCAAGGAAGAATCCTTGGGCATCCTCCAATCACTTGAAGGCCTATGCGGATGCCAAAATGGTTCTCGGCAGCCGAGCATCAAACTCCTCCCAGTCTAAATCCACCTGCAATAAACCTGATGGGAAGATCTGCTCAGGTGCAGAGTACCACCTCCCCTGGACATCCTGCTTAGGGAGGAGTCGCCCCTGCCTTAGATTGCCAGACATCAGTGGCTCCTGGGAAACCTGTGTGCGGCAAGTCTTGGCCGTGAGCTGGTCGTTAAACTCAGCTATGAAAGGCAAAAAAGGTATGGGCATATGTTGAAATGGTCAAAGGCCTTGGCAGGGCAGGTGCCATGTCCATGGGGGCAGAGGCAGAACCCTTTGCAGAGCCCACGGTCACTGGCTCTCTGCACCTGTCAGAGCACAAACAGTGTGAATGGTGAGCCCTCGACCTAGGTTGAGATCTGCTGGCAGACAATTCCGACATCAGAAGCTCATGTTCCACCTCTAAAGGAAGCAATAGCCTGGTGTGCACTGCTTTCCCTCTCTCTGCGTTCTGTTCGCCGGGACACCCATCTTGAAAATTCTAAGCACAAGTCAAACGTTCAATTTTGCACTTACTTTTCTGATCACAGAAATCAGCCATCTAGTTATCCATAGATTCCCAAACCGCTGAGAAAAGATTTTCCACAGAAAAGGGCATGTGTAAAGCACAGTTGCTGTGAGTGTGAACGAAAGTTCACGTAGCTTCAACTCGTAAGGCAAGCCAGAAATGGTGCCCAAAAGAGGAAGGATGAGAAGGTGCTCATGCGCACCGGGAGTCCCCATCAGTTCCACATGCACTGAGAGATGGCACAATACAACCATGAGGTTTTCAGGATCAAATGAGTGGAATCTCCTGGATTTCTTGGGCGTTTTGCCAAGACACAGAGGTCTTGGCCATGGTGGTCGAGAGGTAACGTTACATAACTAATAAACTATTATTACAAGTGGAGCGTAGTACCATCTGGTGGACATTTTATACACTAAATGTACATAAGCTTTATGTGTTTAGAAGCCACTTGAGGACTTGCAACTTTGAAATGAACAGATACAATTTAGCCACAGTGGCAGCAGAGCATTAGGCCCATGCGCCTCTTGTGTTTTTTCCGATCGACAACATGGGGTGTCCGGGCAGTAACAATGACCAGCAATGGCAGAGATACAGACTCATACTGTTATGTGTTGCCAGAGTTTGTTAATCATAAGATGACTGTGTTGTAAAAGTTGTTTGTAAATACTGAGAAAACTGACTATTAACTGACGTGGACATCGACAAATTTGGTCGCCATGGGTGCAGTGGATGTGTATACACACAGTGGAGATGCGGGTGGAATAAACACTGGATTGCACCGGAATGCACTGGATTACATCTACAAAAATACCTGATTTCATAATGTACCAAATTGTAGTATCACGTTGAACTTACAATGCTGGATTGCAGTACCAGATTGCACAAGCAACCCCTATTCAACCTACCTGTATTCTGGCCCGATAAGGTCATTTTCGGATGCAGCTATCAATGTCAAATCGTTGGCATACAATAGTAAAGATATTTCTTAATTACCGAACTTTACACCACAGTGCAAGCTATTAATTTTACTGGCCAAATCGTTAATAAAAATAGTAAATAATGTAGGGGATAAAGAATCACCCTGTCTTACCCCTGTGGTTGTTTTAAACCATGCGGTCAAATTTTCATTTAATTTAACAGATGCAACTGTATCAGTATAGAGTGATTTTACAGCTCTGTAAAACTTTCCATCAACATTATACATAAACAGTTTATACGAAAGCAACTCTCCATCGACCCAGTCGAAAGCTTTCTCGAAGTCGACAAATATAACAAAAATAGAATCCCCATTTGCAATTCAATTGCGAATGATTGAAGTGAAAGTAAAAGCGTGTTCAAAACAGGACCGTCCAGCTCTGAAACCATTTTGCTCGTCGGCATACAGCTCCAAAACCTCCAAATATTTTGTTAAATGCTTATTTAAAACCCATACCTATAGTTTAGAAACTGTAGAAAGAAGACCTACCCCGATAATTGTGGGGAACAAATGAGTCTTTATCAGCTCCCTTAGGTATAGGACATATAACTGATTTAATCCATACATTGGGAACTAGTCCACTGTTAAAGCATTTACGTAATAGAGCAACCAGTATTTCATTTACATTCAGATTTTTACCTCAGCTGACTTGTCAGTCAGCTGAGGTTTTGTGAGGGTCCGTCCGTCATCTGTCCGTCTGTCCACAATTCACATTTTCGACTTCTCAAAAACCGTCAGCCAGATCCACTTCAAACTTGGTGGAGATGTGCCTTGGGTGGGTCTCTACCAAGTTTGAACAAATGGTCACAGTCCAGTGATTTTTGGATTTTTAGTGAATTTTTTGGTTCTTTTGTGGGCAAATCTTAAACAATCTTCTTCTCCAAAACCGCTTACCCAATTGCTTTGATATCACACAGCAACACTCCCTGGGACTCCTAGTTCTTAAATTGTTCACCAGGTGGCGCTGCAGTTTTTTTCTATTTTTTTTTTTTCATGAATTTTTGTGTTTTAAAGCTATTTTCGACTTCTCCAGAACCGTCTCTCAGATTAAACTTACACGTGGTGGATATGTTCCTTATGGAAGGGCCAAACAAAGTTGTTCACTTTGTGGGAATGCTGTGGATTCCTGATTTTTAATATTTTTTTTAATTTGGCTCCTTTGCGGTAAATGCATCTTTCCTACTGATTACCATGTAAGTCAATGGGCATTCTAATGCTAATTTACATTTTCGACTTCTCCAAAACCGTCATCCAGATTTACTTCAAGCTTGGTGGGGATGTACCTTGGGTGGGTGTCTACCAGGTTTGTTCCAATGGTCATGTTCCAATGAATTTTGGATTTTTTTATCATTTTTTTTCAAAAATCTCTACAAAAGTTTTTATAGGAAAGTTTAACATAGGAATATCTTGTAATGGTCATAACTTACTTCAAACTTGGTGGGGATGTGCTTTGGGTGGATCTCTACCAAGTTTGTTCAAATGGTCACGCTCTATTGATTTTTTAATTTTTTATGATTTTTTTGGGGGGGGGGTTCTTTTTGGGGGCAAACCTTAAAAATTCTGCTCTGAAACGGCTCACCCAATTGCTTTGCTATCGTACATAGACACTCCCGGGGACACCTAGTTCCCAATTTGTTCACCAGGTGGCGCTACAATTTTTTTAGGAATTTTTTGTATGGTTTTGCTATTTTTCACTTGTCAGAACAGTCCCTCAGATTAAGCTGAGATGTGATAGATATGTTGTCGTGGAAGGGTCAAACAGTTGTTTACTAGGTGGCACTGCTTTGGATTCCTGATTTTTAAGGATTTTCAATTCGGGTACTTATCGTTCAATGCAGCTTTCCTATTGATTACTATGTAAGTCAATGGGCATTCTAATGCTAAATTACAGGACAACTGACACGAAATTTACTGTTTACTTGATAACTTGAGATCTGTTTTGAGTTAGCTACACATGTTAATTATTGTGTATGAAGGTCATGCTTAGACAGTACATGAATGACCTTGACCTCGTTTGTGGGGTCACAGTGCAACATACATGAATTTTACTCTTCGTTATAACTTGAGAACTACTTGAATTTTGATGTTGCACATGTAAGTGTTCTTCTATAAAGGTCAGACTTACTTAGAACATGGTGTCTTTGATCCTTTCCCAAGTTCATAGAGCTGCAAGTGTGATGAATGTCAAGATCAGCTGAGGCATGGGCTGTTCACACAGCCCTCTTGTTTAATACTTCATTTGGGATCATATCAATCCTAACTGCTTTTCTCTTTTTCAAATTGTTAATCTGGATACTTCATATACAGAGATGTCTTCGTTTAGTACTACATTTTCTACTACACATTCATTTCCTTCAGCTTCCAATCGGGATTTCTCATTAGCTGTTTCTCGATAAAAGAGCCGATACAACCAAACCAGAAAGGAACTTCAAAGATCTAATAATTTTACTACTCCGAGTTAGACTTCTGGAAGTCAAAATTCAAGTTCCTAAGTAACTTTAGGTATCAAGATACAAATGTGTACATCTACGTTTTAGCTTTTTTTTATCTAAAAAAAAAATTTGGTGAAGCTTGATGAAAGTAAAGTGTTGAAGTTGCATAGTCTTGCTCTATCAATTGTTGCACATACAGATCAGCGAAATATTGCCAATTGAATAAATATGCCAACATAAAAGACCTACATATAGGAGGATACATATTTGAAAATTATCTATTTCTCAGTAAAATCCAGTCTGAAGTTCTAAAAATGATGCTCGAATGTGCATTAATTCACCTGATATTATGGTGGACTACAATATAAATTCATGAACAATGGGAACAGAAGTATTAATATGCAATGCAGAATAATGTGTTCTGCGACCCATAGTAGCCCGATAACCTTCAATAAAAAGTATGCATAACAATATTGTTTAGTGATGAATCAATTTACATTAACTTTTAAACAGCAATGTACTTTGCAAGCGCCAAGGCATAACAAGTATTTCATACCTTTCTGCTGCAAAATAACTGTCAATACTACACTGCTTCCAAGCAGACTTTCCTCTTGCGTGCACCATGATGGTGTCTTGCTAATAAATCGTGCGACTTTCGATACTTACAGGTTCAGGCAGTTTCATTGCTTACGTAATACGCTCGCGTTTTCTCATTGGAGATCATATAATGGTCACTACATCTTCAGATTAAAATCCTATGTTTTTCAACTGAATTAGCGATCTGACAAATCTGTCTCTGGTTTCAAAGTAAAATGGACAAAGTCATAACCATAAAGGCAAGATCAGTAACATGAAGTTACAATATTGCGTAACCAAGCCTTTGATGTAATATAGAGCCTTTTAATACCAAAAAGCACAGAGAAAGTATATTGAAATGTAACTATTATACATGAAAGTGTGAACAGTTTAAAGATCATAGATATTTAGATATACCTCCAGACAGTCAATTTAATTTGAAAGCGGCGGTAATAGGCCAACAGACACACAATCTCTGCACAGTGAGGCAGGGCCCACCGGCTTGCCGCGATAGAAGAGTGACATGTTTGTGTGAATCTTTCAGAGAGCACAATAAAATCTAGAACTGCAGAGAAATTTGGGTGTTCTCTGTCAGGATGCAGTTAGGAGAACCATACAGTACAGTTTGCAATGTAAACGGAGCATACAATGAAATGATATTGTGTAGTTTGGATCGGATAACAGTATACCTTGGACAAGAAAAAAAGAAATGCCAAGCATCCTCATTACTTGCACCACATTGACAACTGGCATGTGTTCTGACACCAATCTTGTACAGATGGGAATTCAGCTGACTGCTACCCAAGCTGAGGCGAGTATGCAATACAGAACTACATCTCTCACCAAAATTGTAATACTCTGGACGCTTATTAAACCACCCAAAGTGATCACGTAATCTAAATTTGGATATGGGTAAAGATGGCAAATTTCCAAAGGTAATTCATTCCAAAGGCGTACAGTTGACGGAAAGAAAGAATTGTTAAATAAATCAGTGCGGGCTCTGAAATGAGGCAGATCATATCTTTGTCGAGTATTATAATGTGTAGGAAATTGATTCACATTATCTGGAATAATAGATTGCAAATAGTTAGGTACTAATTCATGAACTACTTTATACATTAATGATAATTTGGTTTCTTTACTACGAGAGGCCAGGGTTTGCCATCCGAGCTCTTCATACAGTTTAGCATTCGATGTGCCATGCATCGGGCCAGTGACTGTTCTTGCAGCAGTCAACTGAATTTTTTCAAGTTTATCAGCATCAAGTTGCTGTGCAGCCATCCCAGACAGGACTTCCATATTCTAAAATAGGTCTTATAAAAAAAAAAAGATGGTTTGTAAAGTTTGGCGGTCCAGGCGAAGCTGGAGGCTTTTCATAATGTTAAGAAGCTTTCCAGTTTTAGCAGCTAGATTGTTAACGTGGTCACACCGTCTCAGGTCAGAGCGTAAAGTATTACCAAGATGTTTGTAGGTATTGACATTTTGCAGTGTGTGGCCTTGAAAAGTGATAAATGGGTGGTCCGGAGAAACAACCTTATGTGTAATTAGCATACTATCTGTTTTATGGTCATTAAAGGAATTAACCAGTCGTTTGCCCATTCGTCAATAGACGCAAGATCCGAATTTACAATTTCACTAGCAGTTGCAGGATCGTCCACTTTTAAATAAAGAGATGTGCCGTCGGCAAATAACTTGATATTACACATGACAAAGTCAACGATATCATTAATATAGATTAAAAAGAGAAGACGTCCGAGTACAGAGCCTTGTGGAACTCCAGCATTCACTGTTCCCCAGCTGGCAGATTGTCCTTGAATCGCAACACGTTGCTGGCGATTTGAAAGATAACTGGAAAACCTCCCAATAGATCCCAACAAATTCCATTTTTCTCAAGTTCGGAAAGTGAGCCAGTGTGGCAGACCTTATCAAAAGCTTTGCTGATGTCCAAGAAAACAAGGCGTACCTCTTTTTGCTGATCAACAGCAAGACATAACTCGTGATATATAACAAGTAACTGATTAACAGTAGAGTCGCCTGGTGTAAAACCAGATTGGTTAGCTGATATTAATAGATTGTCCCTAAAGAAGTTGAAAACATGCTTGAAAATGACTTTTTTTCCAATACCTTCCCAATGCAACTTGAAAAGGAAACTGGTCGATAATTATTGCAGAGATTTTCAACGCCTTTCTTATGTAAAAGTGTAACATTAGCTTGTTTCCGTTTAGTAGGAAACGTATTATTATTCGAAGATAGATTAAAAAGTTTAGCTAATGATTTATGAATGGAAGGCGCATCTTCCTGTAAAAGTTTGGCACTAATGCCATCGGGTCCGGTGGCCTTAGAAACATCCAAGCTGTGTAGAATATCCAGAACTTCCTTATCTGAAATTGAAATTGAGCGAATTGTATTATTGGGATGATTCTCCCAGGAAGAGAGGCAGATGTAGAGTCAAGTTTGCATTGTTTGAGAAAAAATGAATAGAAAGTTACAGTTTTAGACAGATTGTCAGTTATATGATCATCATTTACTAATATCGAAGGTATTGAGGTTATGTGGTTACAGTTTAGAAAATACTTGACTGTGCGCCACCAACTTTTCTCATTTTGATTAGGATTGTTTTAAGAGATACGGCGTTTATCATGATAATTATGTTCGGCAGCTCTAAGTTGCTCTTGATAACAATTCCTTAATCTACAATACGAGGACCAAATGTCAGTGTCATGTCTGGGACCGTTAGCTTTGACCTTCTCATATGTCCGGTGCACTTTACGATGTAAGGATTGTAACTGTAAATTGTACCAAGGGACGTCAAAAAGACGAATATCGATAATTCGGTTTGGAATGCAGTGTTTGGCAGCTTCAAGAAACATTTCCGACCATAAATCGCAGCAATCGTTAATACCATTAGAAGGGAAGCATAGGTCCCAATTTAAAGTATTGAGATAGGTCCGAAATAAATTAAAATCTGCCTTGCTATAGTCCCAAACATGTCTGTTGTATATCGGATCTCTTTTACCCTGGAACAACAGATCAGCACCTACGACTGAGTGGCCGCAATTTGAAATGGGTGAAAGAATTCGCACGTTTGTGATAAAATTAGAAATATTGCTAAAAAATCTTTTCACTAAGTTGTACTGCTACGGATTCCTGATTTGTAACGATTTTTTTTTATCTACTTCTTCTCCAAAACCTACGGTCAGATTCACCTCAAACTTGGTGGGAGGGTACCTTGGTGGGTCTCTATCAAGTTTGTTCAAGTGGTCACGCCTTAGTGATTTTTTTTTTTTTTTTTTTTTTGAGGCAAACCTTTAAAAAAATCTTCTCCGAAACCACTCACTATATTGCTTTGATGTCACACAGGAGCACTCCTAGGGACTCCTAATTCCTAATTTTCACCAGTTGGTGGTGCCATTTTTTTCTGATTTTTAAGGACCTTTTGTGTGTTATTGCTATTTTTTACTTCTTCTCCAGAACCGTCATTCAGATTAAGCTGAAACTTGGTTGATATGTTCCTTGTGGAAGGGTCAAACAAAGTTTTTCACTAAGTGGTACTGCTACGGATTTCTAATTTTTAACTTTTTTTTTTTTCAGTCTGGATACTTATCGGTAAATGCACCTTTCCTATTGATTACTGTAAAGCTCAATGGGCATTCTGATGCTAATTCACAGTTTTTACTTCTTCTTTGAAACGGTCATCCAGATTGACTTGAAACTTGGTGGCAATGTACTTTGAGTGGGTCTCTACCAGATTTGTTCAAATGGTCACGCCCCATTGATTTTTTGATATTTTATTAATTTGGGGGGGGGGGGGGCTTTTTTTGGGCAAATCTTAAAAAAGCTTCTCCGAAACCCCTCACCTGATTGCTTTGACATCACACAGTGACACTCCTATGGACTCCTAGTTCTTAATTCGTTCACTAGGTGTCACTCCGGTTTTTTTAATGTTTAAATTTTTTTGGGGTAATATTTCATGATATTTTGCGTGTTATTGTTACTTTCAACTTCTTCTCCAAAGCTGTCACTCAGATTAAGCTGAAACTTGGTGAAAGTGTTCCTTGTGGAAGGGTCAAGCAGAGTTGTACACTAGGTGCAATGTGGATTCCTGAGTTTTAACATTTTTTTGTTTTCATTCAATTCGGGTACTTGTCAGTAAATGCGCCTTCCCTATTGATGACAATGCAAGTCAATGAGCATACTAATGTTATTCGCATATTCGACTTCTTCTCCAAAACCATGAAACAGATTGACCTCAAACTTAAGGGCAATGTAACTTGGGTAGGTCTCTACCAAGTTTGTTGAAATGGTCACGTTCCAGTGATTTGTTTATTTTTAATGATTTTTTTTCTTTTTGTGGACAAACCTTAAAAAATCTTCTCCGAAACTGCTCATGCAATTGCTTTGATATTACACAAGAACACTCCCAGGGATTCCCAGTTATTAATTTGTTCACTAGGTGGCGCTGCAATTCTTTCTGCTTCATTATGATTTTTTGCGTGTTTTGCAATTTTGGACTTCTTTTCCAGAACCATCACAGCATGGGCAACAATGCTATTCTTCCACCATGATGAGGGCATGTTAGTTAGTTATGGTACTTACAGATCTAGAAATAACATAATGTTTACCCCACAAATGCAAATTTCTAATTATTGCGTGCATGTGTATTTTGAAAATATGTGATAAACAGCTCTGAAGCTAGTTCCCTTTCTCTTGTTGTTACTTTTGTTTGTTTGGCTATTCTTAATTCATGGATCTACCCTCTTTCTGTGAGTCCTTTGCTGTGCCACAGGGATGCAGAGCAGGGCAGCAGTAAATATGAATGGCTCCTATTCAGTATTTTATCATATGATCTTTTTAAACAAAAAGAAATCACACTTGGGCTTGTATTCTCCTGGTAAATGGATTTTATTGTATAATAAATTCAGGTTATTGATGAAGGACACCAAAGTCCAAGTTTTCCATGTCGCGACCATTTCCTTTTAAAAGGAAATAACGTGACCTTTGACCACATGACAAACCGGAACTATTATATATTCAGCACACAAGTTCCGGTCTAGAAATGGAGTTGGGAGGACGCGTTTACATCGATACTCAGTTATACTCGTGATCATAACCAGACCGGGAATTGTCGCTAGGGACTTTAACTGCAAAGATTGATCTTCAGAGAAAGCATGGGGGCCTGCTGCTCTGTAGAGGGCGGCGTGGAGCACTGGGTTTATGTGAAAACCGGCGACCGCAAAGGAGCAGGCACCGACGCCAACGTGAAAATTATCCTGTACGACTCTTTTGATCAGAAATCTCCAGAAATCAATTTGGATTGTACTTTTAAAAACGACTTTGAACGTGGAAAAACTGATGTTTTTCCATGCCCTCCTCTCGGTGCGGAGTGGGGGGACACAACTAAGATAGAGCTGTGGCGAGACAATGCCGGTCTGGCGGCCGATTGGTACTGTGAAGTGGTCATAGTCAATGACCGACGCTCTAACAGTTGCTACTATTTCCCCGTGCAGCGATGGGTGAAGGCACACGTGCACTACATCATTCGCACCTTCGACACCTCCCTCCCTCAAGATGATCCCTACCCAGAGCAAAGAAAGAATGAACTGCTTGAAAAACGGAAATTATATGAATATGATCAGAAGGCTCCGGACATGCCACCACAGGTAAGGAATGTTACTTTGTGCTGGGAAAAGTTGTTGTTCATCACGGGTCACCAGGTCATTCTTATTGTGATGTGCTCCTGTGAGTTCATACATTTTGCCTGTGAAGCCACGCGTGATGATGGTTGTTACTTTGAGTCATTGGTACTTTATGGCGTACTTAAGCCAAGGTTATCAAAGACTAAATACATGACTCGGCGTAAATGCCGTTATATTTTATACCATGATTAATAACCCATCTCTCTGCGTGTATCTGTTTCCTATCACTGTGCTAGTCTGCAGAAGGTTAGAAGCAACAATTTAAAGCCGGGTAAAGAAATTGTGTTGTCAATGTGGCACTATGTGCCTAACATGAATCATGATATAATACTGCAGGTCTCATGACATGAGCCATTTACTGGACTGTCATTGTGTGTGATGCCATGACAAGATCAGCAGCATCATTGACATCTTCGCAAGAACACTTTTTTTTGTGCACATGTATTCTGGAAATAAAAGGTATTACTTGGGAGGGGGGGGGGGGGGGTATCTACAACCAGCAAGTGAAGAGAGATGGTGCAGGAAAGTTTGCATGAGGCAGTCAAGGGGAAAAACAAGATGGGTCAAAGACAGATAAGTTAAAAGAGAGATATGAATTAAAAAAATGTGATGAGGTAGATGATTGGAAAGTATATTATAAGTAAGACTGTTACAGAGGGTTGGAAAGAGGAGTTGGGGAAAAAAGTAGATTAATTAAAAGCATACAAGGCATTTAATAGAAAACCAAAGAAAAATGTGTGTTGGGATGGAGGTAAGGGATCCAAGCTTTTTCAAAGTAGGGCAGGAGTAATCAATCTAGAAAGGAGAAAACAGAAGTGGACAACAGGTTGTAATGAGAAGTGTAAGATGTGCAGACAAGAGGCAGATGAGACCGTGGATTATTGGCTGTTGTGTATTAAACTTGTGGTGTGATGCATACAGAGAGATAAAGGAAGATTTTTGCAGAAAGTGGCACAGGGAAAACAATTACAAGGTTTAGTAGAGGTTCAGCGTTTAAAGGAAGAGGAACGTGTAGCATGGGTTTTATGTGTAAAAGGTGGTTTTGTGGGGGGCAAGGAAGGTAATAAAAGCGTACAGGCTTACCTGGTAGGATGCTGGGAGAAAAGGAATGAAATAATAGAGTTAGAAGGCAACAGGTTAAATTAGAATTCCAGGGTACAGGGAGGGAAGGGAATGGTGGTAGCCAAGATTGTAAGGGCTCCCATAGGAAATGTCTGAGCCTTAGAGCTGTGGATAGGGTGTGTGAGGAAAGGTTTTTCTTTTTTCCAGAAAGTGCAACTGCAAGTGATGAGTGTAGGGGGATATACCTAGGACCAGGGGCCCACCACAGCTGTGAGAGAGTGGGTGGTGGGCCCTTTGCCTCGGCTCTGGTCCTAGAAAACATGGCAGCCCAAGCTGGTAAGGATCAGCATGGTTTCCCCCACCTCATCATCCCCCTTTTCTTTTTTTTTTTTTTTTAGGCCACCTGTGTCACACAGTGACACAGGACCACGACAGACAAGTGAAGAGCCACATTATTATTATTATTATTATCATTGTAATTTTACAGTGTGAGACAGCTTTAACCCATTCTTGGGTATAATGAGACTATGATAAAACAGTTTGTTTATTGCAGTCTAGACAGCCATTCTAGCTGAGTAAATTGGGCATCCTGACACAACCAATCTTTATCAGTGTTTGTTGTAGTATGCATGGTATTATCAATATGGCCCCATCATGCTTCACAATCAAGTGGCATCCATTAATAAGGAACACTGACACAAGTTACATTTGATATGTAGGTGCTTTCAAACAGTCTGCATGGAAAAGGGTTAATGAAGTTGTGTAGATAAGACTGAGGAAGTGATAGTTGTGTGACCATAGGTTACTGACTGTCGTGTATTGATAGGAAAATATTAAAAGATTTGCCATGATGTTGAGAAATAAAGAGCAAGTTATTTAAGTTTGGAAACTGAAAACATTTGTGTAATTGTCATGTTAGCCACTTGGGCTATGATTGTGTGATTGACAGTGCTATCCCAAGACTAACTCTATAAACTCCTTGCACACATGCCATGACCAGTGGTCAAGACTTTAAAGTCGCTTGTTTGTCATGTAGCCTGGCAATTCTTGATGTTACAGCCCAGGTAAGGGTTGCCAAGTGATTGGTCGGTCAATTAAAATAAGCACACTTACAATAAAGTAGACCACATATGTTCTTCAGATGGGGGGGGGGGTTCCTTTGATCCCATTGTCTGGGACAAAAGAAATCCTTTTGAGGACAAGTGACTTTCAAATTTCACTTGTCCTATGGGCAAGTAATTTATTTGCCAAAATTCACAGTTTGTTAAATTTCAAAGTTTGTTGGCATAACAGACACATAAATTCACTGTATGCCCTGGTGATTTCCATAAAACCAAAACAGAGGTACACTTCATGAGTATTAGGGAGGGCAGGTGAAAATTTTGTGTCATTTGTCCTGCAGATGATATAAATTTCAAAACAATTTTTCTCACCCTGTAGATGAAAGTGGGGTTTTTTTCCCTTTTTTTTTGTTGTAAAATTAAGAATGTATGCCATACTGATTTTCAATCAGGGAAATCTGTTGGAAAATCAGAGACAGTGTGTGGAATGATTCAGCCCTTGTACTTCTGGCTCCACACAGATTCACATACATGTATTTCCTGTGTTTGTGCTCAGACTGGCGTTGGCGTAAAAAACGCAATTCACCTCAGCATATATGGTGCCCTGCTCGGTCAGTAAGGTGATGAGTTTATTAGGTGCAGCTGGTATGATTTGTATGGTTGTGTAAAACAGAAATTTGAAGGCATGTGGTTTGAGGTCTTGGATAGAAATAAAGAAAATGGGTTTAGTGGCAGTAAGTTACAGTTCTACAGAGTCTGCAAAACAAAATTTGAGTACAAACAGTATCTTCATATTTTATCAAATCTGCAACAAAGAACCATGGTAACAAGATCAAGAACTAGCACACACAAATTGCACATTGAAATATGTAGACACCACAATATGCCTTTTGATAAAAGAAAAATAGTCTGTTCAAATTGAGTTGAGGAGGAGTACCACCTATTTTTAATTATGAAGGATACCATTGTTTTTTGTTTTTGTTTTTTGCTGTCTACAAAATTCCATACTATGTCTCTCTTTGACCCCCAGGGCAGAAATGGTTAATAAAGAACTTCAAACTACATGCAAAATCTCCAGGAGGACTGTCTAGGTTACAGTTCTAGAGAGGTCTCCATTATGCCACCCAAAGTCATTGGTTGGCAGCAGTTGGGCAGATTTGAAGGGGATTTTGTATTATTAATGATAATTTTTTTTTTTAATGCAAGAACATCATAGTAACACAAAAATGAAGTACATAATGGATTTTTCCACGGGTTGATGGTTATTTCCGCTCCTAGAGGAGGTACTGGTTGTAGCTGTTAGTTGCAATATAATTGCTATGCCTGGTAATAATTCTAGAAATTGGTGAATTCATGTACATGTTGTTGCTTTAACTCACTCATGGTCAGAGTACAACCAAGTCAATAGTTTAATCCTTGGCAAGTGTTGGGTGTGTTTTGCCTAACTTAGGCCAAGAACAGCTATTGACCTAAGGCATGTCAAATACTAATCTCAGCCAAAATGTTTTCTAATAATGAGAAATTTAAGTAAAACCGTTAAGTCAGATGACAATTAACATCTTGTTGCTTTTGGACAATTTGTAGGAAAGGGTTGATAAATGTATTGTCACAAAACGTTCTTTCAATTGATAATGTAAGTTGCTGTTGGCGGAAAGCATGATTTATTGCTGTGGGGAAAACTCTTGGACACAAACATGAACATATCTCAAAGCGAGTAGACAAACTATGAGGTTTTTTTGGGTCTGCTGACCTAAGGTCGCAGAGCATATATGATCGCTCATGCATGTCCAGTTGTCATTCTGTCCATTTGTCATTCCATCCGTCCGTAAACTTTTGGATTGTGGGCGCAATGCCGTCCACAGTTTTCAAGTTATCCCAATACAACTTTCAGGAGTTATAGGGTGTATGAAAAATCTAAGCCCCTTTTGAAATTGGTGGTGCCACCTACAATATTATGTAATATAGGGGTCAAAATATGAAAATATTGTGCACACTCTACCATCTTTGATTTTTGGTGGCTCTTCACCCGATTTAGTGGGATTGCCAAGGACGTCAGTCTAAGTGGCTAACGATACTACTATTAGTGGCACCACCTATCATTTGACAGAAATTATAAGCCAAAATGTGTTTTAAGATATTAAATTCCATATTTGGAAAAGTAACTAGATGAAACTCTCCAAATTTACAGGATATATAGACCATGTCCAATGCTAGAATGTATATAATGGTATTTTCAATGACCTGGACCTATATTTGTGAGGTGACTTGTAATGGAAGGGTGTAGCTTGGGCATCAGTGGCAAAGAGAATCGAGACTGTAGACCAAAACTACATCTGATTACAGTGTACATAAAACTGTACTTGGTGACCTACTTTTTGCATCACTATGACCCAGTAATAATGGAGTTTGGCACTTGTCCAAATTTATCAGGTTTTTTTTTTCAATAACTGAAAAAAAGTTATTAAAGTTTTAGCTATACAGTAGTCCCTGTATCAAAAGACCACAAGAATGACAGGCTACCTGCCTTTTTAGAGCACATTTCTTAGGTCCCTATTGTTTACTGTTTCATGTTTATTGGACCTCCATTCGCAGACCACCTGCTTTATGTGACCACTTATGGATCTGTCAAGGGGGTCATCTCTCAAAGGAAGGACTGTTGTATTATTATATTTTTTTTGTATGTAGGTGGATGGTTACTGTTTGTCACAAGGACTGGTCAGTGATCAAATGTCTGTATTAATGTTTTGATGTGTTTAGCTAATGACGGCAGTGATGGTAAATAATTTGAATGAGAACAAAAAGCGGTCTTATATTACAGGTGAATTTATTAGAAAAATAAGCTGGTGCCCTGAAAGAGCAATGTTTAAAAGATACACATACATGTATGTATGGTTTCTTGAAACATGGTGCTCAGCGAATGTTCCAAGTACATGTACATGGAAAAGCTCTTTGTTTCTCACGATATCAACTATCCAGATGACTGTGTACACATCTATAGGGCAGGCATCACAGATGTTTACATTGACTGTTGCTTGTATTGTATGTCCATATGTGCTCATGAATTTCTCTTTATTGAGGTACAATAAACTGTAACACCTTGCACTCCATAAGACAGTCCAGGCAAGAGTCCCTCCCCCCCCCCCCCCCCCCATGTACAAAATACTTAACATTTTTTTTTCCAGACACTTTAAAAGAGGGATAGATCTAAGCCTTCAAACTTTGTTGCCGGATTGGGAAATAAAACTAATCCCAGCAGAATTCAACCTAATTCTTACATTTTGATGTTAAAATAAATTGGCCATTTGCAATTTTTTTTAGCCAAATGAGTGAAACATTAGCATTTGGCTAATATATGGCACCAGCAGTCCCTGATAAAAGTGACAACTTAAAAAATTGGTTAATCTGTGATGGACCTTACCTTGGATTGCCAGGAAGTACAGAAATTGTGCAAATTAGGGGCAATTAAAAGTTTTATATCGTCAAAACTATTGCATATAGACAGAAATTTTCATGTTGTGTATATACAGATATAGGTTTGTGATACCTGCCAATGCTATGGGCCATTGGAAAAAGTTGTAGCATTTTAGATTGCTATGCTAAGGAGGGTACTTGAAAACGTGAAATGTTAAATATGTTCAAAAGTACATGTACAATGAGTTGCTAATCTAATTGTGATTTTCAAGTTCATGTTGTATGCATTTCCAATGGAACATGTACCAAAAATTTAAATCTCAAATATCTTCACAAGGATTACAGACAGGTGTGCCAATCTAACTTGAATTGTGAGTTTTTAGCTATAACCCTATCTAATGGACCACAAAGCAAAGCCGCATCATTTAATTTATGAAAATTTAGTAATAACCAAAATTGAAATCTTGAATATCTTCAAAATGAGTAAAGAGAGAGGTGCTATTCCAATTTCAATTTATAGATGTGTGATACAGGCACATCCAGTGAACAATTTCAGTTGTAGCATGTGAATTAAGTTAAACACGCGGAGTAGACAGATTTCAAAACTTTAATATCTTCATGTGTATTTGATAGAGATTGCTATGCTGTGCTTCTACTATGCCACTTGTCTATCTACAGTAACCTGCATTCACTCAGCTACATGTATTTCAGTTCCAAGCTTATGACAAAGTCACGAGCTATCCTTAGTGCAGTTTGCAAGAAATTCATGCCAAGTGTGCTGGGGAATGCTGGACATTATGCTTGAGAAAATTCCAAGTGAAACTGCATGTACCAGGCTTACTGTTACCTGAATGAAAGTGTTTTGCAGAAAGCATTTGAATAGTTGTGGTTACAGTGAGAATTTAAGTGCGACCTGAAACACTTATAGTGGCCAAACAGTTTTAAAATCTCTTCGAGGTTGCCTGTGTGACACCCTCTGCTGTATAAAAAGAGGGATGCATGTCTGGCCAAATTCAACCAGATATTCTTAATTTACTATGAACAATATAGTCATCAATACACTATTTTTAACCTGTGCTGTATGATGCTGTCAACTGGGCCAATATGAGATAAAACTCGGCCTATATGAGCTAACTTATGCTGGTTTCCACATTCGTATAAACTCACAATCATAACATGGGTTTAACACGTTAGCATTGAGTTTGGGTATCACACTACTTGGCCAATGCCAGTGACAACACATTTCCTCGAAGCATCTTTGCCAAGAATGATGGAGGAATTCGAACAAGTGGCAACTGCACGCAACAGAGGACCGAGAAATGGAGCAAATAAGTTCAAGTCTCTGGTCATTTTAGCCATACATTGATCTGATGTGGTGTTGTCTAAATATTCATAGTCAATTAATAAAATTATCATTAATCAGAACTTTTCATATTGGCCCAGGTACAGGTTAGAGGTCAGCCCATTGGCCTGAGGTTACCGTTTAATGACATAATATTATAGCCATGAAGCATGGAACTTCCCAAAATACTATAAATTGTTTTATTTTCTCGCATATAAATTTTCATGTTTTTTTGTTGTATTTTTGACATTTCACTGTAGTTTTAATTTATCTGTTTTCCACATAGTTCGTGTTCAAACAATGCTAGAATACTATTTCACTGTTTTTTTAATTTCAAACTTTTATGCCATGAGGGAAAATAAGAGTACAGCGAAATTAAAGCAGTTGACAGTATATGGATTATTTGTGGTCATCAGAAGAGAGGAGCAGTATGTGATACATTACTTTTCAATGGGAACAGTATACTCACCTGTGCTGTGACACCTGGAGAGCCTCTGCAGCTTTGGTTCCCAGACACAATTTACTTGTTTATTTCAAGTCAGGTTATGTGGAAGATTCAACTTTAAAAGATGGCTGGTGTCATTCTCATTGTCTCTTATGTCACACCTCATTTATAGGCACATTGGGTGGCCTTACCAGAGGAGGACCACTACATTTACACAATCTTAAAAACAGATATCATAACAGGAAATCCATTTCTTTGGGCCAAGTTGGAATTTTTTGTTAGCATTGACCACATTGGTACTGCCTGCCAACATTCAGTGTTTTCCCCACATTATAAGCTCAAAGGTGGCCCACCGTTCATTTTTTCTTCACCACCTTTCACCTAAGTTTTATCACATTTCTCTGTTTTCATTAAAAAAATAGGTTATTTTAGTATTATTTATGCAACATTTGGTCAATATCTGTCCTTGGATAAGAATTCTAGGTTGCCATCAGGTTCACCACCTTTCTGCTCTCCAAAACAGGGGAAACCCCTGTCATTCTCTGGTTAGGTGCATATTACTTCCAGGAATAAATGCTGTAGCATTGGTTAATGGACTGCTGAGGTACTTATATGTTTTATGACCATGGAATGGCTGGGTCTTAACTGTGTAAATATATATATATATATATACAGCACTGTGACAACAAACTAGCTATCATGAAGACCAAAATTGGAAGTTTGAAGTCACAATACAGTCTCAAACAAGTTTTTTGGTCAGGTTGATTTGCCTTTTTGACATTGCTAAGGGAGAAGAAAGAAAAGTTTATGCTGGAATTTCGGAAAGAAACACAATTTATTGTGTTTAAAATGGGTTTTCTATTGCTGAAGTCTATTTGAAGTTCAGTAAAGTTTTCTTTCCACTGTTTTGATGATGAAAGTTCCTTTTACTGCAGGGAGAATTCAGAGGAAAATCTATCATGTAGAATTTTTATCTCCACCAAATCAGTGAACTAGTTTGAATTTTTTTTCACTAGATCATTCATTTTCCACCACTGGTGAATTGGCGAACGGCTAGCTTGAGCCCAGCATGCCTGTAAAGTTGAAAAGGTGATTTTGTAATGGCAAGGTGTAGCTTGGACATCAGTGACAAAGAGAATCCTCCAGATCGACATTGCACTTGATTATATATAACACATAAAACTGTACTTGGTGACCTACTTTTGGGGTCACTGTGACCCAGTAATTATGGAGTTTGGCACTTGTCCAAGTTTTTTTTTTTTTTTGACAATAACTTGAAAAATTATTACCCGATTTGACCAGACCATCTATATTTGGAAAGCTGCATGTGGAGTGCATATTTTGAACATAACAATTTTTTAATTCGGGTTGAAGGTCAAGGTCAAATGGCCAGTTTGATTGTAATTCTCGTGAATGCTCTGCACCCCACATTTTTAGCTCAGCTGACTTGTCAGTCAGCTGAGCTTATCTTATGGTCCTCCGTCCGTCATCCGTCCGTCCGTCCGTCGGTCGTCCGTCAACAATTTACATTTTCGACTTCTTCTCCGAAACCATCAGCCAGGTCCACTTCAAACTTGGTGGGGATGTGCCTTGGGTAGGTGTCTACCAAGTTTGTTCAAATGGTCACGATCCATTGATTTTTGGATTTTTACCTCAGCTGACTTGTCAGTCAGCTGAGGTTTTTTGAGGGTTCGTCGTCCGTCCGTCCGTCCGTCGTCCACAATTCACATTTTCGACTTCTTCTCAAAAACCGTCTGCCAGATTCAATTCAAACTTGGTGGAAATGTGCCTTGGGTGGGTCTCTACCAAGTTTGTTCAAATGGTCAGGGTCCAGTGATTTTTGGATTTTTTATGAATTTTTTGGTTCTTTTTTGGGTAAATCTTAAAAAATCTTCTTCTCCGAAACCGCTCACCCAATTGCTTTGATATCACACAGGAACACTCCCTGGGACTTCTAGTTCTTAATTTGTTCACCAGGTGGCGCTGCAATTTTTTCCTAATTTTTTATGAATTTTTGTGTGTTCTAGCTATTTTCGACTTCTTCTCCAGAACCGTCACTCAGATTAAGCTGAAACATGGTGGATATGTTCCTTGTAGAAGGGTCAAACAAAGTTGTTCACTATGTGGGAATGCTGCTGATTCCTGATTTTTAACGATTTTTTACCTCAGCTGACTTGTCAGTCAGCTGAGGTTTTTTGAGGGTCCGTCGTCCGTTCGTCGTCCACAATTCACATTTTCGACTTCTTCTCAAAATCCGTCCGCCAGATTCACTTTAAACTTGGTGGAGATGTGCCTTGGGTGGGTCTCTACCAAGTTTGTTCAATTGGTCTCGGTCCAGTGATTTTTGGATTTTGAATGAATTTTTTTGTTCTTTTTTGGGTAAATCTTAAAAAATCTTCTTCTCCAAAACCGCTTACCCAATTGCTTTGATATCACACAGGAACACTCCCTGGGACTCCTAGTTCTTAATCTGTGCACCAGGTGGTGCTGCGATTTTTTCCTAATTCTTTATGAATTTTTGTGTGTTATAGCTATTTTCGACTTCTTCTCCAGAACCGTTACTCAGATTAAGCTGAAACATGGTGGATATGTTCCTTGTAGAAGGGTCAAACAGAGTTGTCCACTATGTGGGAATGCTGCGGGTTCCGGATTTTTAACGATTTTTTCAGTTCGGGTACTTGTCGGTCAATGCAGCTTTCCTATTGATTACTATGGAAGTCAATGGGCATTCTAATGCTAATTCACATTTTCGACTTCTTCTCCAAAACCGTCATCCAGATTGACTTCAAACTTGGTGGGGATACACCTTGAGTGGATCTCTACCAAGTTGTTCAAATGGTCACGCTCCATTGATTTTTTAATTTTTTTTTAATGCACCTTTACTATTGATTACCATGTAAGTCAATGGGCATTCTAATGCTAATTTACATTTTCGACTTCTTCTCCAAAACCATCTTCCAGATTTGCTTCAAACTTGGTGGCAATGTACCTTGGGTGGGTGTCTACCAGGTTTGTTCCAATGGTCATGTTCCAATGAATTTGGATTTTTTCATGATTTTTTTTCAAAAATCTCTACAAAAGTTTTAATGGGAAAGTTTAACATGGGAATTTCTTGTAATGGTCATAACTTTAATAATATTGACCAGATTTACTTCAAACTTGGTGGGGATGTGCCTTGGGTGGATCTCTATCAAGTGTGTACAAATGGTCATGCTCTATTGATTTTTGGATTTTTTATGAATTTGTTTGTTCTTTTTTGGGGCAAACCTTCAAAATTCTTCTCCTCTGAAACCGCTCACCCAATTGCTTGGATATCGTTCATAGACACTCCCGGGGACACCTACTTCCCAATTTGTGCACCAGGTGGCGCTGCAATTTTTTTATGAATTTTTTGTATGGTTTTGCTATTTTTCACTTGTTTTCAGAACTGTCCCTCAGATTAAGCTGAAATGTGATGGATATGTTGTTGTGGAAGGGTCAAACAGTTGTTTAGTAGGTGGCACTGCTTTGGATTCCTGATTTTTAAGGATTTTCAATTACGGTACTTACCAGTCAGTGGAGCTTTCCTATTGATTACTATGTAAGTCAATGGGCATTCTAATGCTAATTCACAGGACAACTGACACGAAATTTACTGTTTATTTGATAACTTGAGATCTGTTTTGAGTTAGCTACACATGTTAATTATTCTGTATGAAGGTCATGCTGAGACAGTACATGAATGACCTTGACCTCGCTTGTGGGGTCACAGTGCAACATACATGAATTTTACTCTTCATTATAACTTGAGAACTACTTGAACTTTGATGTTGTACATGTAAGTGTTCTTCTATAAAGGTCAGACTTACTCAGAACATGGTATCCTTGATCCTTTCCCAAGTTCATAGAGCTGCAAGTGTGATGAATGTCAAGATCAGCTGAGGCACGGGCTGTTCACACAGCCCTCTTGTTCAATTCGGGTACTTGTCGGTCAATGCAGCTTTCCTATTGATTACTATGGTAGTCAATGGGTATTCTAATGCTAATTCACATTTTCTACTTCTTCTCCAAAACCATCATCCAGATTAACTTCAAACTTGGTGGCAATGTACCTTGGGTGAGCTTCTACCAATTTTGTACAAAAGTTCATGCTCCAGTGATTTTAGGATTTTTAATGAATTTTTTTGTTCTTTTTTTTTGGACAAATCTTAAAAAATCTTCTTCTCCCAAACTGCGTACCCAATTGCTTTGATATCATACATAGACACTCCCGGGGACACCTAGTTCCCAATTTGTTCACCAGGTGGTGCTGCAATTTTTTTAATGAATTTTTTGTATGGTTTTGCTATTTTTCACTTGTTGTCAGAACGGTCCCTCAGATTAAGCTGAAATGTGATGGATATGTTGTTGTGGAAGGGTCAAACAGTTGTTTACTAGGTGGCACTGCTTTGGATTCCTGATTTTTAAGGATTTTCAATTCGGGTACTTATCGTTCAATGCAGCTTTCCTATTGATTACTATGTAAGTCAATGGGCATTCTAATGCTAATTCACAGGACAACTGACACGAAATTTACTGTTTACTTGATAACTTGAGATCTGTTTTGAGTTAGCTCCACATGTTAATTATTCTATATGAAGGTCATGCTGAGACAGTACATGAATGACCTTGACCTCGTTTGTGGGGTCACAGTGCAACATACATGAATTTTACTCTTCATTATAACTTGAGAACTACTTGAACTTTGATGTTGCACATGTAAGTGTTCTTCTATAAAGTTCAGACTTACTCAGAAAATGGTGTCCTTGATCCTTTCCCAAGTTCATAGAGCTGCAAGTGTGATGAATGTCAAGATCAGCTGAGGCACGGGCTGTTCACACAGCCCTCTTGTTAATGAATTTTTTTGTTCTTTTTTGGGCAAATCTTAAAAAATCTTCTTCTCTGAAACCGCTCACCCAATTACTTTGATATGACACAGAAACACTCCCTGGGACACCTAGTTCTTAATTTGTTCACCAGGTGGCGCTGCAATTTTTTTCTAATTTTTTATGAATTTTTGTGTGTTATAGCTATTTTTCGACTTCTTCTCCAGAACTGTTACTCAGAGTAAGCTAAAACATGTTGGATATGTTCCTTGTAGAAAGGTCAAACAAAGTTGTTCACTATGTGGGAATGCTGCAGATTCCTGATTTTTAACGATTTTTTTCCATTCGGGTACTTATCGGTCAATGCAGCTTTCCTATTGTTTACTATGGAAGTCAATGAGCATTCTAATGCTCATTCACATTTTCGACTTCTTCTCCGAAACCATCAGCCAGATCCACTTCAAACTTGGTGGGGATGTGCCTTGGGTAGGTGTCTACCAAGTTTGTTCAAATGGTCACGATCCATTGATTTTTGGATTTTTTTTATGAATTTTTACCTCAGCTGACTTGTCAGTCAGCTGAGGTTTTTTGAGGGTCTGTCGTCCGTCTGTCTGTCCGTCCGTCCGTCCGTCGTCCGTCCGTCCGTCCGTCTGTCGTCCACAATTCACATTTTCGACTTCTTCTCAAAAACCGTCAGCCAGATTCACTTCAAACATGGTGGAGATGTGCCTTAGGTGAGTCTCTATCAAGTTTGTTCAAGTGGTCACGGTCCAGTGATTTTTGGATTTTTAATGAATTTTTTTGTTCTTTTTTGGGTAAATCTTAAAAAATCTTCTTCTCCGAAACCACGCACCCAATTGCTTTGATATTGTACAGGAACACTCTCTGGGACTCCTAGTTCTTAATTTGTTCACTTGGTGGCGCTGCAATTTTTTCCTAATTTTTTATGAATTTTTGTGTGTTATAGCTATTTTCGACTTCTTCTCCAGAACCGTCACTCAGATTAAGCTGAAACATTGTGGATATGTTCCTTGTAGAAGGGTCAAACAAAGTTGTTCACTTTGTGGGAATGCTGCGGATTCCTGATTTTTAACGATTTTTTCAATTCTGGTACTTGTCGGTCAATGCAGCTTTCCTATTGATTACTATGGAAGTCAATGAGCATTCTAATGCTAATTCACATTTTCGACTTCTTCTCCAAAACCATCATCCAGATTAACTTCAAACTTGGTGGCAATGTACCTTGGGTGGCTTTCTACCAATTTTGTTCAAACGTTTATGCTCCAGTGATTTTTGATTTTTAATTAATTTTTTTGTTCTTTTTTTTGGACAAATCTTAAAAAATCTTGTAAGTCAATGGGCATTCTAATGCTAATTCACAGGACAACTGACATGAAATTTACTGTTTACTTGATAACTTTGAGATCTGTTTTGAGTTTGCTACACATGTTAATTATTCTGTATGAAGGCCATGCTGAGACAGTACATGAATGACCTTGACCTCGTTTGTGGGGTCACAGTGCAACATACATGAATTTTACTCTTCATTATAACTTGAGAACTACTTGAACTTTGATGTTGCACATGTAAGTGTTCTTCTATAAAGGTCAGACTTACTCAGAACATGGTGTCCTTGATCCTTTCCCAAGTTCCTAGAGCTGCAAGTGTGATGAATGTCAAGATCAGCTGAGGCACGGGCTGTTCACACAGCCCTCTTGTTTTGTTCTTTTTTGGGCAAATCTTAAAAAATCTTCTTCTCTGAAACCGCTCACCCAATTACTTTGATATCACACAGAAACACTCCCTGGGACACCTAGTTCTTAATTTGTTCACCAGGTGGCGCTGCAATTTTTTTCTATTTTTTTTATGAATTTTTGTGTGTTATAGCTATTTTCGACTTCTTCTCCAGAACTGTTACTCAGATTAAGCTAAAACATGTTGGATATGTTCCTTGTAGAAGGGTCAAACAAAGTTGTTCACTATGTGGGAATGCTGCAGATTCCTGATTTTTAACGATTTTTTCCATTCGGGTACTTATCGGTCAATGCAGCTTTCCTATTGTTTACTATGGAAGTCAATGAGCATTCTAATGCTAATTCACATTTTCGACTTCTTCGCCAAAACCGTCATCCAGATTAACTTCAAACTTGGTGGGGATGTACCTTGGGTGGGTGTCTACCAGGTTTGTTCAAATGGTCATGTTCCAGTGATTTTTGGATTTTTAATGAATTTTTTTGTTCTTTTTTTGGGCAAATCTTAAAAAATCTTTTTCTCTGAAAGCGCTTACTCAATCACTCTGATATCACATGCAAAGACACCTAGGGACTCCGTGTTCTTAATTTGATGACCAGGTGGCGCTGCAATTTTTTACTATTTTTTTATGAATTTTTGTGTGTTTTAGCTATTTTCGACTTCTTCTCCAGAACCGTTACTCAGATTAGGCTGAAACATGGTGGATATGTTCCTTGTAGAAGGGTCAAACAAAGTTGTTCACTATGTGGGAATGCTGCAGATTCCTGATTTTTAATGACTTTTTCAATTCGGGTACTTATCGGTCAATGCAGCTTTCCTATTGATTACTATGGAAGTCAATGAGCATTCTAATGCTAATTCACATTTTCGACTTCTTCTCCAAAACCGTCATCCAGATTAACTTCAAACTTGGTGGGGATGTACCTTGGGTGGGTGTCTACCAAGTTTGTTCCCATGGTCATGTTCCAATGAATTTTGTTTTTTTTTTATGATTTTTTTTTCAAAAATCTTTACAAAAGTTTTAATAGGAAAGTTTTAACATGGGAATTTCTTGTAATGGTTATAACTAAAATACTTTTGGCCAGATTTAAGTCAAACTTGGTAGGGATGTGCCTTGGGTGGAACTCTACCAAGTTTGTTCAAATGGTCACGCTCTATTGATTTTGGAATTTTTATGAATTTTTTTTTTGGGGGGGGGGGGCAAACCTTAAAAACTCTTCACCTCTGAAACTGCTCGCCCAGTTGCTTTGATATCGTTCATAGACACTCCCAGGGATGCATAGTTCCCAATTTGTTCACCAGGTGGCACTGCAATGTTTTCTAATTTTTTTTTTTTTTTCATGAATTTTTTATATGGTTTTGTTATTTTTCACTTGTTCTCAGAACCGTCACTCAGGTTAAAGTGAAATGTGATGGATATGTTCTTGTGGAAGGGTCAAACAAAGTGTTTACTAGGTGGCATTGCTTTAGATTCCTGATTTTTAAGTATTTTCCATTCGGGTACTTATCGATCAATGCAGCTTTCCTATTGATTACTATGTAAGTCAATGGGCATTCTAGTGCTAATTCACAGGACAACTGACACAAAATTTACTGTTTACTTGATAACTTGAGATCTGTTGTGAGTTAGTACTGTGATGCTGCACATGTTAATGTTTTTGTTTGAAGGTCATGCTCAGACAGTACATGAATGACTTTGACCTCTTTTCTTGGGTCACAGTGCAACATACATGAATTTTACTCTTCATTATAACTTGAGAACTACTTGAACCTTGATGTTGCACATGTTAGTGTTCTTGTATAAAGGTCAGACTTACTCAGACCATGGATGACGTTGATCCTTTCCCAAGTTCCTAGAGCTGCAAGTGTGATGAATGTCAAGATCAGCTGAGCATGGGCTGTTCACACAGCCCTCTTGTTTGAGATTGTTGTTTTGACATATACAACAATATCCATCAATGGAATTGCACAAATAAGCTATGATTACATGTGGAGGGAAATGCCATCTGGTAGTGGACAAAACTTTTGTACATTAATATTTACACAAGCTTTATATGTTCATAAGCCATTTGAGTACTGGCAACTTTGAAATAAAGATGCCTGTGCAGTATAGCCACAGTACCAGCAAAGCTGAGGCCTGTGGGCCTCTTGTTCAATTTTATGACTTGTATCATATTGGGAAGTCCCCTTACTCTGGTGATGTTTTTTTTTTTTTTTGGGGGGGGGGGGGGGAGACCTGACCTGGTGCTTTATGTTGTGTGAGTGCCCAGTTCACACAGGATGATTATCAGGTGATTAATAGACCTGTGGGTGTTGATTTGGTGTGTGCCCATGGGATTTACAACTTCCACCCTGCTGTTTGGACTTTGATGCGTGCAATTATAAGTCAACTAAGGGCCAGTGGTGGATGCTGGCACACATTGTCTGTCATCTTGACTGTGAGCAATATCTAGTTGTTACTTTTAGTCTTTTTTTTTTTTTTTTGTGACACATAAATAACTCAATATCATGGCCTCACTCACTGCAGACTTGCCAGTGATCCACCCTGGAGGATTCCTGTTGTGGGTATAATAGTGATCTTGACTTCCTGTGATTTATTTTCATGCTTTAACTGTAATGGTCTTTATTAAATTATGCCTGTGTGCCAACACTTATATGCTTTTTAGCTCAACTGAGCTTTTGTTAGGGTCTATGGTTCATCCATCCTCTGTTGTCATTCAGTGGTCTGTCCACAATTAACATTTTTGACTTCTTCTCAAAAACCATCGACCAGATTCACTTTAAACTTGGTAGAGATGTGCCTTGGTTTATTCTCTACCAATTTTATTCACATGGTCATGCTTCAGTGAGTTTGGGATTTTTTTATTTAAAAAAAAGGGGGGGGAATCTTATAAAATCTTCGTCGTCCGAAACAGCTGACCCAATTGCTTTGATATCACCAGGTGGTGCTGCTGTAGATTCCTGATTTTTTGCTCAGTCAGGCTGAGCTTATAGGAGGCTGAGTCGTCCACCCTTCTTCAATCTGTCCGTCCATTCACAATTACATTTTTGACTTCTACGAAACTTTCACCCAGATTCACTTCAAACTTGATGGCAATGTACCTTGGGTGAATCTCTACCAAATTTGTTCAAATGGCCATGCTCCAGTGATTTGGGGTTTTTTTATGAATTTTTTTTTTGGGGGGGGGGTGGACAAATCTTAAAAAATCTCCGAAATTGCTTTGTCCTATCCCAAGTTCACAGAAGCACAAGTGTTGTGAATCTCTAGGTCAGCTGAGTATAGGCTATTTACTCACCCGTCTTGTTTTCTATGGATTCATTATTTCTTTCATTTTTCTTTCTTCACTAGCAGGTTTGTCTGACATAATTTTATTTGAAGACTGTTGTATGTAGAAACTCCAAACTTGGCATGATTTTTATACCTCCATTTATAAAGTGGTCTTTTTATGAAGAGGAGTGAACAGTATATTAGGGCAATTTGAAAATTTTGAAAAGATCTAGACCATCTTCAGAGCTGTTGTGGTAGAGGTGCCATTCCAGCTAATTCATAGGTTTGTGCTGTAGGCCAATCCAGTGAATGATGAACAAAAGTTGTACAATTTAAATTTTTACCTATAAGGGGCACTTGAAAAATTTAAACGTTGAATGTCTATCTGTAAAAGTATAACTTGTAGATTTTTTTTTTCTTTATTACGTGTACATGTCCATTCTGACTTAACATCTGAGGTTTGTCCATCATCAATTTTGTCCAGAGCTTAGCACTGGGATGCCACTAAATCCAGAATCTCTTAACAGTGTGTTGCCTTATCAGTGAAAATGAAATAATGCAAATTAGGAGCAACAATAGCAGACTTGTGCATGTTTGTGATATATACCAGACATACAGTTGCCATGATCTGTCATCAGCAGTCAATTATATGTATATGTACATCACCATGATTTGTTGTTTATACTCACATGCATGCCAGCATAACACGTTAATATCACCATATAGTGATCATTTTTGTCATCATCACATGCTGCAGTGTCAACAGTGAGCCACAAATGAATCAAAGTTGCAATAAAAAGTCTCTCTCTCTCTCTCTCTCTCTCTCTCTCTCTCTCTCTCTCTCTCTCTCTCTCTCTCTCTCTCTCTCTCTCTCTCTCTCTCTCTCTCTCTCTCTCTCTCTCTCTCTCTCTCTCTCTCTCTCTCTCTCCTCTCTCTCTCTCTCTCTCTCTCTCTCTCTCTCTCTCTCAGAACATGACCAAATCTTGTTTGTTTGCTGACACTTAACATTCTGTATTATCAAGAATTCTTTCTTTCTGTCTGGCATCTCCTTTTTACCAGCAGAGTGCTTTCATGTCAAGAACATTCTTTTGTTTATTTTTTCCCCTGAAACTTCATGTTTTCTGTCATGTAGCTTTTCCAACTTTGAATTCAAATGTACAAGACAACAACTCTCCTTTGCAGGCTCACAGGCAAATTTGCCTTGAGGCAAACTTTCGTTTAGTTGGTACATGTACTTGGTCTGTATGGGACAGCTTTGGGATTATGGTAGGGGATCATAGATTGTCTCAGGGCATCCACCAACATGAAAAGTTCATTAAAAAAAAAACCCACCACAATTATACACACATGACTGTCAAAAATTACTGAAAATATTTAGGAACTTACATAGTTTTATACATGTGAATAATAGCAAGTGACTCCATGTTGGGAAATCTGCTGCAAATGGTGCAGGTTGTTTTTGAGTTTCGGCCAAGGCATACTTTTGAACCTGCTCTACTTCTGTGATTGTTGTCTTGAAAGAAACTTGATCAATGCGATCCTGTGTGTTGGTGTCATCTGAACAGCAATGCAGGATTCGATTTTAAGGTTAAAAAATACTAAACGAGGCCAGTGGCAGACAAGGTGGAGAGCAGTACAAAAACTGACTGGGTTGACTCTTGCCATTTTGAAGGGATGTTGGACAGTCAGGGTATACAATTTGCATGTCTTGTAGCCCAGGACAAGTCAAATTTCAATCAGGGCAAGCATAAAATGGGAAAGCGCTAGCCCTGGGGGGCAAGCAGACATTTCAGTTTTCCATATGAGATTTGTAGAGGTGGACAAGCAGCTTTGAATGGAGGGCTAGTAAAATGTGGAAACTACTAGCCCAGAGGACCTGCAGCAGATAAAAAGAATGTTGCAGAGCTGTGAGTCAATGTAACATATGATTATGACGTGTGTTTCAACTGATCTACTGGCCTTGTCATCAGGGATCCAGGGAGACTTGCTAGTTTATGATTTGAAATTTTTTAGTTGCCTCATTACAGATCTCACGCACACACAACACAGGTGATGGATGTGGGATTGGCAACTAAATGTCACCAAGACTCATTTGAAACTATCACTGGGACAAAGGTCTGCATTCAGTAAAATGTGAAAACATTCACAATCTTTTTCTTTGCAATGTAGAATAATGTACCCAAGGCTACATGTACCTTATTTATAAATGTGTTTTAAGAGTTTTTTCAGTGTCAACTGTATCAGGTGTAGCCAAATGTCACTGACAAGGGTTGATAGACACAGAATGAAAAATATGACATTATACCAGACAATGGTGCCATAAATGTACTCATGATGTTGAGGCCAAACAGTTCAGCCGTGCAGAGTTGGTGTATCTAATGCTTTTTCCCTGTCAAATCTGAAAGTCTCTGTCCTGGACGGTTCTAGTTGGATGCACATATATACATATATATTCAAGAATCTAGATCGAAAATTCCTGTGATCCTATTGTCCGGGACCTCTTGGGGATAAGTGACGTTCAGTCTCCACTTGTCCTGTGGACAAGTTTATAAAATTTACAAACTTTTGTCTCTTGCATAATAAGTTGGAAGTCACAAGTGTTTGAAATCATTGATCTGATTTTCATGTGAAATTGCAAGTGGCATGTACTCTATTCACACTTTGCTATGCCAGTTAGATATATGAGGACAAGCAATTTAAGCTGAGCAAGGAGGCTACACGTGGAACCTCCTTGATCCAAGGAACAAATGGAACCTCAAAATCACTTGTCCTATGAACAAGTAGAACTGAAATAATCTTACTGTCTGAACAGTGATGCCTGTTTGTCCCGGCAGACAAAAATGTCTATGGCGTAGGGGTTGTGTTTAATCGTCTCTCTTGATATAACTGTTAAAAAAATGGCCACGTAAACTGTCTGTCATGGGGTGCTTGGCCTGTTGCTTGTACTGTTTGTTGCTGTACAGGCAGGTCAAGAGGCAGGCAAGTTTTTGGCAGTTATGGCCCTCTGCCATCTGGTGTGAAGAACACCCTGTGACTGCACTGGATACTCCATGGGACAAGTCAAATGTAGGGTGCTGAGGACATGTGTCAGTGTTGCCTGGGTTCCTGTGCAGGTAAACCCTCAAAGGGACGCCACGTGGGTGGTCTTGGGGCATATCACACTCTCTACCAAATTAGTTCACTATAAGGTGGTGTTGTCACTTTTTTATTTAAAAAAAAAAATATCTAAATTAGGACAAATCAGTAAGTGTACCTAAATGTTAGCATTGTTACTGTACTGTAGGGATAGAAGTAAACCTGACATATTGGCTTATGTCTCAGTAATTTTGGATACTAGACCCATGGTTACTATAAAACGCCAATAGGAAAGTACCTGTGAGGATTTCTTTTGATGTTGTAAATTTTGAGCTTGACTGACCTTGAAAGGCTGGCTGATATAGTAACTAATATTTCAGCAGTTTGGTGGGTTGATCATAGGGCCATGGTTACTATTAAACATGCATCGAAGGTACATACATGTACCCATAGGGTTTCTTTTGATGTGAAACTTGGCCTTGAGTGATCCTGACAGATCAAACTGTCATATTGATAATATTTAAAAAATGACTGGTGAAGTGTATGAGAGAAGACTTAAATATTATACACAGTGTCCTTCATTTGATACTATTCTGAACAGGACCACTTCAGTCTGTGCATGCAAGGTCAGCTGAGCACAGGTCTGTCACACTCATTTTGTTAATATGTAACAACCTAGAAAGTAGTTCCAAATTTTGACAGTGGATAGAAAATATATCAAGCTAACCAATGCCATAGGCATACATGTACATGAACCACTGTTTTTTCTGGGGGGGGGGGGGGGGAGGTGCTCTCAAAATTAGTTCTGCTACTGTACAAGTTTTTGAAAATGTATATTCCAAAGTTACATTTTTTTCAATGTGATTTGCACATAGTCTAGAAGGTAGAAAATGTCTCATTTATTTTTGCATGGTGATATTACATGTAAGTGTGGCACAGATAGATAAAAGTGAAAAACAATGACTGAGAATTTATGTGGCCATCAAATGACAATAAGGGACTTTCTAAGCTTTAAAAGTGGTGCCATGTGTCACTTTTATGGGCACATCACCAGGCAAGATAGTAAACTGGACCCAGTAAACTGAATTGCTGTTTTCGTGACTTTTTATTAACTTTAGAGAAACATACATACATACATACATACATACATACATACATACATACATACATTAAATAAGTAAATAAATAAATAAATACAAACACTGTGGTTGATGGGTAGCGTGAAAAGTAAACTTGGGTCTTTCAAACAGAGATAAGACTTCTCTCGTAAGTGATAGATCCATTAAACACACCAGTAGACAACTGTGTCCAGGCTGATTGTAATTCATGTACTAGTACATGGCCTGGATTAGAGGGGAATCCCCCAGACAGCCGCACAGTACAAAGGCGGTGTGTTCTCAGTGTGCAGTCACTGATAAGTGACTATATATACAAGTGAGATGTTTGTGTTAGGATGGGTGTGTAGTACTAGTCCAGTGAGTGTGGTTTGGCGTGCAAGCTGACATACATCTGTGGCATGTATCATCCTATTCAAATTAAGAACAAAGCTTTGAACAGACAGGTGTTTATGTTGCCTTGGTAACTTAGGCATGCAAGATGTCCGACTGAGTGGCAGTTGGCCTCTTGGCCTCCAGTAAATCCACTGGGAACTTGAATACTCAATGCCAATCAAAACAACTTTGGTGCAGCCGAATTGTCCATATGATTCCAGATTCAAATTTCTGGACGAAAAACCTTTGATTCAAGTGCAGTGAAATGCTCTGTTTTGAGACCACTGTGAAGAAAGACCACCTGCCTTTTCAGACCATGTTTACCATGTCCCTTTTGCCATCTGTCCCATGTTATTGCACATCTATTGACCACTTGCTTTAGGTGACCACTTTTGGTTTGCCCTTGGGGTGGTCTCTGAAAACAGGTTTCACTGTACATTGCTCCCTCTTTACTAAGCTGATGATGGGGTCCATGGCATGGAGGAGACTGCGTTATGGCAAGACTGCCTCATGACAAGGGGGCATGCCTCAGTGAGAGCCAAGGGACCCACCTTGTTATATCAGAATCCACCGTGTAGTGGGGGACCTTTACAAAGAGAGAGCAGCGTTCCAGCATGCCTGTCATTCCAGACAAAATGAGAATGGTGCAGGTAAACAGCTCTCCTCATTGGGCTCTGGCTCACAACCAAAGTGTGTTTACAAAAGATTGTGGACTTGTCTGCATAGACAGATTCAAAGGAGGGAGGCCACCTCACTGTCCATAATTGTTGGCTGCAGGGTCTATGCTTGTGATGAATTTCGCCTGATAAAACAGCAGGAGTGTGAGAGTCTGCAGTGACAGAGCTGGTCTTCAAAAGTCGGTCCCCAAGATTGAGAATATAGGTGTAGTAATGAAATGTTACAGTAGCATTTGGCTAATTGACTAATGGTCAGAGCAGTCCTTGGTATGTAGATTCAAGCATGACGTTTTTATGTGAATATACATAAAAAAACAAAAACACCTGTGTGTGTATTTGTACATATAAACAAGTGCAAAAAAAAGCAATTTCTTGGCAGTTTTTGAATGTGTTAAAAATTTATGAATCAAAAACTGGTATTTTTTAAGTGCCCTATCGCGAACAGGTATTACAGATTTTGTTGAAAATTTATGTAATAGTATGTTGTTTGCTTGGTGAACTATGGGACCTCAGATTCTTGGACTGTATAGTGCATGAAACATGCGCATCTTTGTCCTTTTGTGCTCAAATTTCCAAAAGCACATGTTTGGTTTAAAGATATTCTGTATAGTGAGTAGACAAAAGAAAAGAGCTATGTTGAATAAGTCTTCTTATGGTTACTATGGGGTGGGGTGAGAGGGGAGGGCGGGTAGAGAAACGGAAGACAGGTTAACAGTAAATATCAGTAAACTAGGACCGGGTAAAGGAAAGTGGGAAAGAGGAAGAAAAACAGACAAAACGGGGCAGATAAAGACAAGCGCAACATGTAGTACATGTACACATAAAAGCCTGAAGCTGTTGTATTTTTGTTTTTTTGACCACTGAACACCTGGGTATGTCAAATGTCTGCTTCTATGTTTTTTTCTTTTTTTCTTTTTTTTGTGTGTGTTTGTGTGTGTGTAAAAGTTTCTTTGGATTAGGGGCAAACATTTGGGATGATAATAGGTACATGTATTATGATACTTGCAGCATGGGCTAAACATATTCTGGTCTATTTAGTTGAGCTATGTTTCTCTAGCAGGGCAGAGGAAACAGAGAACTTGGTCAATCTGCTAAGAAGACACAGATAAAGCCTACATATATGCCAAAATATACTTCAGATCAACAGCTTTCTTGGCAGATTTTTTAGTTCTCGAAGCCAAACTTTCATGCATCCAGGAAAACTTGCATCAGCCTTATTTTTTTAACATGGGAAGTGTCAAATAGTCTTTGCACGTTTTCATCATCTTTCACTTTTGAAGATTTTATTTTTTTGATTGTGTACATGCAGCCTTCCTCCTGGTAAGAGTTTGTTACCATATAAGGTATCTCAAACAACCAACAACAAAGAAAGTAAAAGATAAAAAAAAAATGCTTTCAGGCATGTTGCTAAAATTTGGTACCTCTGCATGGAAAGATGATCTTAGATTTCTGGGTCTTTGTGACTGATTCAGTGATGAGCCTACGTCATCTCTTTGGTCATTTTATGACTGCTTGGCTCTCATAGTACACCACATGAGGTCATATAGTGTCCAGGACAAACTTTTTGGGGGTCATTATTACCTACTCATTAAAAAACCCCACATTATTCCTCACAACAAGCTGACAAAGGCTCAGCTATAGTAGTCATGAATACCAGCGATTACATAGCAGAAGCCAAAAAATTATTTTCAAACACAGATCACTACTGGCCTGTCCCAATCAATCTGACGAATCAATGCAATGAAAAAGCGAGAAACCTTTTACAGGAACCAGTAGAGAACAAATCTGTTTGTACAGGTATGTTCAAATACCTGTACATTGAAGAACCACGAGTTCTGTGTTTCTATATTCTGCCCAAAATACACAAGGGAATCTACCCATCCCGGGGCAGACCAATCCTTAGTGCAAATGAGTGTCCAACAGAAAAAAAATCTCAGGCTTAGTAGATTTTTTTTCTATGCCCTCTAGTGTCAAACATCCCAAGCTACATCAAAGACACCAATGATTTTATCTCCCGAGAAAGAATCATTACCACCACAACCAGTAAACACTCTACTGGTCACCTCAGATGTTAACTGTTTGTACACTAACATACCAATAACAGAAGGCCTGAGAACAGTAGCAAAATCTTTGCTACACAATAGACCAACTGATCAAAAACCACCATTCAGTGAAATCATATCTCTGCTAAGATTGGTCTCAAATTGCAATAATTTTGAGTTCAATGGCAAACATTACCTCCAAATAAGTGGGACGGCCATGGGCAAAAGAGTAGCACCATCATATGCTAATGTCTTCATGGTGGGTTTGGAGGAAAACATGCTGTCAAAACATCCTTTGAAACCAACAGTATGGTGCAGATGCATAGATGACAGCTTCACCATATGGCCATATGATGAAGAATTTTGAAAGCTCTCAAAACTTTTAAAAATTCAAGACATTTTTACATCAGCTAAATTAAAATTCTATTATAAATTTATCCATAATGATCTACCCATAAGATTACTCTCTTTTCAATTCATCCCAATAAATGAAATAAACAACTATAATAACAGACAGTGTGATAACCTTTTTATTAATAGAGTCAATAAAATATTTGCAAAACAGAGTTTAAACTATGATATTCCAATCACAGTGAATCAAACAGATAAGAATGTTATAAGGAAAATACATACTCATAGTTTACAAGGGTTTTCCTTGTATATAAAAAAAATATTTTTTTGAATAATTATGAACAGAGTTGTAATATATATAACTGCTATGTTTGTCAAAATAATAAACAATTATATTTTCCCACCCATGTTGTGTGTGTAAACTGCATTATATCATGAAGTTTATTTCGACATTTATTGTTAAAGTAACTGCCATCTATATTGTTTCAAATGTTTAAGACTTAAAGGTGGCTCCTATGAGAGCGACATGTATTTGTCTTAATAGGAGTCCCCCTAGCCACATCAATTTTTTTATCATTATGTACATATATCTCAATATTGAAATCGTCATTGTATTGATTGGCTAAAATAAATGAGTTTTGAGTTTGAGTTTGAGAAGCACTTACAGAATTTATAACAGGTCCACAAAAATTACCATCAAATTCTCAGTCACACACACTGACAAGGAAATTAGCTTTCTAGACACAATGGTCAAATTTGATGAAAACAGAAAACTGTACATGTACAAAAACCAACAGATACCCACATGTACCTGCACTTCAGATCGGCACATTCTAAACACTGCAAAACAGCTGGAGCCTGCAGTCAATTTTTGAGGGTAAAAAGAATTTGCACCCTCCCAGCTGATTTTGAGGAAAATGCAAGGAAAGTGCTGATGTATTACACATTAAGAGGCTACCCTACCAAATTACTACAGGACTCATTGTCGAACGTGGGAGCTCAAGATCGAGCCTCATTACTTCAGTACAGACATAGTCCCTGACAAGCTGATCAGAACCAAGATCAGCTTTTCCTGATAACAAGGTACAATCCAGCATTACCTCCTCTGAAAAACATCATTTGCCAAAATTTGGGCACAATCCCATTCTCAAAATATGCTCCAATTCTAGGGAATAAGCAAATTACAGTGGGCTTCAGGAGAGCTGAAAACCTCAAAGCTGTTCTAGTCAAATCACAACTAAAATATCCACTTACATAACACCCTTCTGACATAGCAGGGGTTACAGAACAAAATCCCTGTGACAAAAACAATTGCAGATACTGTGAGAAAATGGATACCATAGGTGTTGTAAAAAGCACAACCACAGGACGGACATACCCAACTCCAAAAGGTGGGACGTGCAGACATAACAACTTAGTCTATCTATCATGATTGACTTGTGAAATCTGCCACAAGCAATATGTGGACTTGATAGAAGACTAGTAATCCAGTAAGCATACTTGCAAAATTTTCTAGGTGGGTACTTGGGACTTAGGGAAATGCCCAGTCCTGACCCCCAAAGTTAGAACAAGGAGGCTACACAGGCCTCCTTGGTTAGAAGCTTATTATTGTATGTTTGGTGGTGAATTATCTTTTTCCAGAGTGAAATTTAAAAGTTGTAACTCACTGTAGATCACATGACCTAAACATTGTTACAAATAAATTGTGACACGCCTGCATCAGTGTCATAGTGCACTAACCTTACAAACAAAATCAAATGTGTGCGAGGGATGTTCGTTTAATTATTATTATACGTCACACGTGACGTGGATCAACTATGGTGAATGTAAACAAAGATGACACACCAGGTCAGCATTGAAAGTAGGCCTAGGGGATTTTTTTTTTTTTTTTTTTGATGAATACCCAATTAAACATAAAATAAATAAAATCTGGCAGGGCTGAAGAGTGGTTTACAATTTTTCTCTCACTCGCCCTTGCTGTTGGCGGGGAAAATCTCTTGTGACCTTCAGTCGCTCATGATTTTCCCCACCAACAGCGATCTCTCATGAGAGAAAAATGGTAACGCACCCTCAGCCAAGATTTTCTATTGTTTGATCCACATCAATTTCATGGAACTTGGTTGATTCATTTTTCAGCATGGCTGTTTCAAAAATTAGCAAGTCTGCAGAAAAATTCTTTCTTTGTTAATAATATTCAAACCTGGCCCAAGAATTTTATTTGCTGTACAAATGCCTGGCATTTGGCATGTATTGAGACCAGTATTATAGTTTTGTATTCATTATCCTTGAAGCTTTGTCATGACATAAGCCACTTAGGCATCAGCAGTTGTATGCCTTGATGTGTCAAACAAAATACACTCTTGACACTGGCGATGGAGAGGTGGCTGAATCATGATTGTTATACCAATGTTGTGGTTGATGACTGTGTGATTGAACATGAAGTTAGATTAACTGTTACTGAAGGTCTTGACACTTCCCGGGATTTCTGCAAAAAACTGAAAATTGGCAGCTCACCAATGGTATTTTATTATGTATAAATTACAGTTTTCATTATAGATAAATTATCATTGCAAACTAGACTGCACCCAGTCTACAGTCCAGCTTACCAAAGACTGTGAAAAGGTGTTATTGAAAATATACACAAATTTGTTCCAGGCAATTTCAAGCATGCTTCCACCATCTGAATTAAATACAGTGTAGATAATGAATCGATTACTAAGGTCATGTAGCACCCATTACTTGGGTGGGATAAAATATATTTGAGCCTTAAACACATAAGTTAAAGTATAAGTATGCTTTGGTGTAATTTTCCTACTTACTGATATCAAATATTAACCCATAAGCCACTTTCTTAATATGGTATTACGGTCAAAGAGGTCCTTTCAGTTAGGCAAATGTCATTTTGAAAGAATGGAGCTAAAATGTCCCAAGATAGGTCACAAGGCCTGCCATATTGGATGTATGGTGGACTTACATATGTGCATTACATGCTTCAGCCAGTCTCTTTAAATATTTCATGCAATACTTGTTTAAATAAGAAGATTTAGGTCCATACAATTCAAATTACTATGATTTTTAACTCCACTCTCATTACTATCAAAGTACCCTTCATCACCCTTCTGTGCACTAACTGAACTGCTATCAGAAAATTGAATCATATATATAATATATATATATATATATATATATATATACATGTACATACATATATATACATGTACATACATATATATACATATATATATATATATATATATATATATATATATATATATATATATATATATATATGTATATATATATGTCTATTTAGGACTGTAAATACAAGTGGCTGTTTGTGAAGAGAATTCAACTTGAGAGCTCTATAATTTACTAATTACGGATATAATGGTGTTAAAAGTATATATATTTTTGGGCAGGTATGGTCAATAGCTGCATGTATAGATTGCAGCAAAGATTGACAGTCATCTGCATCTATTTGTTAAATTAACACACATCATTGTTACGATGCCCACATTTAGTATATTCCAGATTGTATCTGAACTCAACAAAGAATGACAAAGATGAGATAAACTTTAACAATGACAATATATTAACAATCAACAATCAAGACAAAGTAGGTAAATGAAATGATACACTTAACTATACTGATATTCCATTAATGAACAGACTGCAGGTAAATCCTTATCCCTGGTGAGAGATTCTCCACAGGTACTGTCCCACAGTTCCGAGTCCTGTTGCAGGTGCCAAATAGTCTGGTCCAAATCCCACAGAGGCACAGTTTGGTTCTAATGTGGTACACAAAGGCACGGTGCTGGTCCAAATCCCACAGAAGTACAGTTTGGTTCCAATGTGGTACACTTAAACACCAAATATACCAGTCCACTCAAGGGCACTGTCACAGATATATGAGTATCTTTCTGCAGCAATAGCTCAGTCCTAGTAGTTTGATGACGATACACAGCTTCAGTCAGATCTCAGAATTTTCCTCCCCCAGTCATGAAGGGAGCTGCTTTATACACCTATGCGCAGAACTCTCGCCAGTATTCCAGAGTTTTCTAATATGGTAGAGCAATAACTCTGCGTTCTCTCATTGACCGCCATGTGGCGCTGCGGACAGCTTTCATCCGGGTATTCAATAGCAGGTCAAGCTGAGTAGCGTCGTTAATTTGTTATATGTGATCATTGCATTATCTTAATAACTGTCGAAGAATATTCTTTATTATTGCATTTCTTTCGACCATTCACATAGTCGAGTGGCGCTACGCAGGAATGTAACAAGCAGAATGCAGTTCCCGGTCACCGCGTTTCAAATGGATTTTACACTTTTTTAACACAACATACGAACAAATGCATTCATGCTCTGCTATAATACAGTCTTATCTTTCGTGTGTGTAAAATTTATTAGCAGATATTACGTGAAAAGGAAAATTTTTGGCACTTTGATTGCCCATACGTACAATGTTATCACAGTGTTTGCAAATCCACCGAGACCAATGTTCACCCGCAGGCGAGTACTCGGATGAAAGCGATGACTCGCGCCGTGTAGTGGAGGCTTCTGGAAACTTAAGAAACTGCCCTTCCCTATAAGTCACACATCCCACTTCACTGAGACCTATTTGGACCACATCAGGGCTTTCCCTTCGTAGCTCAGCTGACTTATCAGTCAGCTGAGCTTTTATGAGGGTCCATCCATCCGTCCATCATCTGTCCACAATTCACATTTTTACCTCAGCTGACTTGTCAGTCAGCTGAGGTTTTGTGAGGGTCTGTCGTCCGTCCGTCCGTCCGTCGTCCGTCCGTCGTCCACAATTCACATTTTCGACTTCTTCTCAAAAACCATCTGCCAGATCCACGTCAAACTTGGTGCAGATGTGCCTTGGGTGGGTCTCTACCAAGTTTGTTCAAATGGTCACGGTCCAGTGATTTTTGGATTTTTTATGAATTTTTTGGTTCTTTTTTGGGTAAATCTTAAAAAATCTTCTTCTCCGAAACTGCTCACCCAATTCCTTTGATATCACACAGGAACACTCCCTGGGACTCCTAGTTCTTAATTTGTTCACTAGGTGGCGCTGCAATTTTTTACTTATTTTTTATGAATTTTTGTGTGTTATAGCTATTTTCGACTTCTTCTCCAGAACCGTCACTCAGATTAAGCTGAAACATGGTGGATATGTTCCTTGTAGAAGGGTCAAACAAAGTTGTTCACTATGTGGGAATGCTGCGGATTCCTGATTTTATATGATTTTTTCAATTCGGGTACTTATGGGTCAATGCAGCTTTCCTATTGATTACTATGGAAGTCAATGGGCATTCTAATGCTAATTCACATTTTCGCCTTCTTCTCCAAAACCGTCATCCAGATTAACTTCAAACTAGGTGGCAATGTACCTTGGGTGGGTCTCTACCAAGTTTGTGCAAATGGTCACGGTCTAGTGATTTTTGGATTTTTTATGAATTTTTTTGTTCATTTTTGGGTGAAATCTTAAAAAATCTTCTTCTCTGAAAACGCTCACCCAATTGCTTTGATATCACACAGGAATACTCCCTGGGACTCGTAGTTCTTAATTTGTTCACCAGGTGGCGCTGCAGTTTTTTTTCTATTTTTTTATGAATTTTTGTGTTTTATAGCTATTTTCAACTTCCCCTCCAGAACTGTGTCTCAGATTAAGCTGAAACATGGTGGATATGTTCCTTGCAGAAGGGTCAAACAAAGTTGTTCACTATGTGGGAATGCTGCGGATTCCTGATTTTATATGATTTTTTCAATTCGGGTACGTATGGGTCAATGCAGCTTTCCTATTGATTACTATGGAAGTCAATGGGCATTCTAATGCTAATTCACATTTTTGACTTCTTCTCCAAAACCGTCATCCAGATTAACTTCAAACTTGGTGGCAATGTACCTTGGGTGGGTTTCTACCAATGGTCAAATGTTCATGCTCCAGTGATTTTTTGATTTTTAATGAATTTTTTTGTTCTTGTTTTTGGACAAATCTTGAAAAATCTTGTAAGTCAATGGGCATTCTAATGCTAATTCACAGGACAACTGACACGAAATTTACTGTTTACTTGATAACTTGAGATCTGTTTTGAGTTAGCTACACATGTTAATTATTCTGTATGAAGGTCATGCTGAGACAGTACATGAATGACCTTGACCTCGTTTGTGGGGTCACAGTGCAACATACATGAATTTTACTCTTCATTGTAACTTGAGAACTACTTGAACTTTGATGTTGCACATGTAAGTGTTCTTCTATAAAGTTGAGACTTACTCAGAACATGGTGTCCTTGATCCTTTCCCAAGTTCATAGAGCTGCAAGTGTGATGAATGTCAAGATCAGCTGAGGCACGGGCTGTTCACACAGCCCTCTTGTTGACTTCTCCAAAACCGTCATCCAGTTTCACTTCAAACTTGGTGGGGATGTGCCTTGGGTATATCTTTACCAAGTTTGTTCAATTGGTCATGATCCAGTGATTTTTATCTGTGGCTTTGCCACAGATATTACAACCAGTTTTGGCGGTCATCTTTGTTTACATGTTGCTTACATGGCAATGCCAAAGAAAATTGGGATATCCAAGTTTCTGAACAGGAATTTGAGGTTTCAGTCCCAATTGCTTAGGTTGTGGGTGTGAAAAGCAGGAAAAGAGTAATTTAAGTCCACAACCATTTCAATTTAGTTGAAAACTTGATGCGAAGTTGATATATGGGTCAAGGGCCGCTCTCAGAGGTCTTAAAATACACATTTGTTGCTCATTAGGGGATCGTTTCACCCCCAAAAATGGGCCTATGTGTCGTGAGGTAAATTTAGCTGCTGGTTGTTTTGCTTAAATTTTGGGGTACATCTTTCGATAAAAGGCTATTTCGTATTTGTGTGTGTATACACACATCTTGTAATAGAAGTACGTAATTATCCAACCTAGATGCGAGTATGAATGTGCCACAGGAGGGAAAGAACTTTCCTAAGACCTAGTGATCACCTGTTGTGTATGCGGTGCAGTGCAGTCTTGCGCAAGTCGCCACCTTGGGAAACAATTGCATTTTAGCATTACCGCAAGGCCCTTGTGTAGCAATACTTGCTGGGATATGAAAAAAAAAAAAAGAGAAAGAATATAACAGCTTTAAGGCAGATTTTGTTCGAAAACTTCAGCACATGCTACCAAGAAACAGAACGGGAAGTTGAACTTGCGCTACCATGGAGGCTGAATGAATTAACCCAAATTCTTGAGTTCGCACATCTGGGTATACAAATGGAGATGTATGGTCATTTGTTTGCACGAGGACAAATCTGGTGTTTGTTGTGTCAAACTCTTTTAATGGCATAGACAAGCAATAAAGACCAAAGTTATAGAAGGCATATCAGAGCACTGTCCCCATAGAATGACAGAATGTGTCATAATCGAGGGAATCACAGTTACGTTATTCACTTAAAATGCAGGGGTGCCCCACACTGATACATATACTTTTAAATCAATCAACCAATACAATATACAAATTACAATATATTTAAATAGATTGAAAGCAAATTGTCTCCATGAAAATTTTGATTGCTTTATCCAAAAGATACAGTGTCACTGTAGTGTTTGTCAAGAATAATTTTTGTTCAAAGTTTTCAAGAATTTGTCAGAAAAAGCGTGAAATATTTTTTTTTTTGATTCAGTAGAATGTTTGTGTCAGATAACTCAACTTAAGTACATCAAATCATATTGTGATTAAGGAATTCACAGTTAACAAAACTTTTAAAAAAGAATCCCTACCTACCGACCTACTCAACTTTTGTGCTTCCCTGTAACAGGAAACAAGACATTTTTTTTTGCCTCACCAATGCTACTTGCCTTGCCAGGACTCCACGGTATATAAGTGCTAATATGGCATAACATTACAATCTCATTTTTGAAGTTCCTGAATAAAGTTACCACCTGTAACATGACTTTTTGACTCATAATGGCTTTTTAGCTCAGCTGACTTACCAGTCAGGTTGAGATTTTAGAAGGCTCAATTCATCCATCGGTTCTCTCCGTCCTTTCACAACTCACATTTTTGACTTCTTCTCCAAAACTCCCCGCCAGATTCACTTCAAACTTGGTGGCAATGTACCTTTGGTGGGTCTCTACCAAACTTCTTGAAATGGTCACTTTTTTTTGGGGGGGGGGGGGAGGCGAGTCTTAAAAAATCTTCTCCAAAACTGCTCATCCAGTTGCTTTGATATCACACAGTAACACTCCTAGGGATTCCTAGCTTTTATTTGTTCACCAGGTGGTGCTGCCTTTTTTCTATTTTTTTTTTTTTTTTGGTTAGTGTTTTCACTATTTTTTACTTCTTCATAACCGTCACTCAGATTCAGCTAAAACTTTGTGGATATGTTCCTTGTCACTGTGAAAGGGTCAGACAAAGTTCTTCACTGGGTGGCACTGCTGTGGATTCCTGATTTTGAACATTTTTTTTCAATTCAGGTACTTTTTGGTTAAAGCACCTTTCATAATGTTAGATGACTATGCAAGTCAATGGGCATTCTAATGCCAACTCACATTTTGGACTTCTCCGAAGAAACTGTCTGTCAGATTCACCTCAAACTTGGTGGCAATTATGTACCTTGCATGGATCCCTACCAAGTTTGCTCGAATGGTCACATTCCAGTGAATTTTTGATGGTATTTAGCTCAGCTGATCTGCTGGTCAGGCAGAGCTTTTAGGAGGATCGGTCGTCCGTTTTCAGTACAACACACACACACACACAAAAAAAAGCTTACTAAAATGGTGGATATCATGGAGGCGCATTAAATACATGCACAGTTATGAGTCTACCAAAAATACCCATCGACCAACTGGTCAGTTTGCGGCCACAGATTATATTTTAGGCCCCTGGCCTTGTTTTATTTTTTAATGAATGTTCATTTTTGGCGGCAAACCTTAAAAAATTTTCCTCTCCAAAACCGCTTGCCCAATTGCTTTGATATCACACAGGAACACTCCTAAGGACTTGTAGTTCTTAATTTGTTACCAGGTGGCACTGGTTTTTTTTTTTTTTTTTTTTGTAATTCATTATGACTGTGTGTTTTTGGTATTTTTGATGTCTACCCCAGAAGCTTCACTCAGATTAAGCTGAAACTTGGTCTATATGCTCCTTATGAAAGGGTCAAACATAGTTGTTCAGTAGGTGGCACTGCTTTAGATTCCTGATTTTTAATGATTTTTTCAATTCAGGAAATTATCTGTAAATGCACCTTTCTATTGATTAAAATGTCAAACTTGGTAGGAATGTACCTTTGATAAGTGTCTACCTATTTTGTCCTCTTTCAAGTTCACAGAACCACAAGTGTGATGATCTAGGTCAGCTGAGCATGGGCTGTTCACACCGCCCTCTTGTTTAACAATGAAAGGAGTCATGCCCACATGAATGTAGGTCACCATTCTAGATTATTCTAAATGTTTACAAGTTACAGGAGAGTCACCCCAACCAAGTGGGCCAACTCAGTGACTCAGCAAAGCATTGAAGGAACTCAATGACCTTTCTAAATCAAAGTAAACAATCATTTTCACATCCATAATAATCATGCATGGCCGCCTTTTGACCAGAAAGATATTAAGGTGATCATGTGACTGCTATGGATGACTGCAATGAGGGACAAATCACTCCTCCTCTAGAATCCAGCCACAACTATGAGGTGCCTGGTTCGCTAAATTTTAAAAGCTATTTTTTTCGTGTTTCAAGAAAGTCACAATTTCAATTTTAATGACATCTATATAGGATACCGCACATAGTGGGGAAAAAACTTTTGGCCAAAACTTTTCATTTTTACCTCAGCTGACTTGTCAGTCAGCTGAGGTTTTTTGAGGGTCCGTCGTCCGTCGTCCGTCCGTCCGTCCGTCGTCCGTCGTCCGTCCGTCCGTCGTCCACAATTCACATTTTCGACTTCTTCTCAAAAACCGTCAGCCAGATTCACTTCAAACTTGGTGGAGATATGCCTTGGGTGGGTCTCTACCAAGTTTGTTCAAATGGTCACGGTCCAGTGATTTTTGGATTTTTAATGAATTTTTTTCGTCTTTTTTGGGTAAATCTTAAAAAATCTTCTTCTCCGAAACCACTCACCCAATTGCTTTGATATCACACAGGAACACTCCCTGGGACTCCTAGTTCTTAATTTGTTCACCAGGTGGCGCTGCAATTTTTTCCTAATTTTTTATGAATTTTTGTGTGTTATAGCTATTTTCGACTTCTTGTCCAGAACCATCACTCAGATTAAGCTGAAACATGGTGGATATGTTCCTTGTAGAAGGGTCAAACAAAGTTGTTCACTATGTGGGAATGCTGCGGATTCCTGATTTTTAACGATTTTTTCAATTCTGGTACTTATCGGTCAATGCAGCTTTCCTATTGATTACTATGGAAGTCAATGGGCATTATAATGCTAATTCACATTTTCGACTTCTTCTCCAAAACGGTCATCCAGATTAACTTCAAACTTGGTGGCAATGTACCTTGGATGGGTTTCTACCAATTTTGTTCATGTGGTCATGCTCCAGTGATTTTTGGATTTTTAATGAATTTTTGTTGTTTTTTTTTGGACAAATCTTAAAAAATCTTCTTCTCCGAAACTGCTTACCCAAATGCTTTGATATCACACAGGAAGCCATCTAGGGACTCCTTGTTGTTTATTTGTTCACCAGGTGGCGCTGCAGTTTTTTTCTAATTTTTTTTGTGAATTTTTGTGTGTTATAGATATTTTCGACTTCTTCTCCAGAACCGTCACTCAGATTAAGCTTACACATGGTGGATATGTTCCTAATGGAAGGGCCAAACAAAGTTGTTCACTATGTGGGAATGCTGTGGATTCCTGATTTTAGCTCAGCTGACTTGTCAGTTCACAGATCTGTGGGGTCACAGTGCAACATACATGAATTTATACTCTTCATTATAACTTGAGAACTACTTGAACTTTGATGTTGCACTTGTAAGTGTTCTTCTATAAAGGTCAGACTTACTCAGAACATGGTGTCCTTGATCCTTTCCCAAGTTCATAGAGCTGCAAGTGTGATGAATGTCCAGATCAGCTGAGGCTCGGGCTGTTCACACAGCCCTCTTGTTAGTAACTCAAATCCTTAATGTATGTTTTTTATTTATGTTGGCAGATCAAAGATCTACCTCAAGATGAACAGTTCTCTGATGAGTACAAGGTAAGTCAGTAATTGGTTATTCTATGTACTACTGTCAGTTTCTTGGTGTCCCTGCCCCTGTAAGTGTCCCTACCATGAAAATTGCATAAGGACCCTCAAAATGCGGAAAGAATATAATATTCCAAATTTTGACCTTGTATTTATTATGCAAAAATAGTGAATTATGACCCCCCCCCGTGGGGGGGAGGGCATAACAATAACTTCACGCCATAACTTGACAAATTTTTAACACATGCCTTTTAAATTGCAACTGATTATAGTCCTACGTAAGGTTTCAGGTGAGTACAAAGATGGATAACCTTGACCTAATTCCCAAGGTCACAGCTATTTTAGTGAATATGGTTTTCATGCTCTCAGTTTTTTTGTTTTTGATATAGGCCTTCCATATTGCACATGGTTTTAATCTGACATAAGATCTCAGGCAAGTTTGAAGATGGGTGACCTTGACCCAAATCCTAAGGTCACAGAGCCATTTTAGCAAATTTGGTTTTCAAACGATAAGGCCTTTCATATTGCACAAGATTTTAGTCCTGCACGAGGTCTCAGACAAGTTTGAAGTTGGGTGATTTTGAACCAAATCCCAAGGTTACAGAGCCATTTCGGCAAATTTGGTTTTCATGTGATGACTTGAAAAGTTTTGGACATAGACCTTTCTTACTATACTTGGTTTTAATGCTATATAAGGTCTCAGACAAGTGGGGGGGGGGGGCGTAGATCTACCAATCTCTGATTGCATTTTAGTTCTAAGGCCTTCAATGTTGTGCCAATCCTCTTCACATAATTTTGTCACTGTCACGAAGTCAGTTGTCCTGTAACACTTTAATAATGCCACTCCGAGAAATCTTTTAATGAAATTCTGTGCTCCCTGTGTTTGTTAAATGTCAATTTTTATGGGTCTGCCACCAGTGGGGACTCAAGTACCCCCAGTTTGTTTCCTGTGGATCATGGTTGTATTTGTGTGTAATTCCATTCTTTTGTCGGCTATTCTGGAACGCTTCATAAAATCACTTAAAATATGAATATTCATCATGATTCTTGTTGATCCTTTGTAGTGGGACATTGAGAAATCCAAGCTGGAACTGATAACCAAGTCTGCACTGACCAAGTTGACATCGGGAAGATGGGATGGTTTGGAGTCCCTCACCAATGTCTACACGGGAGGGGCGTTCTCCATGCCAAATGTAAGTATATTTTTCTTCAAGTCCAGCATGGCTGGGGAGTTAACAGCCCAGTTTTCTTTTATTGTACAGCTAGCATTTTGTATAAGCTTGGTGCCTGCTCTGACAAGCAACACAATGTATGTCTTTGATGTATGTTACACACATGGTTTTGGGGTCTATTCTTTAGGTACATGTTCATCTACATTGGCCCCCCCCTCCCCCTTATAAGACCATTTGAAGCGCACTAGAGATGTGGTCTTATGAGAGAGGTGGCCTCTCTTGAGGGGAAAAATTAAATGCAAATACATGCCAGACATGATGCATGGAGAAGTGGCCTGTGTAGTAGGGTAGCCTTTCATCAGGGAGGCCTTGCAAGAGGGGGACCAGTGTACTACAAAGCCAGATTTTGTAGAGTTTTACTCCTTCTTAAGATGACATTTATGTAGTTCATGAAGAATGCAAGAAGCCTCTCAGTTTTTGGGTTGATTATATGGGTTTATGAACCTTTCCCCTTTGATTAAGGCTGAAATCAAGACTGGGTCAACAGCTTTCCTTGGCATCAAGGGAAGCTGTTGACCTAGTATGTTATATTGCTATGCCTGAAACACCCTTTTCCGTCATACTTTTTGTTTGTTTGTTTGTTTTTCTTGGCTGTTGAAATTTGTGAAAAACATTGAAGCAGAAGACATTTAATCCCCAGCAAGTTCTGGCCAATGTATGAGGGAAGGGGTTAAAGATACAGACCAGAAAAGAAGAAAAAGTGTTTGTGTTATGTACTGACCAGGAAAGATGCTTCCATATTGACAGCATACCCTGTAAGCAAGTAGTTCCCGAGAGTACAGATGGCTCATATCCAGTTTTATGCACAAAAATTATTGTCAGGTGACATAAGACACTTTTTGTTCCAGTGCTCTTTTGCTTATTCAAGAAAAGTGTGCCTGGGGGCATATTTAACTTCATGTCTTATTTCCCAGACAAACACACACATTAAAAAAAAATACAACTTCGCAGAATTTCTGTTCCAAGGTTATGAGAAGTAGGTATCTTTTTTTATCCTGAAACAAATTTTTTTAAAAAGTCCCAAGATGTTAGACGGATGAGGTACCTGATATTTAAGTCCTCCTCTATTTATTGCCAGCAGAAAGTGATCCCTTGCGAAGTACTTTAATTTATTATGAAAAATGAAGTAGTTGATTTGTTATGGCACTTTGTGAAGAAATTTGCCTTTGTGATGACGCAATATACACTTTATTGACAATTTTATCGTGCGGAATTGCATCTAATTTGGCCGCACTCGTCAAACATCGCTACTTTCCGTCATAGTGTGACCACCAGGGTCTGTGACGTGACGGAAAATAGCCAAAACACCAACTCTGATTGTAAACATTGACACGCAGCAGTGAATGACAGTGTGCTCATGGCTTACTGGATTAAAATGGGGATGCAATCAAGAAACTGTTCCCTCTTGTCCAGTCTGAACTCATCTACCATGGTCAACCAATATTGGAAGGAGCCACAGGCAAGGACAAAGCTGGTCTTTGCCGGTGCAACTGGGACAGATTCAGTCCATGCCCACACTGATCAGCACAGCTGCAGTGCTATGGAAAATGACCAAAGCTGGTGCTTGGGAAGTTTAGACTGGTAAGGGATGCTTTTCAAAAGTCATTGTGTGAAAATTACTGTATCAGTGACTGGTTGAAGTTTAGGTCTCTGGGTAGTGCCAGATTCTAGCCTAATAAGAAGGCAGGCCATTTATTCTATCGGTGATTTGCTGTTTTGAGTGCAGTTTTCTTCCTTCAGTGATGTTGACCCTTTTTTTGCTGTACAGTGCTTTACTTTCTCCTGTTTTTTATGCAAACGGGATTCATATAGGGCTATGCCCTTGTTCCTGAGCATTTTTTAGCTCAGCTGACTTGCTAGTCAGGCTGAGCTTTTAGGAGGCTGAGTTGTCTGTCGTCTGTCCATCCATTTTACGCATTAGCAGAAACACATCACAAATAAGTGAATCTGTAAGGAGAATAAGAATATTGATTTTAAAAACTATGCCACAAAACTGATGACACCAAAAATCTATATAAAACTCTGTTGAAGTGTTTCCATAGGTATGGAACAATACTGACAAAATACAACACTCATTCCAAGAGACTAATTGATTATAGATTATATTAATCTATAGATTTAGGTAGGGCTAACACAGAAGTGGTGGTAGGACTATAGTTGGTATACTGTAAAGTTAACTTAAAGCCACCTAGAGATTTTCTCTCTATGTTTATCGTGGTCATTGCAGTGTGATGTTACATTGACAGGGTAATCCAGAGTCAGGTTTCATATATTTTTATTATTAAGCATAACTATTTCTTTTAATCAGAAGACAGTGACAAACAATCCTGTTATATGATAATTTAAATAGAATTCCTTCCATTAGTGGCAAAATTTCGTCTCTTGTGGCCCAGACTTTTTAAATTAGATTTTGAAGCAATCCATTCTCAGCCCCCGGGCCAGTATTCATTTTGGTGTGGGAAAAAACAAAATTTAAAATGTACTTGGTGTATTTACCAGGTCATGGTATCCTCTTACATTTTCTTTGAGCAGATGACATGTCATTGTGCAATGCACCTGTAGAGTTATCAAATGACAAACCTTCATGTTATTCTTGCAGTACTTAAACAGTATTGATTACCATTATTGAACAACAAAGTGCTTGGAGGGGAATGATCGGAATTAACATTTGACTTTTGTGGTGGAGTGTAAAATTAAATATTGCTTCTAAATAATTTCTACCAATGAAAATCATATAATGGAATGGATGTGTTACAGTACTACATTGCAATATTGAAACATTCCACTGAGCATTATTTTAGTTGTTGACACCCAGGTACTGTAGAGTATGTCTAATTATCTTGACACTTGTAACAAATTACCATGATTGACAGAGGGAATCTCTGGTCAGTATTTTAATGATTAGCAGAAAAATAGACCTGCAATTGTTCATGTTTAATGTTGGTTAAATAGTTTGTTCAGACTTCAGTTGATCAAAATAGAGCATTATGAGAATGTGTATTGTTAAAGTATTGAAGACTGAAGAGTTAAAATAAATGTTTTCAAAGTTCATCTCTTTTCATGATAGTTCTGAAGTTCAAGTTTTGGAACAGCACTGTACACCACATATAGCTTAACATTCAGTTTGGCTATGTCACCACAAGTGAACTTTTTTTTAATTGAAATGTTAGTTTCACTCAGGTATACTGCAATAGTAGCATGCAGATATAAACGTTCTCTGAGAAGTTCTCTGAAAGTAACTGTGGGTGTCATGTGGATTAAGATTTGTCAAGAATAACTTAAGTGCAGGTATAATAATTGTCTGCTCCTGAGACAGCTGACTAACAGTAATTAAGTGTCCTCTTCCTGAAATAAAAGTTCTATTCATTTCAAGTTACTATGTACAGACATATACTTCTTCAGACTAAATCGGGGTTTTCCCCACTTCAATGAGCTGAAAGACAAGCCCGCAGAAGTTATCCCGTGTTGATTTTCAAAATAAAAATAAAAATATAATACTGACTCTGTAATAATACAGTGCTATATACTGTGTTATAGCAAAACCGCCCAATAACGAGGTACTTTTTAACATAGAAGTGATGGGAGGACTATTTAGTGGGAGCCATGATACCCACCATGCTGTACCAGAAACTGCCTTGTAATGAGGGGTGTTTTAACACCATAAAGAGGGAGCACTGTAAATTTAATTTTGTTCACAGTTTCTGAAATAACTAGTTATATGAAAAAAAGTTGTTAGCTGTGATGCTGTCCTCATGGTGGCCCATAATTTAACAGGAGACCGACAGTATTAAACCTTATTTTGGCTGATCAATATAATTTTATTGATTAGCCAATCTGCCAAGATGAGGTTAATGTTCCAGTACTGCCTCTGCCCTTGTTCTGTTTTCACAACCTGGGGAAACCCTACTGAATAGAACTGTTAAATCAGTTACATCTTCATGTAAGGGGTACTTAGAACTTGACTGATTTTTTTTTTTCTCATATTAGACAGACTTCAATTTGGTAAATTTCCCAAAAGTCATGAAAATGTACCTTTATTGTTAATATTTTGTCCTTAAACATGTAGAAGAGGAAAACCCCTCTGTGTGATTAGAATTTCTTTTGTCACAATCTGATACATCTGTCAGTTGTTCTGTAAAAGAGGAAACAAAGTCCTTTTTTTTTTTTTTTTTTTTAATTCCATGAATTTGAAAATTTCTACTGAGAAGTATGTCTGTCCACAATATTGATCATTTGGTGAACAATAATCATACAATTTTTAATTTTGGTATTTTGCTGGACCTGGAAGAAAGAAAGTAAACAACAACATGCAGTATACAATTTCATAGTAACTAACAAATTTATTTGATCAGTGCTGTGTTTCAGAGATTCAGTCTTAACTTAAGTAAGACTAAAGTGTGATCATTTTCCCCCCAGTACTCAAGGATATGAATCAGTTTGATTTTGTTGTTTTTTTTCTTTTTCTTTCGTTTTTGTTTTGTTTTGTCTTGTTTAATACGAACAGCAGTAATGCTGCTTATGCTGTAATGCTTGGTGTATGTTGGTGAATTGAGAATGCAGTAGGTGATGATCTTCCATTCATCTGCAGCCAGGTCAATAGGATTGACCTGTCTTTTCTTCTTTTCTTCTTTTCATGTTCACATCAGATCTGTGGTGTACAAAACCCATTTTTAAACACAGTGATTTATTATAATCTTCTCTTACACCAGTAACCCAATCACTTTGATATCACACAGGACCACTCCCAGGGTCCCCTAGTTAGTAATTTGCAATTTTTAGCTCAGCTGACTTGCCACTCAGGCTGTGGTTTTAGAATGCTGAGTCCGTCTTGCAAATACTTCCAAATGTTATATGCACTCTGCTAAAGCTCAACACAGGTCTATTCATTTGCAACCTTGATCTTATGGGACAAGCTTAGGTCAGCCGAGCACGGGCTGTTCACTCAGCCCTATAGTTTTTTTAGCTCTGCTGACCAAAGGTCGCAGAGCTTATGCGACTGCTCATGTCCGTCAGTCCGTCGTCATGTTTTTCTACATTTAAGTATATCATACAAGAGAAGTCCGTCCGTAAACTTTTGCATATTAGTGCGATACTGTCCACAGTTTTCAAATAGCCCAATATAACTTTCAGGACTTATAGGGTGTATGAAAATCTAGGCCGAGTTCAATATTGTTGATGTTTTTCCTCAATAACTCGGAAAAGTTTTTACCCGATTTGAACAAACAGACTGTATATGGAAAGCTGGATGTTGGGTGCATATTTTGAACATAAGAAATTTTTAATACAAGTTGAAGGTCAAGGCCAAATGGCCAGTTTGAATATTGAGGTCATCTTGTGAATGCTCTGCACCCCACGATTCTTGAGATAGGCCCATGTAACGTTTAGGAGTTATAAAGTGTATAAAAGCCTCTGTCGACATCAATGTTGGTGGTGCCACCTATAGTATTATGTAATATACAGCTCAAAATGTGAAAATCTTGTGACCGCAGTACTGACCACAGTTTTCAAGTTAGCCCAATATAACTTTCAGGGCTTACAGGGATATAAAAATCTAGGTTCTTTTTTATATTGGCAGCGCCGCCTACAATATTATGCAATGTAGGGGTCAAAATATGAAAATCTTGTGAACACTCTAGTATCTGTAATTTTTTGCAGATCTTCACCAAATTTGATGGGATTGTGGGGGAGGTCAAAGTCTAAGTTGGTAGTGATACTAGTGGCGCCCCTATAATTTGATGGAAATTATAAGCCAAAATGTTTTGTATTTGTGTCTTTTTGTCCAAAACCACTTCCTAGTAGTCATTACCCTATTCCGCAGTCCGAACTCTTTACTCTCCATAAGCTAACCTATCCCTGTCTAACTTATATACATAGAAGTACTATTGTCCATATTGCACCATATTCTGTTGTAAGATATAAAATTCCATATCTCGAAAAGTAATTGGATTTGACTTTAAACTCACCAAGTTCAAAATGCAGTGGTACCTGCAGGGAAGACCACTTCCAGTGAGAGACCATATCTTTTAAGACTACTCTTTGAAGACACTTGGTAGATTTCATGATTAAATTAACCTGTATTTGTAACACCACCTGTTATATGGGGTAGCATTTTGCAGGTGACGGGGTTGGTCTCAGATAGCAAATGCTACTGTATCATTAAGTTGTGCATTTTTTACTTTTTGTTCCATGTGTCTTTAAAACAGAACAAGTGATTTTTACTTCAAGGTGCACACATTTCAACACAAGGGGCTCTGTTTCATAGAAATTGTAGAATACAAATTGGATTGTATAAAGGTGAATTTAAGGTCCTGTACAGCTAAAATGTGTACAATGAAACCTGTCTTTAAAGACCATATTGATTTGACCACATTGTGGTGTCTCAAGATGTGGTTTGTAATAGAAGGAAGGTACAGTGTATTTATAATAACATGGAAAGTATTAATGACAGTCCCTTCAGATGGTTGTCTTTCAAGGCAGGTGGTTTCCTACTCGAGTTGTGTCTGAAAACGAGGACCACTGTAGATGTATTGAGTATGGCACTTTTATAATAATGTAGAACTTATGTGCACTTGGACTAGTCAGCACAGTGACGATGGTCTGATGAAGGCATAATGACTAGGGATTGTTGCCAGTGAATGGATGGACCATTGAGGATGTACATTTTACCAGTTAAGTGGGCAATCAGGACATCATAATGACAGAAGTAGAAGCTACAACTCTCCCATTTTGGTGGCAGATCTCATTTTTATGCCTTTTTTCTATGTTTTTATTATGGTATTTCAGGTTATTTCAGTACTGATGAGCACAAATACAATGCAGGATTCAAATTTGGGCATATTTGAGATTCATGTAACACTTGATCCTGGATATTTGAGCCCAAATGTGCGCCAGAATGTTTGGGTTTTTTTTCCTGAGAAATTGTTTGCCTCAACTGGGGGCCCAGTCCCCTGTTGGAACCACCCCTGGCTTTGGCCCTGCACGTCCTTGACTCTAAATAAGCAATCTGAGAGGGAGATTCTCCCTCCTACCACCTGCCTCAGATTGGAGCTTCTGTCGAGGCCAACCTGGCTCCAGGGAGATTTTTCCCGTGGAAATGTAATTGTTTGCGTGTCACTCTCAAAGCTTTGTATGTAGACACTTGACTTGATATTTGATTAATCAGAGGTTATTTTAAATCAGTGTACAAGTACATGTGTTTCTCTTGTTGTTTGTATATGGCCAGGAAGTGCACTCTTTATCAGTCATCAAAATTGTGAACATGTTATTTTCAGATAGGGCTCTGCAATTCTGTTTTTCAGTACATGTAGCAGCTAGTCCTCAAGGGTAGCAAGTCTGGCATTTAACCTGCCCCCTGTCCAAGAAACCTGGCCCATCAATGCAAATATCATTTAGAAACACAAAAATGTGTGGTTTCCCCCATGGCTAGTGTTTTGCAATTTTAACTTGCCCTGATTGGAATTTGACTTGTCCCAGGGTAGTGGACATGCAAATTCGTGAGCTGCGATTATATTTCATGTGCAGTGGAACCTGGCTTGAAAGACCACTGACCAGAAGTGACCAAAATTATGGTCTGCCAAGACAGGGGTGGTCTCTGTTGGGAGGTATAAATATGGTGAAAAGTACTGAGCAAAGGCAGGCTTTCATTACAGGTTTTCTAAAATCAGCAAGTACATTTGACAGCCTGATATTGCTATTGAAATATTGATGTGGCAATGAAAAAAATAAAAAATGGTGCTTGTAATTTTTAAAAAACCACCTTTGACTGTGAGTTTGATGTTGATGTACCCTGTCACCTTAAAGGCTTGAAGTGTTACTGAGATTAATTTACAATTGGCCTGAATACACAGTGGGACAGTGCTAAAACAGCAGCTGATATAATTACACAATGCATGAAAGCATGTGGGCCGGCATTCTGTTTACTTTGCAGTTGAGCAAGTAAATGTCCCCACAGCAAGTGGAACCATGAACAGCTGAACCTACCATTTGTCATTGTTTTTCTGTGCAAAAAGAAAAAAAAATCGCAACGTAGAATTTCCCATCTGTACAATAAACAAAAAACTCTCTTTATCATAATAAAGATCTGAGTAGGTTCAAACCTCTTCATGATCATTTGATCTCATAACTTGAGTAAACATGTCACCATATCAAAGTTGGTCATTTGAGTGTGGCCTTTATGTTTTATCCGACCAAAAAACACACCAGGGTATTAATGTTCCTCACCCTAATTGGAAAAAAAGTCTCTGAGTGAAGTCCCTTTAAAGTGATTAAGATCTGAGTGCATAATTTGTCATAAACTCTCTTTGGAAGCACTTTTAACTTTCAGACAAATAAACATGTGGGGGATCAAATGTGGGCCAACTTTCCGGGCTGAATATAGGAGTGCTCAGATTTGTCCATACTCTTCCTAGTGTGTACCAAGTCTGCATAAATTGACATAGTTACTTGAGATTGACAGAGCTGCTTCCACAATGACGCAAGGTCAGGCAACCTTATATGTTTTCAGTAGTAAATGGCCAATAACAAGTTGAGAATTGCTATTAAATTTTGAAAATGGCTATTGAATATTAAGCAAGTGGCCACAGAAAAAAATCCTAGTGTTAACCTAGGCAAAGTGTCTTGAAAAGATGATATTCCATGACACATAGCTGCTAAAAGCAAGGACCACTGCATTCAGTATTTGATCAATCCCTCCCCTCCCCCCCTGCCAAAAATGTATGTTTTATTCACATTTCGTATTTCTAATCAGTACACATACATCTGCAAATCAGATCAGTTTTCATGTTACATCTATAAAATTGAGGGATGTGAGTCCTGACACTCTCTGTTTTATGGGTTTTGTAGTACATGATATTATTAAGTTGTCACGTTGAATGTCTCCATTTCCCCCTATTTTACTGTTAATAGAGATCTGTGGCATATATTGACACAATGCTGGAAAAATGCTGTGTTCCATGTGTACATACACATGTACATGATTCACTATCATCCGAGAACACTTAAGATATTTTCAGACTGTGAGGCTTAGATTATATTCAGAGTTATCTTTTGAAAATTATTGTAAATATTACTGTGTTTCTATAACTGATAGTAATTTAATGGTCAAAATCTAGAACAGGTGCAATTTTTTGTAAACTTTTTGGGATCATAAAAATGGGAAAGGAAGTTTCGGAAGTCGGGATGCGAAAAAAAGGATAATACAGTAATCATTGTTACTGGTCTGATGTACAGTAGGTCAATTTGTGCAAATATCCCATTATTATGTTACATCAATCGTATGTTAATACAAACACACATTACAGTGATACTTGCTCAATAGACCATAATTAAGAAGCAACAGCATGTCTATGCACCAGCCTGTTGTGACCCGGGTTTATTTCATAAACTGTATGTTTAACATGTTTAATACCACATGCAGTATGGCACCACTTTTTGCTGGCATTAAGAATGGTCTGAAATAGCAGGTACTACTGTAATTTGTATGGTAGCAATTGATGACATGTTGTAAGAAAGACCATTACATTTTGCCGTTCTATTGCACTCAGTGAGCCTTCAGTGTGCCCTACAAGCAGCAGTGGCTTGCATTCACTACAAGCAGCAGTGGCTGGCATTCACTACAAGCAGCAGTGGCTTGCATTCACTACAAGCAGCAGTGGCTTGCATTCACTACAAGCAGCAGTGGCTGGCATTCACTACAAGTAGCAGTGGCTTGTATTCACTACAAGCAGCAGTGGCTGGCATTCACTTCTTCTCAAACAACTCTTGATGTGCACTAGGATCCGAGGCTGTATTCATGAAACCAAACTAAGTTTAAATTTCAACTAAGTTAAAAAAAAATTGGACTGTAACTGGGATAACACTTGACACACTTTTCTGCTCCTTTTTCTTTGACATGTATGTCCATTTTGAGTAAACTCATTTATGAAAGTCTTGAACACTTTTATCCCAAACTAATTAGCATCTTCCTTAGAAGAATGTGGATGATTAACAGTATTTTCAATGCACAAAATGCAAAATGAGTGTTACCCTAGTTAGAGTCCAATTTTTGAACTTAGTCTGAATTTTGAATTTAGTTTGTTTTTTGAATATGGCCACAGTAGTGCATTGTTGTCTGCATGTTCAAACCACTCTTCATGTATACACTGCCAGCAGCAGTGCATTGTTGTCTGCTCAAACCATTCTTGATGTGACCAGGGGCATCAGTGCATTGTTGTCTGCTCAAACCATTCTTGATGTGGCCAGGAGAAACCGGCAGTTTTGCATTCTTGTGAGTTGTGAAGAGATCCATATGTGGATTTCCCCGTCAGGCCCACCTGCCCTAAATGACCCTGGGGCAGAGTGACCACTCCATCCCTACTGGCTGAATCCTTCTGGAGAGTTGTCAGTCAGGACATTTTGATGTCACGGGAGGTGCCGCGCGTGCGTGCAGACGTCATGTTTAGAGCACCATCTGATGGTGTGTCCTGCTAACTCTGTCAGCTTCTTGGACTGTGTCGCGTCCTGCTTGTTGAAGGAGGCCACTGCAGTCCTGTTGTTGCACATTAGATGGACATGTTTCTGCTCCACCAGGTCTCGAGGTGGAGCGCCAAGTATATCACCTCCATTTCCAACCAGTTTATGTGGTGAGACACAAAGGACACTGGCCAAGGGCCCGACGCTGTCCGACTCTCCATGTGATCTCCCCACCCAGACCGAGAAGAGTCTGTGTAAATGGTGAGCTGGGCATGAAAAGGTTCCAGTGTTTGTTCCCAAATGACGTTCATCCTCGCGGTCCACCACAGAAGGTGTGGGTGATCCTCGTTGAGAATCGACACTGGGGCCTGATAGCCCTTCTCTATTGTCCATCTGCCCTGCAGAGTGTGCTGCAAGGGGCAATGGTAAAGACGACCAAGTGGGACGTGGGAGTCCATTGAAGAGGGGGAGCCCAACAGGGTGAGCCATTGTTGTGCCAAGGGGACCTTGCCAGTCAGGAAGGCTCTAAGCAGGGACTGAAGCCTCTCCCACCTGTCTTCCGAAAGGTGACAGATGTAGGCAGCCAGGTCAAACTGGATGCAGAGAAAGACGAAAGTTTGCTCCTGCCGAAGACTGGACCTGGGGAGGTTCACTATCAGGGCCAAGCATTGGCAGAGTTCCAGAGCAGTCCATGTGTGATGCTGCAAATCCAGGTGCCGAAGCACTCAGATAAGTGAATCGTCTAGATACACATGAATGTGGATGGCTTAGCGATGGAGGTAGGCAGCAACTATCTGCATGAGCCTGGTAAACACCAGCGGTGCTGTGGCGAGGCTGAACGGAAGCATCCTGAATTATAAGTCTTGGCCTGCAAATAAGAACAGCGGATACCTCCGTGAAGTCTCCACGATTGGCACATGAAAGAACGCGTCCTTGAGATCCAAGGATGTCTTCCACTCCATGGGCCGGTAGGCTGCTGCCATGGACTGGGGGATCTCCATCCGAAAGAACGAGACTTCCAGAAAGTTATTCAGCACCGACAGGTCTATGACCGGGCGCCATCCTCCATCCCTCTTGGAGACGAGGAAAAGAAAGTTGTAAAAGTTGGAAGTGCTTTGATTCTCAACCAGCTCTATGGCGCACTTGCTCTGAAGCATCTGAACTGCCTCCAGGAACACCGATGCTTAGGATTCAGAGGTGAGTGGTGCAAAGCACTGGTTCTGGGCTTAAGGGAGACCTGTCTTTGCTGGAGGGAATTGAGGATGAATAAATCTTCCGTGATAGACTCCCATGGCACGCAATATGCAGTGAGGCAGCCACCAACCGGGCGCTACACAGAGTCTAACAGTGTGGCGGTTGGCCTGAGACATGGCAATCCAGTATACAAGAGTCAGGAACACCAAGGTTCTCCTGTCCTTCCGCTGGTGATAGAGCAACCACCTGTGACAGCAGCAGATCTGTCACCACGCCTGGCATTAGGGTAGCGAGGACCTCTGCAGAAGTAGTCTTGGCCACAGACGCCACCTCGACCTGTTTGGCCCACAAGAGGCAAGGCAGGGGAGGCAAGGGAGAACTATGCGCCGAGATCTTGGCAGTTCACCAACAAAGGCATCTCATGGCCGGAGGCATCTGGCCCCTTTGCCTTTGCTTACAAAACCAGCTCTCGGACTTGGGAGCTCGGGAAGTGGGCTTAGGCACCAATGGTTTTGCTGGGCACTCCCGACTTACCATCTGAGCTCTTGGACTGGGGCACTCAGACTGGCAAAGGTGTGACTGGCTTTCTGTGCTTCTCAGACTTAGAATCTGAGCTCTCGGACTGGCCAAGGTTCCAGAATACCCAGACGGGAACGCAAAGGTTTCCAATCCGGATGCACCAGTATGCATGAATGCTGATCTGAGTGCTTCAATCCAGAGGACGGAGATCTCAATCTAAGCTTGACTGGCTTCTTTGGAGTGGACTTCGAAGAAGAAACAGCTGCTGAGAGGGGGCAAGCAATGCATGGAGCATCTCTGCCTGCATCTTCAGGCTCTGTGACATAGACTCCAAAAGAAGGGCAAGCTTTGGGTCAGTGCCAAGAGCAGAAGTGGGTGCCATTTGGGGTAAAAAAGGCCCTCATGATACGCATGAGGTGATCTTTTGCTTCCCGACTTGCGACTCCGACATGTCTTTGCCTTACTCTCCCATGGGGTTTCAGTTATCAAAACATCTGTCACGTGGGATTGCAGACGGACCAAAGTAAGTCAACGCTCTTTCCTGTCAGCCACATGAGACAGGGACAAACTCTACGCTTTTTCTCATGGGGAGTCATTGGCGAAGACTCAGCAGAATCTGTCATCTCAGCCAGTTGTTTGGCCTACGCCTCACATGATAAGACTTTCTCTGTGCCTGCTCGAAGAGCAGCCATTTGTCCTCTCCCCAATCCTGACAATATTTGCAAGTTTGCTTGTAAGAGCAAACTGGCAAATACTGTCAGGATTGGGGAGAGGATAAATGGCTGCTATATTGTCAGGATTTGCTTGTAAGAGCAAACTTGACCCAAATGCTGGTGACAACTATAGTAGTGTGGATGGTCATCCCAAACCACCATGTTGTGGTTCAGTGAATCCAATTTATGCCCAAGATCCAACAAGGACAAGGATTTAGTCAGAGTGGTCACTGGATCAACTCCCATAATGTGACTCTGAAAGGAGGCAATAGCTTGGTGCGCACTGCTTTCTGTCCCTCTGCAATCTGTTTGCGGAGATGCCATCATAAAAATCTAGGTTTCAAGCCAATCAACCAGCTTTACTCCCAACTATTTCAGTGGTATCCGAATTCACAAATCAGCTTTCTATGTCTCCGAAGATCCCAGAACCGCTAAGAAATGATTTTCTGCAGATTAAGGCGTGCGTTAATCACTATAGCAGTAAGTGTGAACAAAAGTTCATAGAGCTTGAACCCAAAAAGGCAAGCCAGTGATGACGCCCAAAAAAGGAAGGATGATATGGGGAGCATGCACATCGGAAGTCACCACCAGTTCCACAGGAACTGAGAGATGGTGCCAAGGGACCGCCAGGTTTTCAGAAATCTAGTGAATGAACTCAACTCAATTTCATGGGCATTCAGCCTAGACACAGAGGTCTAGGCAAACTGTGGTCGAGAGTTCATGTTTGATAACTAATGCATGCATTCCTGTTGATTACCATATTAGTCATTGGGGGTTGCAATGGAAATTCACACTTAGACTTCTTCAAAACCATTAACCAGGTGCATGTGAAACTTGATGGGGGTGTACTTTGGGTGGGTTTCTACCAAATGTCTTCAAATGGTTATACTCCATTGATTTTCAGATGTTTTGTGAATGTACATGTAAATTTTTTTGACACAATCTTCAAAAATCTGCTCTGAAGCAACTCAGCTAAGTGCTGTTACATTGCAGAGGGATGCTTCTGCTCTAGAGCCAAGTAAAAATGTGCTTTTAGAAACAGGATTTGAATAATGGACAAGTGAGTTAGAATAGGTCTCGAGTGAAATATCAAAACAACTTGCCCTGAGGACTTCCACACAAAAGGCAGAAAAGGGGTGCCTCAACTTACTGACTTATTTCCAGGAATGTTTAGAAAAAAAATGATGAAATGTCATTGTGGAAAAAATCCTCCAGCTTTGGGATGATGAACACAGGTAGATTTTTTTCTATGCACATATAGGACTGTAAAACTTTGTTTATCGATACATGTGATTTTTTTCATGTTTGCTGATTTACCTTGAATGACCTGTTTGGATATGTAGGTACAGACAACATGCACCAGGACTGGTTTTATTATAGAAATTGATGATGCTGGACCATGTCAAGGGTATATACATCAGTGAATTACTTGTAAAATTAACTAAGCTGTAGTTGGTCTGTAATCTGTAATTATAAACCCTCATCTCCAAACAGCATATTCACAACAGTTTTACAAAATGACTTTTACTTTGTACCAAAGCATTTTTTTTCAAAAACTGTCAGGACCCCCAATTGCCCCATTCTCACAGCATCTGTAAATCATTGTAAACTCAGTAAAAACTCTCAGGACTATTGCCATGCTTTCTACAATAGTTGCAAATCATTGTAACCACGGTAACATGGCCTGGCAAGGCAGACGTTGGACTCTTTAAGGACCATAAGTTGGAATGAATTTGATGCACCAAAAGAGCAGGAATGACCTCTTAACACTTTCACTGCCAACTGAATGACCTCTTAACTCTTTCACTGCCAACTGAATGACCTCTTAACTCTTTCACTGCCATCTGAATGACCTCTGAACTCTTTCACTGCGAACTGAATGACCTCTTAACTCTTTCACTGCCAACTGAATGACCTCTTAACTCTTTCACTGCCAACTGAATGACCTCTGAACTCTTTCACTGCCAACTGAATGACCTCTTAACTCTTTCACTGTCAACTGAATGACCTCTTAACCCTTTCACTGCCAACTGAATGACCTCTTAACTCTTTCACTGCCAACTGAATGACCTCTTAACTCTTTCACTGCCAACTGCCACCAAAGTCAAACTACTTCAAACAAAATGCACTGAATTATAATAAGGGTTCTAGATTCATGTTGGCCATAAAAAGACATTTCATTCAAGTACCACCATGCCTGTAGTAACATGGAAGATAAAAGTCCAGGTTAACAGCTTTCCTGGGCATGCTTTGGGCGCATTGTTAGCATACCTGGTCCTCTTGGAGTGGATGCTGGCATGTGAAGGCTGCACAGATTCCGAGGCTGTTGGTTGCTGATTACTTATTGCCATCTGGTAGTGAAGAGGAGGTATTCATATTTAACTCTGTTAACTGAAGATCTGCTCTGGTCCCCTCAGTTGCTAGGTGATAGAACTGATGCCTCTGCCATGATAGGGGAACCTGTGCCAGTTATGTTTTCCTCCTGAAATAACACTGCAGGCACCTTACGATCTTCACATTGTAATCAAGCAGCATTTTGAATGCTGATATTGTCGGTGTTAGGTAAGTCAACGGTCCAAAGAGGTCATCTTTCTGCCTTGTGTTTGCAGGGAGTCAAAAGATGGAGTAACGACATTTGCTTTGGAGCCCAGCGCCTCATTGGCTGTAATCCCACACAGATCAAACTATGCAAAAAGATGCCTGACAAGTAAGTGTGTTGTAAGACAAGGGCATAATATTGTAGCTAGAAGTGGCTGTGGAAGGTAACATCTTGATTGCATGGTTAGACGATAAAAGTCGACCATTCTTGCAAGTGGGCAAAATTGACATTATTAATTGACGTTAAATCTTGATTGTTCTATGCTCATTTTCCCCATGCACGAGGATTACTTCCCATAAGCAAGGACACTAGTCCTTACGACATAACAGCTAAAACATAACAAAACAGGAAGGAGGACACAAATACACCCCTTACTGTCCCTCTGCATTTTTAACAAAGGGGGCTCCACCCAGGATCCCCCTACAGTTTTCTGAATTCCTCTCTATCATATAGCATAAATGACTAAATTTTGCATGGAGAGGGGATCCCCGGATATCACTGGGACTTCCCACTGACTATCAACAATGCCCCACCGGTAGGCAGCATAACCCTATGTCGTGTGTAACGTACACGCGGCTGACCATCACGTCATTAGACGGGTGGGTGGACTCCCCAGGCACACAAATCCAACTGGCCTGCGTGTGACGTCACTGTAGTACGTTAACAACGCCTTTTGTTGACACTACAGTATATAAGCAGAAGGTTTATCCGTTATGTCCAGTCCCTGATGAGCCGCTCATATGGCGAAACCGGTCGGACGAATTTCCTCTCAACCCACATTTTGGCTGCTGGGCCTTTGCCTTGTTTAATCAAAATTGACATTATGAAAAGCTTATAGTGAATTCAGTGTTCAGTTTTGTTTCTTATTTTAAACAGAGAAACACTGCATAATGAAGAAAATATATAAGATTATAATAGTAAATGCATGTACTATGTATATATTCCATATACATGTATGTATGTTTAAATTCTGTTGTATGTGTACACGTACACTCCTAGCTATATATACCACCCAAAAGAGGTGCCCCTCTCTGGTCTAGAATGGGAATGCCTGATTTATACTGAATTAATGTAATAATAAAGCATACAGCTGTACTTCTGAATTTTAACTGTTGAAGATCTTCAAATGTTTTCTAGATAGAGGTATCAATAGTAACTTCTTTGTTTGTGATATAGGTTTGTCCAATGAATTGAAAATGAAAGCTGTAAAATTTTAATGAATGCTTAATAGGCACACCTGTGGAAGATTTTGATGCTTGCCATCTCCAAACTATCAAAGGTGGAAGGGAGCTTACACTTCAAAGAATTGCGTGCAATATACATTTCATTATCTCCCCCCCCCCCCCCCCCCCCCCCGAAGGACGGGGAATATAGCAGCTACTTCGTGGGTGTGTGGGTGTGGCAAAGATCTAGCAATCTCTGATTGCGTTTTAGTTATCATTAAAGAAAGTTTTAAAATATTGTAAAGTTTACTGATCTTTAAGGTACACACAGACAGATTTGCTGTGAAGTAGATTACTAGTCTTTAAGATTACTTTCAACAGTGTAGTGTAAAAATAGCTGACAAGTTTCTCCTGTTGTGACAGTTCTCTTATTGTATGCTGGCACACTAGTAGCCACTAGCCAATAAGCTCTATATATCAGGTTATTATAAGTTGGATTTGGCTGAGGATATTTATCATATTTTAGCCAAATGGGCTATATTCATAAGAATTCAAATAAGCAGGACATTTCTCTGGTAAGCAGACAAAATGTTCATGTTTCTTAGTACAAGCCTCAGTATGGAAGATAAAGAAATTTTTGTCTGTTTATTAATTTACAAAAAAAAAAAAAAAAAGAAATACAATTTACTTGTGTTTTCCATAGCCTGGGTGTCACTGCAGAAATGTTGAGGCCATTTCTTGAGGGCTGGACTCTTAAACAAATCATAGACGCACAGAGACTGTTTATTGTGGACCACAAGATACTGGACAACCTGCCAACAAAAGATGACAACCCTGTAAGTAATGTACCAAACTCTAGCCCTGTTTTATCTCTTGCTAACGATATGTTAACTCATTTTGTACTGCATGACATGGATTTCTTGCCCAATTTATGATTTGAAATGATGTCTTGCGTACTTTTTGTTGTACTTCCTTCCTTTTATGATCTTATAACAGACGTGTGCAATCTATTTTTCCTGGCATCTGCAGGAACAACAGCCAAAATAATAGAATTTACCCCCCCCCCCCCCATTGTGCAATGCACTCTAGACACGAGCTCATGTGTGCAGTTGGTTGTGAAATTTTGTCATATGTTCATCTGATCACCTGATCTTATTTGAATTTAAGTTATCAAAACTCATGTTATTTAATATTCTTACATGAAATTGAAGACAAAACAGTGAGATAAAATGCAAAAAAGTACCAGCTGTAAGTGTAGACAGTGTAAAGAGACAGTCAAGGGGCATGTGTTTTCTTATATGGGCCACTTGAAACACCTATTATTTTGTGGCAAGCTGTTGACCTGGGGTGTGCCATCATGACTGGTCTTACATACATATCTCAGCAAAAATGTTTTTTAGGAACAAAAAAATTGGACTAAAAATGCAAAGGCAGACAAGTTATATCCAGGCATTTTTGGCGAATTTGATCCTCAAAGGGTTAGTGGCATGGGGGCAGGGTTAGCAAAGATGGCTTTTGATTGGGAACATGCTGTAGAAACTTGACGGTGGAGTAGGGGTCTTCTGTGTATCAGATTTTTCTTCAGGGTAGTGTTTGCCTATTAAAGCAGGATATTTTGAGAAAAGATGACGCATAGTGGTGGATGAAATGTTATATAGGTACATATTCAGTGGTGACAAATTCACCCATCCACCCACCCATGGGTCTGTGCACACCTTTTTTTTTTGTGTTGAAGCTACAGCAATATGTTTATTCTGTGAAAAAGAGCTATGGTTTGTGCCTTATGTTTCGTGCTTAATGCCGTCCTGTTATGTTTCAGTTGTGTGCTCCCATTGCGTTATTCTTCATCACTGGAGAGAAAATGTTGGTGCCCATTGCCATTCAGCTGTACCAGGACATTGCCCCTGATAACCCTGTGAGTATTGGCGTCAGTCCTAGATAACCCATCCTACCCTTTATCTAACCCCTGTCGGCTGTTATTGTCGGGGCTTGTCAGGCACCAGGAGACACATTGCCTCTGTTGACAGACTAAATTCTGTGTTCTAACCTGAATGAAAGATGATGGTCATCCATGACAACCTGTTGTTTACTCCAAGGCAGTTGGAGCGTCACTTGTGAGGCAGTGTTAAAGACATATTCAAGGCCTTTGACATTTTGCATGGTGACCTGACTTAAGTAATCTTCTTACCTAGCTGTATTAACTTCACTCCTCTTTTACTGTATTAGTACATTTGATATCACATCTGTGCTCATGAAAGAGTTTTGACTGTACCTCTGTGTTCATGTAGCAGGTCTGATTATCTTTATTGTCATGTACTGGGTTTGACTGTACCTGTGTGCACATGTGCCAGGTTTGAACTAATTGTGTGTTCATGAACCATGTTTATCTGTACCTGAGTGTATATGTACCAGGTTGGACTGTACCTGTGTGCTGTGTGCTTGTGTAGTTGGTCACGGTTTGACAGGATCTGTGTGTTCATGAACAAAGTTTGACTGCATCTGAGTGTTCATGTACCAGGTTGGACCATACTTTTATGTTAATGCATCAGGTGCCAGGCTTGGCAGTATCTATGTGGTAATTTATGTACCAGGTTTGGCTGTACCTATGTGCTGATGTACCAGGTTTGGCTGTACCTATGTGCTGATGTATCAGGTTTGACTGTACCTATGTGCTGATGTACCAAGTTTGGCTGTGACTGTGCTGATGTACCAGGTTTGGCACTACCTATGTGCTGATGTACCAGGTTTAGCTGTACCTATATGCTGATGTACCAGCTTTGGCTGTACCTGTCCTCATGTGCCATATTTGATCATACTTATGGACTGGTGTGCTGGCAGTCACGCCCGGCCTGATCGTTGCACAGGATACAGTATCTATGCTGATAAAACAAAAATCTCCTTGAAATCTAATGCTGCATTTTTGAAACTTTCCTAATCTGATGGGCTAACTGTTTTTTTTTTTTTCACGGAGTCATGCCAGATTGTTTTGTCTGGCGTCTGAGGTTAATCTGGAGATGAGCCTATGAAATGTAATCTGATACAGCACATGGACAGGGGGTGGCTGTACTGTTGTGCCCAGGCATTGTGTGTGAGTCCCCTGGCATCCAAACTCTGGAAAACAGGAACTGCATCCATGAGTGATAAGGATACTGGTCATTTCCTGGCTGCTGTACCATTATTATTTTAAAACCAGCTGTTGTGCAGTCCAGGGCTGATTAAATTGATGACCTCTGCTCTCTTGATGAAAATGCGTTAGTCACGAATCACAGCACTACACCATCAAATTATCAGAACAATTTTTATTTGGTACGTCCTTCATCCTGCCTCCCTTCTCTACTCTGATTACAAAGTTGAAAACTTGACTGAGTTTTTTTATGCTGATAGTCTTTTGGTGACTTTGGCAATCTCACCAAGCTGTCAGAAAGATTTTTAGAGTTTCATTGTCGGGGTGGGGAGGGAGGGAAACAGTAAATTAAACAGATTGTACTCTGTATATCTTTATAAAAGCAATCAACTGAAATTAATATTCCAAAGGATAAAAATCTTGATGGGGGTAAAATAACAGAATGCATACTCTAAGCCTTCCCCTCAAGTGCCCAAGTTTACAATATTCCATTTGATTTTTATGCTAGTTGACCAACAAAAATGTGTTAGTGACCTGTAAAGATGATGATGATGATGATGATGATGATGATGATGATGATGATGATGATGATGATGATGATGATGATGATGATGATGATGATGATGATGATGATGATGATGATGATGATGATGATGATGATGATATTTATTTAGAGCAGACTCACACAGAGTATCCACATAAACACATGATTAAGTGTGTGACAATGTTGTCTCCAGTCTCTGGCTGAACATGAGGACCATCACAGCAGTTTTGACCAGTATGTCACCATTTCATCAATTTCACACAGGTATCTCCAGTTGTTTGTTGTGAAACACACACACACACACACACACACACACACATACCTATGTGCTAATCATAATATGAGAGCTAATATAATGATGACTTGGCTGGCCTCAGAGCCAGGCCTATCTTTAACCCATGGTGGGTATGGCACGTGGTAAACTGCTCTACAACTAAACAGAACTTGGTAGGAATATATACGTAGATGAGACCTACATTGGGATTGTATTGACCTTTGTGTCACCTTGTCAATGACCTAATTCACAACGTCCCAGGGTCACTTATGATGTGAATTGGTTCTCTATGTGATGATGATATCTCCTTTAGGAAGGAAATGTTCCACCAGCTGGAGATGTACTCTGGATTTTGTCTTGCAAAATCAGTAATTTCGGATATAGACCTAGATTCGTAGTTGCCACATACACCTTAGGCAGACCAATGTATATGAGTTTCATAGGGATCTTCTGGGCTAGCACTAAGGATTTTTACCTTTTAGCCAATTTGGCCAAATTTTTGTCTTCTTAAGCCAAACTTTCCTTCTATAAATCTGACATGCATAGTCATTTTTGACCCCCCCCCCCCCTTTCCAGGAAAAAAACCCTGTGTATCCCAGCTCACCTCCATGAAAGCCTACAAGTAATTGACAGAGCCTGTTCAGTAACTATTATTATCGTCGTTGTCGTCGTCGTCGTCGTCGTCGTCGTCGTCGTCATCATCATCAATAAGATAATACTTGAAAAAGAAAGACCACGGCCCTTAAAAAAGTACATCACACAAATTTTTTGCTAGTTTTCCATTGATAAACCTTGGACATAAGGTCAGTGCCCAAGATATCTGCCAGAACTCATCATATGTATAATGATCCCTTGTATGGTTTTTTAAGGTTTTGCACTTAAGTATGAGCTTATTGAATATTTTTTATGACCATGATAATAATATTTTATTTCCATCAATTGCTAAATACAATTGATAATTGATTTTCAAATGGCTGCTTTATAAAGTGGTTAAATTCAGAGGAAAATATTGAAACTGAATATTTGATTTGAAGGTAATCTTAGTCATCTACATTTGGAAGAAAATACACTTAATTGAGAATTTTAGTTTTGAAAATATGCACAAGCATACATTTAAGTCAGATTGAAAGTAAATGAACCAGACTGTGGAAGAAAAAAAAAATTCAATGCAATGTTTATACTGGTAGAATGATAGCTTGAACAAACATACATAATTATGTAATGTGATGTGCATATAGCATTTAAAATAGCACTTGCATTAAATTAAGTGCTCCTTTCAATCAGCATGAATAAAAATAATTTTTATTATCAAAGTTCTAATTTAAGAAAAATGCTTCTTAACTAAGTATGTGTAGGCCTATCTATGTCAGACTGCTGCAAGCAGACAAGCTTCCACATGCATTTTTTTGACCACCAGATGGCAGTCCGTTTAACATGGACGCCAAGCACGTTAATTTTTCACATGTATATGTCACTTAATTTTGCCCCTCTAGGGTATAAATGTTTCATAAAAACCCTGTCTTTGGACCTTAATCGATAAATACAGCACTGTGACAACAAACTAGCTATCATGAGGACCAAAATTGGAAGTTTCAAGTTACAATACAATCTCAAAACAAGTATGTATTTTTGGTCAGGTTGATTTGCCTTTGTGACATTGATAGGGGAAAAGAAAGAGCCCTTTATGCCTGAACTTGGGAAAGAAACACAACAATTTATGTGTTTAAAATAGGTTTCCTGCTGTAGAAGTCCATTTGAAGTTCAATAAAGTTCTTTTTTCCACTATTTTGATGATGAAAGTGTTTTTTTGCAGGGAGATTTCAGAGGAAAATCTATCCTGCAGAATTTTTTCTTCACCAAATTGGCGAACTTGTTCAAATTTTATTTCACCAGGTCAATCACTTTTTCGCCACTGGCGAATGGCTAGTGTGAGCCCAGATCTTGATACCATCTGCGTAAAGTGTGGAAATGGAAAGGCAGAGGCTAGTATATGCTGCATGACGGTCATTCAGTGACTCGAGTGGCAGGAGACGTCACTCACAAACCATGAACCTCAATGCAACTCAAGAAAATTTTTTCTTAGTGCACAATGTGCACAATCGTAAGTGTGTTTCCAGTGGAAAATTTGTTGCATCTTTGTTTCTCTTCATATTGATGCAGTGTTAGTAGTACCTGCCTTCCTTCCCCCCTCCCCCTCAGTCACTGGTCTTCTCCGTGTATATTTCCAGGTATATCTGCCCAATGACCCACCATTCACCTGGATCTTGGCCAAGATGTGGTTCAATAATGCAGATGCCTCAATACATCAGTCAAACACACATTTAGGTATGTAAAACATGTTTTTTTTAGTTCAAACTCATGCTTGTCACTTCTCAATTTATTGATGGGGGAGGGGGAGGGAGGGCAGGACTAAAACTCTTTGTATTTGTGTGGAAGGGAAGGTTCCTAGGAAGTCTTCCAGAGAGTAATAACATCTTTATAAGAAATCTGTAGGGGGGTAAAAAGCTAATGAAACAAAGGACACTGCTCTACATACATAAGGATACATCAGGAAACTAAAAACTCTGCTTGTAAGGTTGTTATGGAAACCAAGGATTCTACAAATGTCAATTGAATCAGTGCTAGGTTGGAGACAGCAACTTTCCCGGGCATGCGTTGTGTGCAAAGTGTGCCCAGGAGACCTGTTGATTTGGACCAGTCGTTTGGCAGTTTCAAAAAGATTTGAGATGGGAGTCAGACGTGAAGGAGTCAGTAGTTGCACCTTTTTAGTAAACAGGAGTGCCAAGGGTGCAGGGTCTCTGTAGGAGGCATGCTCCTTCAGAGAAAAAAAGAAGATTTTTAATTTTAGACTTCATTCGGTCCATCTTACTGGATTCTGCTGCAAAGATTGTGATAAAATTACTAAGAAAGATTAACCAGGATAAAGCGATATTTCTATCTTGCCTGGAACTACAGACATGCTGGTACAGTACTTGAAGGAAAGGTCTTTTAATGGGAAATGTGAACCTGGAGTCTTCATGGTAATTGAGGGGATCACCACTTTTCTGATAAGTAGCATTGATAGAGTTACAGTTCTTAAAAAGAAAAAAAAAAACACCCTGGGTAGGTATACAGTCCTTGACCAAGTAAAGGATCTTACAGGTAAAGTTGTAGAGGGAATAAGAAGATGTAAGTGGGTACAAAATGAATAAAAACATTTGTCCATAAATCTAGTGGGGCATTTATATTGTTGAAAATTCTGTATTTCCCAATTTTGGCTCTGTGACTGGTGCCAATGGTTACTGGTTTGAGTTCCTGCCACTCTGTAAATCATGAACTTTGATGGAAACACGTTTTTAGCTCAGCTGACTTGTCAGTCTGCTGAGCTATAGCATGGTCAATCATCCATTGTCTGTCCATCAACAATTCACATTTTCAACCTCTTCTCCAACTGTTAGCCAGATCCACTTCAAACCTACTGGGAAAGAACCTTGGGTAAGTCTCTACCTAGTTTGTTCAAATGGTCATGCTCCATTAATTTTTATGTTTTTATGAATTTTTGTGTTCATTTTTTTTTTTTTTTTGGACAAAGCCTTTAAAAATTTCGTTCTTCCAAAAATGCTCAGCAAGTTGCTTTGAGAGTGCACAGGGATGCTTCTGGGTATGAGGGCAACAGTAACACAGTACATGGGTGACCTTCAACTGATTCCCAAGGACATAGGGTTACTTGCTGAATTTTGCTGCTCACTTGATAAATTGAGAACTATTTCAGCTAGGACTTTAATGCTGGTTTTCTTATGTGTGGGTCAGATATACACAGTATATGAGTGACCTTGACTACATTTCCAAGGTCAGAAGGTCACTTTCATGAATTTTCCTGTTTGCTTGGTAACTTGAAAACCATTTGAGCTATGACTTTGACTATTGAGCTAGTGCTTTGATTCTTGTGCATGACAGTTTTTCAGAAAGGTGATTTTGACCCAATTCCTAATGTCACAGGAACGCTTCATTTTGTGCATGTAAGGTCAGCTGAGCACAGGACTGTCACAGGCCTCTTGTTTTGTTGTTAATTTAGGTTAGGCTTTTATGATGTATTAGTACATGGGATAGTTACCAGTATTTTGTACCTTTTAGGGTTTACTCATCTGATGATGGAGGGAGTGTGTATAGCCACCCATCGTAACCTGGCTGTCAACCACCCCATCTTTAAACTCCTAGCCCCTCATTTCCTCTTCCTGCTGGCCATTAACTGGTATGTAGTTTTGTCATCACACCTCATGACACACCAGCAAAATCTGATCCACATAATTTTCAGGGCCCTGTATTGGAGGTGAAGGTGGCCTATAGTAATCAGGTTGTCTGTCTGTCTGTCTGTCCTACTGTCCATCCGTTTTTCATTTTCAGATGATAACTCAAAAAGTTGAGGTGGGACTTCCAAATGCACACAATCACATACCAGTATAACGCCTGGAGGGGAACTTTGGTGAATTTTATTTCTTGATGGTAACTCAAAAAGTTTTTGACATAGGACTTCCAAATTGCACATGATAATGTACCACTGTAATTCTTAGGTCATGTCGTAACATGGGTTACCTTAACATACTTTTCATGGTCATACTGGGTCACCTGTGTGAATTTTGTTTTTGGGCAATAACTCAAAAAGTATTGACAGAGGACATCCAAATTGCACAATTATGTACCATTATGAAGCCAAATATGTGGAATTTGGGTGATCATCACCTATGATTGAAGGTCACATTTGAATTTCATTTCTTGGTGATAATCAAAAAGTTTTTGAGAAAGGACTTGCAAATTGCACATGATGATGTACTATTGTAATTCCCAGCTCAAGTTGGAACATACATGTAGGTGACCTTTTAATGAATATAAAAATCAGATGGTTGCAGGGCCATTGATGAGCTGGCCATTGTTGTAGTCACAGTTAAGAAGTGTTTCAAATACTGATAATGTTTGGTTATTGTTCATATAAAATATCATCTGTATTGTAATCATAAGTATCAAGTGGTGTACAGAATATCAGACCTGAATGAAACGAAATTTCGTGTTTGACAGTGACCATCAGTATATGGTCATCTGTAAGCTTGACTCTTTCGGGAGTATCAGAAAACACGAGTCAACAGCTTTCCTTGGTGTGGGTTAGGCACACTGCAACCAAGTGGACAGAAGGAAAGCTGTTTACCTGGCAATTCTTACCTCAAATGTTTTCCATTAGTGAAAATTTTTATTCAAAGAAGATGACAATTTACATCCTGGCCCTTTCTTGGGTGATTTGGGCAGGAAAGGATTGATGTAAGAGATTAGGACTTGTTGGTTTTGTGACCTTGGATTTTTTTTTTTCGTTTTTGCGTTTTAGGCGAGGGCTTGCAAAGCTTGTATCCCCGAGTGGCTGGGTAGACAAGACCATGACCATTGGCAGAGAGGGCATGTTTGAGCTGATCAGGCGTGGGTAAGAAATCTCCATTTTTGTGTCCTCATTTTCATGGAAAGCAATGATCTCGTATGCACCGAACCAGATGAAGTAGGGAGTGTCAAGGTTTGCTTGGTGATCATAATGTGTGGTTTGGGACATCATTCATTGGGCGTGGCTTACATTTTTTTATAAATTATATAGTGTCATATGCTGTCAGAAAGAATACATTTGTCTGTGAAGACACTTCAAGCATTCTGCCCTGGTGTGCATTCATACAAGTTTTGTAGGATCCACACTTGAACATCTGGCTCCCACCCACAGAAAATTTTCAGTTATCAAGTTTTGCTACATTGTTAAAGCCTTTTTTCACATCTCTTTTTCTCCACCCTGCCCACCCACCCCCCCACCCCCCAAAAAAGACTGGAATTTGAATTATCTTAAAATGTATATGTGGCCAGACTTCATTATTTTTTGTGTGCAGTATTCGAAACATGTAAAATACAAAAAAATGTCACTGTATCAATTTTTTTAAAACAGTATTGTGAAGAAAGTCGTGCTTCATGAAGAAAGTCATGCTTCATGGTCTGTACCTTAAGGTTAGAGAGGAAGCTTTGTCATACACCCAGTGTTTACAATTCACATGGAGATAAAAACACCCTGGAAAGAGTTACGGATTGGGGCCTTGATTCAGTTCACAGAAATGAAGGCCCAGTCGTCAAATGCTGTGACAAGCAGCAATCCTGGCCAGAGCTCATGGCACTGATGCATTATATTAACTTCACTTTATGATATTTTTTTTTGCAGATTTGATGAATGGCGCATGGATGTTCATGGTTACTTACCAGCAGAGCTGGAGTCTAGAGGGGTGAGTGGCATACTTATTGTGAGTGTCTGGCTCTGGTTGCAGGGTTTGACTACTCTTGTGTGTGACAGGGTAACAGAAAAGTTCCAAAGAGCCAGTATGCCAAATGAGTGGCACAAAATGCAGCCCACATTCCAAAAACCTGGCATTTGATTGGATGCTGCCAGTTTTCAGTAATGCAGACAGTTCAATCGAATACGACGTATGGCGGACTGATGCATAATTATTTTAAGTTAACATACTTGCATCAGTATATACAGCATAGATGAGCAGTAGTAAACAGTGAAATTAAAGTTTCAGCCAGTAGTGAATGGCCATTGTCATGGGTAGTGAGTTACCACTTTTGAATTTCATTCTAGAAAATGATAAAATGATAACCCTCAAAGATAGAATAAACTAGAGAGTTGACTGGGATACGTGTTGGTTACATTACCACAGGTGCTCAATAGCAAGGTGCTGCCAAACTATCACTACAGAGACGATGCCCTACTGCTCCACAGAGCCATTGAGACCTACGTACGGAAGGTGGTGAGGCATTACTATGGTAAGAAATGGCTTTCAGTTGGTTGAGTTCACTTAACCCTTTCCCCCTCAAACCGACCAAAACCGGCTGGTGGTCAAATGGCGTCTGCTTCAGTGTTTTCAACTAATTTCAACAGTTATGAACGACAATTTGACTGAGAAATGTACATGAGACTTATCAAGATCACATGCCAAGGAAGGCTGTTGACTCAGTCTTACTTCAAGGGGGAAAGGGTTAGTAGTTTATTGTATTGCCCAGCTGTTGTCTCTCTGCAATGCAGATGTTTTCCTCCCTGAAGAACAGAACCCGAGGAAGTGACGGCAAAAGCTAGTCAGGATAAAGCGGAGTGGGGCACAGGATCATCACAGTCCTCTTGCCCTTTTGTCAGGCTGCTGGTCATGATGGCCTACCAAGTCACTACTTCTCGACTTCCACAACCCTTTATCTCTTTATTTTGGGGGATCCCATCCTAAGGCTACATACCTCTTTACTGTACATATGCACAGATGCATGAAACATGCCTCAATGGAGTGTTGGTTCGATTAGATTTTGTGGAAAAAATTAAACTGATGTGAAAATCAGAAATTCTTCTTTTTTCATATCAAGAAAATATTGTACTGAAATGTTAAATTACAGTGCTTTTTAAAACCATTTGCATGAATCAGTTTTCTGCATTTTGAAAAGTATTGTTTCAATTAGCTTTAAAATTTGCAGTTCCAAATTTGAAATCTTGACATGCTTGATTTTTCACCGGACACAGTTTTATGCTGAAATAATTGTTGTTTTACACAAGAACTGGAAAATTGGTTTCTTATAAATGTAATAAACAACTTTGTATTCCACTGCTATTGAAAAGTGATGTGCAAAATGAGTGAGTGATAACCCAAAATATTATATGTCCTTACAATTACTGTCAATATATTATATGTTAATATTCATATGAATATTTAAAGTACAAATTTAAAAAACTCATTTTTTCACATATGAAACATTTCATGACAAATCTTCCACCAAATGTGTGACATACATTTGAAAATAGGTTAATATTTGAAAGTTTCTAACACCTTTGCATAGCATAATGCTTTGTCTACATTAAGTCTGAATTGGTTAAAAGGCTTTAAAAATGCAAAAAAGAAAAAGTTTTCAGGGCCTGAATTTTGGCGAGAATCCATTCTTGTAAAGATTTTCCTAAACTTGTCTTTCTTTTAAAAGAAAACTAATTGACAAAATCCAAATAGATTCTCACAAAATTTTGCAAAATTCTGGCCCTGGTTTTGCATATAGAAAAATTGTTACGAATAACTGAATCTGGAATATATGTTGCCGGCAATATTGAAAATCGAACAGTATTTCAGCGTTGTTCTGCATAAATTCAGGAATTACTGGACCAAAACATTTTTTACAAAGCGGTGTAAAAATGGGTACAGTGGTCCCCTCTTCTAATGCCATCCCAAATGCAGCCAAAAAGTGACCTTATAAGAGGGGTGGACTCTCTTGAGGGGGAGAATGTAATGGAAATACCGTACTTTCTGCACAAGAATGCTGGCCTTTCAAGAGGGGTGGCCTCTGGTAACAGGGGCCTTATAAGAGGGGGACCACTGTACTCTCTGATGACAATTTCATGCAAGGCACATTTCAAATCAGTCCAAGAAGTTGTATGTGTTCAAAAAATATTAATGTTCAGGACCCAGGAAATACAAAAATAGCTTTTGTGGGTATTAAAACGAAATACTGCTGCTGCTGCTGACTGATCTAGTGTTAATGTAATATTTAATTTTGGAAGGTCTGCTTTTAGTTACTGTAAATAGCTTTATTTTTGTGTGTATAAATTTTCATGGTTTCTGCATTTTTGACATTTCACTGTCGTTTTAATTTCACTGTTTTGGACATAATTCCTATTCAAACAATGTTATAATACTATTTCACTGTGCTTTTATTTTCACAGTTTTGTGCCATCAGCGAAATAAGCGAAAAGAAAGCAATTTACAGTGCTGTGTGGTATTTAAATGTATGAATTTTCCATCTCATACAGGAAGAGTTCTCTAATTTCACATCCTTGCATGCCCATGAAATTTACAAAATGAACTGCTGTGCTGAGTGAAATGCGATATGTGTGGTGTGTTGACAGATACACCAGACAAGATTAAAGGGGACACAGAGCTACAGCAGTGGGGGCGGGAGATGGTCCTACCCCAGGAGAATGGAGGCATAGGAATTAAGGTAAAGCATCCAGCATGCTTTAATACAATGTATCTACATGTTCTTACATTGTGCATGACTAAGTTTTCTCCTCAATTTTTTTTTATTCTTCCAAGTTATTTTTTCCATGAAAAGCAAAGACAAATACATGCACCATGAACATGGAATGGTGTGGCAATGACTGGGTGTGAGCAAGCCAGGCTTTGATAGGGGCCTAGCAAGGTGAGCAAAAAAGGCTGCACAGATTTGTTTAGTTCATGGCTTTCTCTCAAGAGGGTGCTTGCCATTTGATCCAAGTGGCAGCATGATGATTAGCCAGCTGTGTGTGACATGAGAGCAGTTTTATAAATTAAGGTGCTGAAAATTGGACAAACTCCAAGCCAAGAACAGATTCAAGTTGCTGAGGATAAGACGAAGGGCAACAAGGGCCTCTCAGTTACTTGACCCTTAAAGTGCTAATCACTGCTATAGCTGCTTTCTCATTACCATGAAACATATAATGGTTGAAAGAGTCAAATTCCTCATGAAGATACCTTTCATTCAAATACCAGCAAGCCTTGTCTGAAGCAAAAAGTAGTCTTATTCAACAGCTTTCCTCGGGACACTTTGCGCACAATGCGCAATAAATCACACACAAAAAAAATAATAATGAAAAAAAAAAAAAAAATATCTAGGGGAACGCCTGCTCATTTTTAAAGGTCTGGACTAAATTTGTTTCAAGGTAAATGGCTGTATTTTCTAGGTTTAACTGATTGAAAGGTCAAACTGACATATTGTCTTAAATCTTTGCAATGGTGGTTCTTAGGCCTATGGTTAATATTTAACACTACTAGGAAAGTGCTGTATAGGGTTTCTTTTGTCGTTGTAATTTTGACATGGAGTGACCTTGAAAGGTCAAACTGACATATTGGCTTATATCATCATAAAAGTGGATCCTGTCGTTTTTTATGTAATAAATGATGGCCCCAGAAGTGTGTAAAGACTGATATTGGACACAGCGATGGTAGCTTCAGAGAAAGATGACCTTGATATTGGTAATGGTCAGATGACCATTTCAATCTGTGTATCCAAGGTCAGCTGAGCACAGGAATGTCACAGTCCTCTTGTTTTGTGCTGTTAAAATTTGTATGCCAACGTGCCCCTAGCAGAGCAATGACCCAAACCTCCTCCTGCCTTGAATATTTGACCTGTTTTCTTAAATCTATATATAGCCTGTCCTTGGCAGCATAGGCAACTGCTTGACATTAAGGCAAGCCTGATTGTATGGGATAAATGAAAACAAGAGGGCTTTGTGAACAGCTCATGCTCAGCTGACCTACATATTCATCCCACTTGTGGCTCTGTGAACTTGGGATAGGATCAAGGTCACCCATGCACTGAGTAAGTCTGATCTTTATAGAAGAACACTAACATGTGCAACATCAAGGCCCCAGTTCAAGTAGTTCTCAAGTTATAGTGAAGAGTAAAATTCATGAATCTTGCACTGTGATTCCAGAAATGAGGTCAAGGTCACCATTGTACTGTCTAAGCATGACCTTTATAGAGAAAGATTAACATGTGCAGCATCAAGCTCCTAACTCAAAATATATCTCAATTCATCAAATGAACAGTAGTTTTCAAGTCATTTGCCCTGTGACCTTGGGAATAAAGTCAATGTCCAAAAATCACTGGAGCATTACCACTTGCACAAAATAGGTAGACGCTTATAAAAGGTACATCCCTACCAAGTTTGACACAAAGCTGGCTCAAATTATTTAAGTTATAACCATTACAAGAAATTCCCTTGTTAAACTTTCATATTTAAACTTTTTTAAAGATTAAAAAAAAAAAAATCATAAAAAATCCAAAAATCACTGGAGCATAATCATTCCAACAAAATTGGTAGAGATCCACCCAAGGTACATTGCCAACAAGTTTGAAGTCAATCTGCCTGACCGTTTCTTCAGGGAAGTCCAAAATGTTGATAAGTGTTAAAATGCCCATTGACTTATTGGACTTATATTCACCAAGTTTCAGCTTAATCTCAGTGTTGGTTCTGGAGAAGTTGAAAATAGCAAAATCACACAGAAAATTAAAAAAAAAAAAAAAAAAAATTCCAGCACCACCTGGTGAGCAAGTTAAGAACTAGGAGTCCCCAGGAATGCTCCTGTTTGATATTAAAGCAATTGGGTGAGCGATGTTGGAGGAGATTTTTTAAGATTTTCCACAAAAAAAGAACAAAAAAAATTTGTTAAAAATCCAAAAATCACTGAAGCATAACCATTTGAACAAACCTGGTAGAGACTCACCCAAGGTACATTTCCACCAAGTTTGAAGTCAATCTGGTTGATGGTTTTGGAGAAGTTGAAAATATGAATTGGCGTTAGAATGACCATTGACTTGCATAGTAATCAATATGAAAGGTGCATTTTCCAATAAGTACCCAAATTGAAAAAAAATCGTTAAAAATAAGGAATCCACAGCAGTGCTACCTAGTGACTTTGTTTGACCCTTCCACAAGGAACATATCCATCTAGTTTCAGCAGAATCTGAGGGACGGTTCTGGAGAGGAAGTCGATAATAGGAAAAACAAAAAAATCATGAAAAAAATAGTAAAAAATTGCATGGCCACTTGGTGAAGAAATTAAGAAGTATGAGTCTCTAGGAGTGTTCCTGTGTCATATTAAAGCAATAGAGTGAGCTGTTTCGGAGAAGGTTTGCCCCCAAAAGAACCAAAAAATTCGTAAAAAGTCCAAAAATCACTAGAGCATGACCATTTAAACAACTTGGTAGAGACCCACCCAGAGTATATCCCCACCAAGTTTGAAGTCACTCTGGCTGATGGTTTTCGAGAAGAAGTTGAAAATGTTAATTGTGGACAGGAGGAAGACGAATGAAGGACCATCCCATAAGCTCAGCTGACTGACAAGTCAGCTGAGCTAAAAATTGTGATTGAAATTTAACTTGTTTCTTATCCAGATTTTAGACTGCTGTGGGACAAGTAACAAGAATCGTAAACTTGCAAATTAATCTTGATTGTAAGGGCACACTGTACATTTGCCCAATGGATGAATTTCACAATTTTTCCCCCGGAAAAGACCATTCAAGAATATTTGACTTCAGAACTCTTTTGTTCGGCTAGATGTTTAAATCCAACCTGGGATTAATTTGCAGGGCTAGAATTTCAGTGGGAATCCATTCTCACAAAGATTCTCCTAAACTTGGCTTTTCATTGCAAAGACAATCAATTTGACATAAATCCAAATAGATTCTGACAAAATTTTGTGAAATTCTGGCCCTGATGTGGCAAATGAACTGCTGAGTAATATGATTGACTATACAACAGCTACCACAACCTAAAATATCATTGACCATATTTTTATGCTTAGAGGGTTTAGTATCATTGGTTTGGTAGGAATGTCATTGTGTTTGATTCTCAAAGTAGCCCTGTAGTTTGTGCAATAAGCATTTTTTTTGTTATCTTTATTTTTATTTATTTTGTTCTTGCAGGGAGTACCAAATGAAGGTAAATTCCGGCACATCGATGACGTGGCTCTGGTGTGCACATGTATCATATTCACCTGTAGTGTTCAGCACGCGGCTGTTAACTTCAGCCAGTATGATGAATATGCATTTCCACCCAATTACCCAGCATTCCTGTATGGAGAGCCACCATGTGATAAGGTGAGCAACGACCAATGTATATTCAGTGGAAGATTGTGTGAACCTGGTGAACATAAAAAAAAAAAAAGTATAGACCCATATCTTTTACATGGATTGCGAAGCAGGCCAAGCCTATATTAATCACTCTCCATGGCACAGATCGTGGCGTATACTTCCTACCTACATGTTTGGTGGAGGAAACTGAAGGACCCGGAGAAAACCACCATGCACAGTCAGAGTGGTAGGAACTCTTTCCACATGCTTCCCCGGCCGTGAATGGAACCCGGGCCGCAGAGGTGCAAGGCGAGCGAGTTGCAGCTCGGCCAACCGTGCACCCTTTAAAACTTCAGATCTCTGGCATAAATACTAGCCAGTAAGATTTTCACATTTTTGTATGCAACGCATACCAACCCATATGATTTAAATAATAAAGTGAAAATATCCCAAGAATTTTTTTACCCTTTTAGAGTGTTGCCCAAAGTTGTGGGATCACTTTTGTGTGTGTGAATGTGTATGTGTATGTGTGTATACAAGCTGTAACTTAGTGTTCAGGCACATTTGCATGAAGGTTGACATAGGTAGTAGGACAGAAGGGCGTGTTATGCTGTGAAATTAGGCTACTGAGTCAGTTGTCTGGGTTGCAGTAGCTGACTGATCCTTACTTTTGAGTATCTGTGATAATGATCACGAGATGGCAGCACCCTAGAGTCTCAGCCAGTGGGGAATGACCATTGTCATGGGTAGTGATCACTAGGTGGCAGCACCTTTCAGTCACATCTCATTCTAGAATGACCACAATATGGCAGTCTTAATTATTTGAGGCAGTGGCTGAGGGGTCTGAAGACATTAAAGTCACTGTGCCTTTTTAACTGATGATGGGCGAGGTGAGCTTAAACTCTGAAGTGGCAGTACCAGAAAAATTCGAAATTATTTTTTGAGCCAAACGGAAAGACTAATATGAATTGTGACTTGAGCAGAGAACATAAAAAACATACTATTTCACCATAATTTTCCGTCAGAGCCAATTTGAATGACACCACCTCCTCCTCTCCCGCCCCCCCCCCCCCCCCCAAAAAAAGCAAACTTAGTCTAATGGAGTGTTTTATTGTTCAAATGTGAAAAAATACCAACACTCTAAATTGACCTTTTGTATATTTACAGAGAATTGAACTCATTCCGAGCACCAGGTCATATGTGGACTGTAATGCCTTGACCTGTGTTTACCTAGCACCAAACAGGCCTGCGTACTGTTGTACGAAAATATAAAAATACCTTCTAAAAAAAAGAAGAAGAGTACTTACTAGACTCATTGATACGAGGGCAAGAAATAAATCTGATACTGTGTCATTTGGTCAGGTAGCAGGAGTTGACCTGCATGTATTTGTTTTGGGTTTGATGATGTGAGGTTCTTCGTACTGCCTATGTGCCTTATTTAGATCATTTTATCAGTTGAATTCTTCAGTTTCGGTATAGCTTAATTCCTCAATACGTCAGGTCAGGTTATTTGTATTTAAAGTACAAACATGGTGCCACCAGTTGGCAGAATGACTTGTCTTGGGATTAAAGGCATAAAACCAAGTCTTGTGCTGGTTCCTCGCTGATGTCCTGGTTTTATATAAGGCAAATAAAGCCTGAAGCTTTCTTCTAAAATTTAAAATACTTTAAATGTGATTTGTTCCTTATACAAAATAAAGTGTTAATCCGTGTGATAATTTAGAACTCTACAGTTTTTCAGTAAGTGGTATGAAATCGGATTTTGCTCGTTGACTTTCAGACTTGATAGTGTTCAAACAGTACTTGGGCTAAAATACAGATTTTGGTTTGAGAAGTTTCTCTTGATATTAATAGACAACCTCCAGATAAAAACATCTTGTAAAAGGGTAGAAAGAGTTCTGGGAAAAAAAAAGAGACTAAATTTTTGTTAAGACATGGATGTTATTCTGCTTTTGTTTCAAGTCACAAGTTTTATGTTTCACTTACAGACACCCAAAACAGAAGACGATGTGGTAGCGGCTCTGCCAGATAAGAATCGCACACTAGAAAGCATGGTGGTGACCAAACTGCTAAGTTCACGCGCAAGAGGGGACAAAAACCTAGGGGAATGGGAATTCCAATACCAGTATGACCCCATGGCTATCAGGTTTGAAGATGAGTAAGTGTATATTTTACTCTTAATGTTCAATTTGATAATCATGGATGTACATTGCACAATGCTTTCATTATCATATTTATATACATGTGCACACAGGCCATGCTCTCTGTTATATGAACTTTCTGCTTTTTTATCAGATATTTTGAACACTTTTCTGCTGCTATTTTGAGCTTATATTCCTTAGTAATTTAGATATTCTGGGGCCTAATCATGCAGATTTCTTAAAAATTTAGATATGTTTCAAACTGGCCACTCGCCTGCTGGTTTTGTAGAGAGCTCTGCTAGAAATGCCCTTCAGCATTATTGGTAAAAAAAATTTAATGACCCAGTACATTATAAATTTTCATTATGTTCTTCCTTTTTTCCCTGAACAAAAATGCTTAGATGAGAACTAGTTGAGTTCTGTGTCTGTGAAAATGACTGGACAAGTGTGCTGTGCGATTACTGGACAAGTGTGCTGTGGCCACTTGGCCTTTCTGTTACATCAGGATCATTTCCATCATTAGCCTGACTCCTAACAAGTGACATGTAGTTCAGTGCCTGATAAATGAAGAGTGTTCTTCACTGAGTAGCTCTCGGGCATCCTCAAGATATTATTATAATGGGTCAGAATTTATTCATATGAGCCACTGTGCCATCTGGTGGGGTAAAAACAAACTATTCATTATTCTATGATGAAGGCAGTTGACACGTTTTAGAAACATCAAACCAAAAAAATTAAAGCATCATCCATGAGTGGCCAGTTGCCTTGTTAGTTCAACTTAAACAATTTTAGTGCTCAGCCCAGAGAAAGAGATTATAGAGACGGAAGTATATGAAGTGTCTTTTGGAGTCAGCCAGGTAAGACGCAGCCCTTGCAGGCTTATAGAACTGCTCCAGCCAATTTCATTTTTTGCTTGTCATTGTGCAGTTGCCAGCAGTATAGTGTGAGCATTTTCTGTCCCCAGATTCCGAGAGGAACTGAAGGAAGTGGAAAAAACCATCAAGGAACGAAATGCCAAACGTGATGACATCTTAGCTTATCCATATCTTGACCCGGATTCCATCCCAAATGCCATAAGTATATAGACCACGAGTGGCGCAGCAGGTGCTTCCCCCACATCGTCAGCACATACAAAACACAGTTTGACTCTGATCCGTGCCCCCAGCACATTGAGAGTCTACCTGCGGCAACTCTCACATTTTCTCCTACAATCATAAACACTTTTGTACATGAATAGATCTGCATATAAATTCTGTTGAGAAAATTGGGAGTTTTCAAATTCAAATCATATTGTTCATCTTTTTTTTTTCTGCATTGGGAAACTAGTGTGATGTGGAGTCTGTTACATGTGCAGTCTGTTACACATTTTACATTTCAAAGCTTTTGTTAACAATCAATGTGCTTGCAACTACCAGAACAATGTGCTGCAACTACCAGAAACCTAATATTCTAGGGTTTTGGCGGTTTTTTAATCCTTTAGAGTACATGTATATGCTTTCAAGTGGTGTATAATGCCTTAAAAAAGGACAAATTTCTGTTGTCAAGATGTGTGTTGTTACCATTGAAATACAGGAGGTGACCCAAGATATCACTGCTACACCAGCAACTTGTATCCACAGGATAAAGTCGTATCATATTTCTATTTGATCACTTTGTGTAAATTTGTCAGTGTGCAGTTATTTTGTGCAGGCAGCAAGAACTACAGCAATGCAATGTTCTGTAAAGCGTACCATATTGGTATTATTTGGTCATCAGGTGTGCAAATTTGGCATCCTGTTACTTCCGAGTGCTGGCGCCATCTGATACAAAATCATACCCAAGGTACAAGCATTCTAATTTAACCACCCTGTTCCCTTCTCCTCCCCCACCCAATTCTATTTGATGTAAAAAGTACTGTTCAAGACAATTAATAAAGTCCCAAATGGTCATTGTGTACACAAGTGTTTATTCATACATTTGTAAGTTTCGCAATGCTGATATTGTAAAAATTGTTTACTGGCTTATGTTCAACACTGGCAGTGTAGGGAGTGATAGTCAATATGCTGTGTGTGTCTGCAATGTGTGCTGTTGTCAGGCAAAGCTCATTAAATCTGAAACTTTATGCGTAAGTTGCTTTTTAAGTCGTTTGAGTGGAGAAAATGTCACGAATGTACGGTTATGTTCTATTTAATTGGGTGTTAGGGTTTTTATATGCATTTATAGAACTTTTATGGTAATATGATGACCAGGTTTTGTAGACTGGAAGTTGTAGTAAAATGTAAGCAGTAATGTAGAATTAAAAAACTTTGTTCTCTACAGGACTAGGGTAGACCGTTGTACAGGCAGTTGTGCAACTGCAAAACATGGCATTGTGTATGCCACTGGCAGGGGTGGGCACATAATTTAGAAACATGGAAATAACTAGTCTAAAGAATAGAGCATGTTGCCTGTAGGGGGCACCACTGGAAATTTCCCCCCAAATATTCACCTTTTACAGGTGGAGACATCTGGGAAAGTAACAAATTTTGGTTCATTCATTGGTTGGAAATTTCATGTACCACAGGAAGTAGGTGCTGCCACCTGCAGAATAGCATGTGACATGCCCTATTTTGATACAAACTTGTAACATTGTAAAAACTGTGCACCGTTTTCTAGCATGAAAGATACTTTTTCTCGGATTGTTTGTTGATAGAGGCCCAGGTCGAGCAATACTTGTACCCAGGATAGTCAGTCAAACTGGCATTTTGTATATACAGTAAATTTTGTGGCACATAAGTGGAGCCACTTATTAAAAAGCTGCGAGCAAATGAACAAGATGTATACATTATGTAGTACCCATACTAGCTAGTGAAATGTAGGTAGACTTTAAATTGTAACACATTGGGATTGTAGATACGTGTGTGCTACGTTAACACATGGGGATTGCAGATACGGCGTACACCGTTGTACCAATGCACAAGCACACTACACTGTGTGTTTTTAACTCCTTACTGGTCTGAATGAAACTGAGTCAACAGCTTTCCATCCAATCCACACCAAGGAAAGCTGTTGACCTTCAGCATGCTATTAAGTTGGGTCTCCTTGACAATTGTTGCCACAACTGGTTTTTGTTAGCGAGAAATTTAAGCAAAAAACACATTAAGGTAGAAGTGGAATAATATGAAGCTGATGGTGGGCAGATTGAGTGGGAAAAAAGTCACGTGAGGACTCTCCCAATTAGCCTAGGTAACTAAACATATACATTTTCACAGGTGATTGAAGACCATTGAAATGCAAAAATGGTGGCCGATGGGCTTCACTTTGCAAAGCAGTTTGGTCTGGTGTTCTGTGCCTTATCAGTGACTGGCTTTATGAAGTGCTTTTACAGATTTTACTCAAATTTAGGACAAAAGTACCACATATGACTAGTATGAGCTGATCAGATTTATAGGTCACCACATCCTTTTTTACCAAGTTCCACACATCATGCAATGCTCATCTTGTCACTTTGATCTCCACAAAATGTGTGAAAGACCTGATTTATAAAGGGTATAAACCTGGTAAGCTGACGTTTATCTTCACCAGGGCCCTTTTACCCACACCACACATTCACAGGTGTGTGCAGTTACCTGTTGCGAGTGCATTTTTCATAGCAGCCACTACAGAATCTGGAGACCTACAGCCCTTGCCGTGTCAAAAGTTGTTTGAAAAAAAAACGTGCAAAAATGTGTCCAAAAAGTACCGAGGCCAAGAATAACTGGGCAGATTTATGAAGTGTTCACACGGGTGAGGCATACTGTTGAATGCAGGCATTCACTCTTCCTTTCATTGTAATTGAATTGAACCATTCCATCTTCAATTTCCACAGCCAGACATACTGTGACTTGAGGCAAGCTCAGAATATATTGGCATGTTGTACACAGGACTTGATGTGTGAACCTTGGATTAATCCTCTGTGAGAGAGTAATGGGAGGGTATTTATATCAGCTGAGATCCTGTTCTGCCACCTAGAGTACAACAAGAAACTTGACTGGAAGGAGGGCAGATTCATGTACAGTGAGACCTCATTATGACAACACTCAGATATGCGACATATTCACTGAACCACACAGGTTGTGCGGGACTTAAATTTAGATTCCTCTTTAATGTGACTCCTTTATCTGATATATTCAGCTATCTGACACATTTTGTAGGGAACAAATGGTGTCATTATAATGAGGTTTCACTGTATGAATTAGGGCCTAATGAGCTTCTATGATAAATTCACAACTTGAGACAGCAAAAAAACCTTGTCATTCACTAAGTTTTAAAGCATACAAAATGTATAACATATTCAGCACTGCGGCTGTTTTTGACAAAAACCAACTTTACAGCTTGATGAAGTACCACTTACTGATTCAACGACAGCTAAAGTATATATTTTTGGTTGGTATTATCATGGACTATAGATATGTGCAGAGATCAATCATTGTCCTTGTCTAATCGTTTCATAAACACAGTGATAATGAAGTGGTCGGGTTTAATGCTGTTTTTTTTTCTATTTCTTGTATGAAACAAATGATAAAACTGTAAAAAGGGCTTCATTTGATTCCTAACAATATTATCGCAAAAAAGTTTGACATATTTTTGGATATCTTGTTTAGTTTAGGAAATACAGCTATGTAAAGTTGAAAAAATCCTGCTTTCTGGTGTTTTTCTTTTGACAAGGTAGATTTTTCAACGTTTTGCAGAGCAATATTTCATAAATTAAACAAGATATCCAAAGAATATGGCAAACTTTTTTTGGATAACATTGTTAGGAAACAAATCATACCATTTTGACCGTTTTGCCGTTTGTTTTGGAAGAGAAATAAACATGAACAGCATAAAACCTGGCCATTTCATTATCACTGTGTTTGTTTAAAAATTAGTCCGGGACAAGTGTTGATCTTTTCACCAATCTGTAGTCCATGGCCATACCAACCCAAAAATATATGCTTAAGCTACCACTGCATCAATAAGTAGTACCCTAGGGGGCTGTACAGTTGGTTTTCTTCAAAAATGGTCCCACCTATTTAGAGCCCTTGAGAAAATTCCAGTTGCTTGTAGAAAAAGTGTTATTCCTGGATGGTTATGTGACATGACTGGTACAGGTGCCCTCATCATGGCAGAGGCATTGTTCCGTTGCCAAGCAACTGACGGGACCAGAGCAGCTCTGCAGTTGATTATGAATATTTCCCATTAAACTAACTTTGTGCACAAGTAGCAGACATGTGTGATGGTGACCTTGTAATCTTGGCTACACTTCCTGGTTAATTTGCAGGTGAAATGCCTGCAAAATGGTTACTTTCCGACTGAGAAGTATGAATACTTGAACCAGATGTGCATATAGTCAGGCCACCACTGAAATGCATTTCCTTAGACTAGATCTTTTTAAACATGCAAAGTAGAGTAGTGTATTTGAGAAGTTCTTGAAAGACTAATTTATACATGTATTTCAAATTGCACTGCATCATTCCAGTTTTTCTCATCGAGAATAATTCCATCCAGTTGCAGATATCTACTGAAAGATATTTTCGTGAAATAATGTTTTAAAAAAATGGAAGATGACAACAGAGTGTCACTGTTTTAAATGTACTCATTGTTAATATACATGTATTGGTCATAAATCATCACTTCAATTTAGTCATCTTGGAGGGGTTTGTGCGTTTGTTGCTATGTACTGTAAACAGGTAAAGTATCTTGCTCTTTATTGAGTTTGAAGTGAAGGGTGCATGAAAAAGAAAATGTGCATAATGATTCTTGATTATGGTCAATTTAAATTGAATGTGATACAGTGAGTAAATATAGACAAACATCAGTGTAGTGTGTACAAAATAGGGTTGTGCAACAAAATATTATGTGGTTACATGTCAGATTTCACAGCAAACCTTTGTTGTGTAAAAAAATCCACCTGCTTTTGTGAAAAGATTTTTTTGTTTTGGTAAGAAAAATGTCATCAGAGGAAGGTTAAGTAGCACCATATTTTAAAGTGTAGCATCGCTCGTTTTATTTTCATAAAAATTTAACTTAGTGAGTTAAATTGTACACAAGCAAAACAAGAGCATATGTTACACTTTAGGTGGCAGTACTAAATGTTGTAACAAGCTAATGGAGACAAGCATCTCCCTTAACCCTTTCCCCCTTAAACGGGCCAAAACCGGCTGTTGGTCAAATGTCGTCTGCTTCAGCATTTCCAACTGATTTCAACAGCAATGAAAAACAATTTGACTGGGAATTGAAGCTGAGACCTGTCAAGACAACATGACCCAGGTCAACAGCTTTCCTCGGCATGGGTTGGGTACTAAGTGCCCAACCCATGCCGAGGAAAGCTGTTGATTCTTAATTCAAGGAGGAAAGGGTGAAACATTGCCTTGTAGAACTTGCCCCAAGTGGTCATACACCTGTATTTATATCTGACCCAGTACTTGTACTTGTAATCTGGTCACTTTGGGGAACAGCTGAACCCAGTTAAATTTTGTAAATGTAGAACTGCACATTGAAACTCATTGGAGTATAGATGCTATGGATAGATGTGCATACAATATATTTGTGCAAAGTCTATTTCCATTTCTGTTTTTTGAATGTTAAAGCAACCTTACAAATGTCTGCTCGAGTCCTATGTCTGAATGTTATGTACAATACACAAACAAGAAACTGGGTTTCTGGGTAAATTTTCTTTGTAATGTTGAAAATACTTTGTTCAGATAAGGATCAATCTATATTTGTAATTAAGATCCACTATGGCTGTGAAGAAAAATGAAGACTTCTATTCCTGCGGTGAAGTATTTTGAAATGCAGGTTTTTTTTGTATTGTATTGTATATATGAACATGTCATATATTTACTATTTTACATCTTGATAAATATTCCCAGAAAGCTAAAATTTAATTGTTCATAATGCCAAAACAAATTAAGTTTGTGCTGTTTTTAACTACTTTGGAAGCCAGGAGGGACTGCCCAAAGCATATCGAGATCTCAGAGGTGCCGATTCCCAGTTGTCGTTGTAAACAGGCATACGTATGTACAAGCAGCGGGGCTGTCCGACAAACATCTGGGTCCATATTGAACCATTTCAAGACTTAGCAGCTGCCTTGGCTAGGTGTCACATGACACAGTGGTGGTTTAACACACTGTCTCTGACTAGGGGTAACTCGAGCTTGTGTGCAAAAAAATGCAACATCTGCCAAATTGCAGTAGAGCACTTTGAATGAGTGAAGCCTGTTTGGCATGACAGGGTGAACCTGATCACATCTGTATGACATGACAGGGTGAACCTGACCACAGCTGTATGATATGACAGGGTGAACCTGACCACCACTGTATGACATGACAGGGTGAACTGGACCACAGCTGTTCACACACACTTGGATGTAGTTACATTATGGAAAGACTAAAACTAGATCTACTTTTTTTTACCTCAGCTGACTTGTCAGTCAGCTGAGGTTTTTTGAGGGTCTGTCGTCCGTCTGTCTGTTGTCCGTCCGTCCGTCGTCCACAATTCACATTTTCGACTTCTTCTTAAAAACTGTCAGCCAGATTCACTTCAAACTTGGTGGGGATGTGCCTTGGGTGGGTCTCTACCAAGTTTGTTCAAATGGTCACGGTCCAGTGATTTTTGGATTTTTAAGGAATTTTTTTGTTCTTTTTTGGGTAAATCTTAAAAAATCTTCTTCTCCGAAACCACTCACCCAATTGCTTTGATATCACACAGGAACACTCCCTGGGGCACTTAGTTCTTAATTTGTTCACCAGGTGGCGTTGCAATTTTTTCCTAATTTTTTATGAATTTTTGTGTGTTAGAGCTATTTTTGACTTCTTCTCCAGAACCATCACTCAGATTAAGCTGAAACATGGTGGATATGTTCCTTGTAGAAGGGTCAAACAAAGTTGTTCACAATGTGGGAATGCTGCGGATTCCTGATTTTTACCTCAGCTGACTTGTCAGTCAGCTGAGGTTTTTTGAGGGTCCGTCGTCCGTCGTCCGTCCGTCGTCCACAATTCACATTTTCGACTTCTTCTCAAAAACCGTCGGCTAGATTCACTTCAAACTTGGTGGAGATGTGCCTTGGGTGGGTCTCTACCAAGTTTGTTCAAATGGTCACGGTCCAGTGATTTTTAGATTTTTAATGAATTTTTTTGTTCTTTTTTGGGTAAATCTTAAAAAATCTTCTTCTCCGAAACCGCTCACCTAATTGCTTTGATATCACACAGGAACACTCCCTAGGACTCCTAGTTCTTAATTTGTTCACCAGGTGGCGCTGCAATTTTTTCCTAATTTTTTATGAATTTTTTTGTGTTGTAGCTATTTTCGACTTCTTCTCCAGAATGGTCACTCAGATTAAGCTGAAACTTGGTGGACGTGTTCCTTGTAAAAGGGTCAAACATAGTTGTACACTATGTGGGAATGCTGCGGATTCCTGATTTTTAACGATTTTTTTCAATTCTGGTACTTGTCGGTCAATGCAGCTTTCCTATTGATTACTATGGAAGTCAATGGACATTCTAATGCTAATTCACATTTTTGACTTCTTCTCCAAAACCGTCATCCAGATTAACTTCAAACTTGGTGGCAATGTACATTGGGTGGGTTTCTACCAATTTTGTTCAAATGTTCATGCTCCAGTGATTTTTTGATTTTTAATGAATTTTTTTGTTCTTTTTTTGGACAAATCTTAAACAATCTTCTTCTCCGAAACTGCTTACCCAGTTGCTTTGATATCGTACATAGACACTCCCGGGGACACCCAGTTCCCAATTTGTTCACCAGGTGGCGCTGCAATTTTTTTTAGGAATTTTTTGTGTGGTTTTGCTATTTTTCACTTGTTGTTAGAACGGTCCCTCAGATTAAGCTGAAATGTGATGGATATGTTGTTGTGGAAGGGTCAAACAGTTGTTTACTAGGTGGCACTGCTTTGGATTCCTGATTTTTAAGGATTTTCAATTCGGGTACTTATCGCTCGATGCAGTTTTCCTATTGATTACTATGTAAGTCAATGGGCATTCTAATGCTAATTCACAGGACAACTGACACGAAATTTACTGTTTACTTGATAACTTGAGATCTGTTTTGAGTTCGCAACACATGTTAATTATTCTGTATGAAGGTCATGCTTAGACAGGACATGAATGACTTTGACCTCGATTGTGGGGTCACAGTGCAACATACATGAATTTTACTCTTCATTATAACTTGAGAACTACTTGAACTTTGATGTTGCACATGTAAGTGTTCTTCTATAAAGGTCAGACTTACTCAGAACATGGTGTCCTTGATCCTTTCCCAAGTTCCTAGAGCTGCAAGTGTGATGAATGTCAAGATCAGCTGAGGCACGGGCTGTTCACACAGCCCTCTTGTTAACGATTTTTTCCATTCGGGTACTTATCGGTCAATGCAGCTTTCCTATTGATTACTATGGAAGTCAATGAGCATTCTAATGCTAATTCACATTTTCGACTTCTTCTCCAAAACCGTCATCCAGATTAACTTCAAACGTGGTGGCAATGTACCTTGGGTGGGTTTCTACCAATTTTGTTCATGTGGTCATGCTCCAGTGATTTTTGGATTTTTGATGAATTTTTTTGTTGTTTTTTTTGGACAAATCTTAAAAAATCTTCTTCTCCGAAACTGCGTACCCAATTGCTTTGATATCACACAGGAAGACATCTAGGGACTCTTTGTTGTTAATTTGTTCACCAGGTGGCGCTGCAGTTTTTTTCTTAATTTTTTTTTTTGGAATTTTTGTGTGTTATAGATACTTCGACTTCTCCAGAAGAACCGTCACTCAGATTAAGCTTACACTTGGTGGATATGTTCCTAATGGAAGGGCCAAACAAAGTTGTTCACTGTGTGGGAATGCTGCGGATTCCTGATGTTTAATGATTTTTTCAAGTCGGCTCCTTTGGGGTAAATGCACCTTTCCTATTGATTACCATGTAAGTCAATGGGCATTCTTATGCTAATTTACATTTTCGACTTCTTCTCCAAATCCATCATCCAGATTTACTTTAAACTTGGTTTTGATTTTTTTTCAAAAATCTCTACAAAAGTTTTAATAGGAAAACTTAACATGGGAATTTCTTGTAATGGTCATAACTTTAATAATATTGACCAGATTTACTTCAAACTTGGTGGGCATGTGCCTTAGGTAGATCTCTACCAAGTGTGTTCAAATGGTCACGCTCTATTGATTTTTGGATTTTTTATGAATTTTTTTTGTTTTGGGGGGGCAAACCTTCAAAATTCTTCTCCTCTGAAACCACTCGCCCAATAGGAGGCTGTCATGTTAACTGCGGACCTGTTCTGGCCCCCTATCCTGTAGCATGGAACTAACAGGAAGTAGGGCAGATCCATGTATCTAACAGTGCAAAATGTTGAAAAAACACTTTTTCTGACAAATAAATGACAATTTATTAATATTTCAAGCTTCCTGTATGTTTGCATCATGTGTAAATGGCTGCTCTTAAACTTATTCCTTTGTGAATGCCTTATTTTTGTAACAAAAACACATTTTGCAATGTTGGATACATGGATCTGCCCTGCTTCCTGTTAGTTCCATGCTACAGGATAGGGGCCAGAACAGGTCTGCAGTTAACATGACAGCCCCGTATTGCTTTGATATCGTACATAGACACTCCCGGGGACCTCTAGTTCCCAATTTGTTCACCAGGTGGCGCTGCAATTTTTTTAATGAATTTTTTGTATGGTTTTGCTATTTTTCACTTGTTCTCAGAACCATCCCTCAGATTAAGCTGAAATGTGATGGATATATTGTTGTGGAAGGGTCAAACAGTTGTTTACTAGGTGGCACTGCTTTGGATTCCTGATTTTTAAGGATTTTCAATTCGGGTACTTATCGTTCAATGCAGCTTTCCTATTGATTACTATGTAAGTCAATGGGCATTCTAATGCTAATTCACAGGACAACTGACACGATATTTACTGTTTACTTGATAACTTGACATCTGTTTTGAGTTAGCTACACATGTTAATTATTCTGTATGAAGGTCATGCTGAGACAGTACATGAATGACCTTGACCTGGTTTGTGGGGTCACAGTGCAACATACATGAATTTTACTCTTCATTATAACTTGAGAATTACTTGAACTTTGATGTTGCACATGTAGGTGTTCTTGTATAAAGGTCAGACTTACTCAGAACATGGTGTCCTTGATCCTTTCCCAAGTTCATAGAGCTGGAAGTGTGATGAATGTCAAGATCAGCTGAGGCACGGGCTGTTCACACAGCCCTCTTGTTTTCTAATTTTTTTTGTGAGTTTTTGTGTGTTATAGATATTTTCGACTTCTTCTCCAGAACCGTCACTCAGATTAAGCTTACACATGGTGGATATGTTCCTAATGGAAGGGCCAAACAAAGTTGTTCACTATGTGGGAATGCTGCGGATTCCTGATTTTAGCTCAGCTGACTTGTCAGTTCATAGAGCTGTGGGGTCACAGTGCAACATATATGTATTTATACTCTTCATTATAACTTGAGAACTACTTGAACTTTGATGTTGCACTTGTAAGTGTTCTTCTATAAAGGTCAGACTTACTCAGAACATGGTGTCCTTGATCCTTACCCAAGTTCATAGAGCTGCAAGTGTGATGAATGTCCAGATCAGCTGAGGCTCGGGCTGTTCACACAGCCCTCTTGTTAAACTTTTGTACATTGCAATGCAAAAATGTCGTTGTACAACTATATTTTGAATAATTGTATATAGTTACAGTACAAAGTAGGAGTTAGTTTTCTTTCTGCTAGGTACTTTTTCCATCATCCCAGGTTTGATTAGGTATATACAAAATGTAGCAAGCTTAGAAAAAAATGCTTGCTTCAGTTCTTGCAGACAATGACTGAAATGTGGTATAAGAGATGTACGCATGTAGCTTTAGTGCTCTAGTCTGGCCAATGCTTTTGTTGTATAATGCTGGACCAGTGGTGTGGCAGGATATTATTCAGCAAATAGAAGAGAGTTAAAACTGCCGTTTCTGAGGAATTTGTACCATTTCAGATACGGGTGAAAAGGTTGATCGTCCCCAAAAGACTGATGAGATTTTAAAGACCTTGTCTGGGTGAGAAAGAATCCTAGATTGGAATTATTGGAGAACAAAATGTACATGGCAGCCCAGCTACATACTTAGTTGTTCAGCTGCATTTTAGTTTATTTTAGTTTTTTTTGGTTTGTTTTTGTTTTTGTTTTTAAATGCTGGGAATGATCCATTGCCATAATTATGAACTCTGCAGCAAAGGTGGTTTAATTCTGGAAAAGTTCTATCTTTGTCCTCCATCACTTGATGTAACTAAATACATTCAGTAAAAGGCAGAACTTCTTGTGACATTAGATACGTAGCAGGGTATGGACAGTGAGGATGTGCATTTTATATGGTACCAGTGATGAACCATAAATGGTAGCATTGCTCAGCTGATATTGCAGACAGCCTGCTCCTGGTTGGTGAATGGAAGCATGCAAATGTTTGTGCTATGTTGCTACGGAGATTGGCAGACCATGCAGTTTTAATCTTCATGGTTTGTTATTTGCTCAGTTCAGTCCACCAACTGCAAGCATAATTTGACGGTTAACCGTGACTGGTGTCAATATTTTATACAATATAGATTTGTAAGTAACACAGTGAAACCTGTACTGGGGGGAAATACAATGAAGTTACTGTATAATGAATGATCCCATCAGGAACACCACAAATGTATACAGTGCTGTTCCTATGGCTAATGTATCTGCCCCTTGAACTCGGAATTAAAGCATATCTAAATCAAGTGATACAGTTTTTCAGTTTATTAACCTGTAAAAATGCAACATTTCATCAGATTGTCCCTTTGGCAGTTATGATGTCATTTATTGTTAAAGAAGAGACCCAAAAGCAAACCAAATTACAGTGTTTCTTGGGTCCAGACTTGTCAATACCTGAATAATATCATTGTTACATGTGGACCCTTGGCACTCACCTCCACACCAAGGAAAGCTCTTGACCTTGACCTTGCTCTGTTGAAAGATTTCTACACTTTCAGTCACAATGATTTTGTACTTGCAACGAAATAAGCAAAAAACACAAATGAAGCAGACACCATTTGACCACTGGCCCATCAAAAGGAGAAACCACCTGACTTTCCTGATGAGTAACAACACTTCTGGTTTGGCCAATATGCATCTGCCAGCAGTATCCTTGACCTTGAATCATTTCCCAGTCCATGGTTTCCGTGGTGCAGGTTGGCCACGCAGCCTACACCAAGTGAAGCTGTTGGTCTGGAAGGTGCCATCATGATGCATGTCCCCTACAATTCTCATCAAAACTGTTATGAGTTTACATGAATCTTGAGTAACAAGAGGCCCATGGTCCTAATGCTCTGCTGACCACCATCACCAAAAAGTCATTTCCTGAAATGTATTCCCTCCATGACCTTGAAAATTGATCAAGGTCATCCATATTATGCAATATAAACTTCCACACGATATACATTTGGTATCACTTGACTTGTCCTTTATCCAAATATTGAATTAAATGTCCTTTTCTTAAGTGCTTAATAACCTTCAAACAGGTCTAGGTCACACAATCATTGGGTCATCGTGACCCAAAAAGTAGGTCAGCAAGTAGAGTTTTATATATAATGTACTTAAGTGCAATTTGGATTTGGAGGCTCAATTTTCTTAGCCATTTGATGCCCATTTTTTTTTTATTATTCATAATTTTATTGTTTTCTCATATAAGTTACATATCAATAAAGTTACCCATGCCAGTCACATGCCTTGATATTGCACAGTAAGTTAAAATGTGCGGTCTTGTAGTTTAATACCTGTTGATACATTTTCATCTAACTGTAGAAATTTGATGTTACTGCTTGACCAATTCAATACCTGTTTATACATTTTCATCTACAAGCTGAGATTTGTTCTTAACGCTTGAAAAATGGCCTTTGCTGTAGCAACTGAATTTTTCCACATCCAGTCTCATTCTCAATTCCTTCAGAAATTCATACATAGTCGACTCTTCTTTCCTGATTTTACATCTATGTATAATCCATTTTGCCAATAGTATAGATTAGTTAATCATCGCCATCATATCTTTATCAACTTTATCTGGTTTCCAGATACCTATAAGAGCATCTTGCTGTGTCCATGGATATTGAAACATACACTGTTGGACCACCAATTCACAAAGCACTTCCAAAATGTATGGTTGGTTGGACATGTAAAAAATAATGAAACAATGTGTCTGTCACAATGGTCACAGTTTTCAGATTCAGTTATTTCATGTATAAAAAGCCACTTTTTGCATGGGAAGAATCTATGGATAATCTTGTACTGCATGGTTTGCAGCTTAGTCTCACGTGTGACCTTGTACGGGTTATCTGTATATATATTTCCAGTCATCAGATTCGATATAAAATTGTTGTTCCCATATAAGTTCCCCCGCACTTCTTATACCTTTATGTTTCTTTTCAACAAAATATTGATGCCCAGAATACACCCACCATTACAAAATCACTTCTTCCAACATGACAGGTCCGGTGACCTTACAAAAATAGGTTAAGGTTACTGATATTACATAATATATTAGCATTGGACATGATCTATATATCCTATAATTTTGGCATGTTCTTTTCAATCCTTTTTCAAGATATGGAATTCCGTATCTTTATAGACATTTTCAATCATAATTTCCATAAAAACATACATCTGCTGTTGTTCAGGACAAATTTTAAAACCTCCACAGAAAAGTACAGTTTTTTTCCCCAGTTTATATTCAAAAGTTTACTTTCACCCATGCAATGTATTATGCTGACTTTACAGTACTGGTACCATGAAGGCATCATACTGCATCCACGGTAGTATTTAATTTAACTTGCCTGTCTATATTCTACAGTACCCCCATTGGGCAGGCAAAAACAAAACTTTGGATCATTGAAAAAAAAAATTATTAATGGGCTACAACATGTACAGTTGTCAAGGCCAAGAAATAATCTGAAGATGTATATATCAAAGTTGTCTATAAATATAAATTATATAAATTATATATATATATATGTGTGTGTGTGTGTGTGTATATATATATATGTATATATATTTATATATAAATATGTATATATATACATATATATATACATATATATATACATATATATATATATATATATATATATATATATATATATATATATATATATATATATATATATATATATATATATATATATAATATAGTTGTGAAGCTTAGTCCTCAGTTGCCTTAGCATTCACAATATCCAGTGCGGACTCCACCGGTCTTGTGTAATATTGCCCATGAAGTGTATGTTGGTTTGCTTAAGTAAGTTGTGCCTCTCGGAGTGGGCTTGATTTGGAACTTGAAGTCACAAAAATTTTTATGATTTGGTACAGGGTGGAATTCTACAGATTCCACATGTCCATCATCATACAGTCTGTAACCTTCAAGTCCTTTAAATCCCTTCAGTGCCTCATGGTCATATCCATCTTTGTCAATCAAATTTTTGTGAAAGTCCAGAAATGTGAACATGTGAAACCATTTGTAAGCTTGTCTGGTCTTGGCAAAGTTGCGTCATTTTCAATTGTAAGCTTGATATAATCATCACTGCTACCAGTGCAGTCAGTGGCATACTGCATCTGTAGACCAAGATCATGGGCCTTTGTTGCAAGATTAACACGCTCTTCCTTCCTTTTGCCTAATGTTTGTATATCCCTCTGTTTAAAATTTTAAGTAGGAAGTCAAATGAGCCACTGTCATGGCTTTACGGATGAAACTGGTCATGATTTTTACTGGGTCCAGGTGGGATTGTTACGATGCTCCCCTTCTGAATATTAGCAGAACTCAACAAAGAATGACAACAATGATGTAACTTTAACCATTAACAAATCAAATCAGTACAAAGTAGGTAAACTTATCTCTGCTGGTATGTCAATAGTAAAGCAGTCTTAGGTAAATCCTAATCCCTGGTGAGATTATCCACAGGTCCTGTCCCACAGTTCCAAGTCCTATGACAGGTGCCAAATGATCTGGTGCAAATCCCAGAGAGGTATGTTTTGGTTCCAATGTGGTACAATATACCAGTCCACTAAAAGACAATGTCCACACTCCACAGGTACAATGTGTAAATGGTTATCTATCTCACTGGCAATAACAATAGCTCACAGTTCCAGTGGCTTGACGTCACACAGCTTCTGTCAAATCTCCGAATTCTATCCCCTCCAGTCAGGAAAATCGCTGCTTTATATATCTAAACTTAGAAATCTCACCATTGTTCCAGAGTTTTCCAAATAGTGGCACACCATACCTCTCTCTGATCTTTCCAGATCACCTCCGAAATGTGTACAGACAGTACAATGAAATGAGTCATATGAATGTAGGTCAACACTTCGTTTACAAGCTGTCTGAGAGTCACCCCAACAAAGCAGGCTAACTCTGTGACCTGGTACACACTCAGTGAGTACAGTGGCCTCTCCAAATCAAAACAAACAGGCATACTCACATTCATAACTGGGATTTTTGAACATCAGATGTGCCACATTTTCTCTTTCTACCTGCCATACTGCATTAAAAACAAACAATATTAAGATGTTATTTATTATATGCTTTAAAAAAATTAACATATGCTATATTAATCAAGCTATTTTGACACTGCATTGTCGATCTGAACATGAAGCCACTCGGATGTAAACAAAAAAATCCAACATGGTGGCTGCACGTTCTATCACCGTGCAAAATGAGCAAATATGTCAAATATTGTCACTTTCACGACTGGAATTTCAGTGCATTTTGAAACATGCATAATATTTGTACATACCCTGCTTTTACACGTTACAAAAAGATTGCATAATGCTTAATTAAGACGATGTTCCAAGTCCTTTCAAACTACCTGTTGCTGCCATTAGAATAACACAGGGCCTCAATGGGTGCCAATCCATGGAAAATCAACATGCACATTTTTAGAAAACTTTACTTCTTATAGCCAAGAAAGTGATTCTCACATTAAGCATAATCTGTGATCTGTTGTATGTTGTCTTATGATTGGGATACAAAAGTCATTCTTCAAGAAAAAGGCTCAATTTTCACCACACATTGACGCAGCTTAGCATGCGATGCTACTCAGGTTCACCCACTAATGGGATGAAAGCAGTCTGCAGCGCCACACAGTGGTCAATGAGAGAATGTAGAGTTATTGCTCCAGGCTATTATAGGTGGTGTTACTAGTATCACATGCAACTGAGATTTTGACCTCTTCTACAATCCCACTCAATTGTATGAAGAGGTCCATACAAATTAAGGATGCTGGGCTAGTGACAAGATTTTCATATTTTGACCCATATATTACACAATACTATAGATGGAGCCACAGACATTGACGCTCACATTGATTTTCATACACTTGATAAGCCCTAAAAGTTATATGGGCTTAAATGAAAAATTGTGAGGTGCAGAGCATTCACATGATGACCGCTATCGTCCAACTGGCCATTTGACCTTGACCTTCAACTTGGACTAAAAAATTGTTCAGCTCAAAATGTGTGCCTTGCATTCAGGTTTCCATACATGATCTGTTTGTTCAAATTGGGTTATAACTTTTTTGAGTTACTGAAGAAAAACAATAAACTTGGACAAGCATCAAAATCCATAATTATTGGGTCAAGGTGACCCCAAAAGTAGGTCACCAAGTACAGTTTTATGTACAATGATGTCAAGTGCAATTTTCTCCTGGAGGCTCAATTCTCTTTGCCATTACAAAATCATCTTTTTCAAATTTACAGGCCTGGTGACCTCACAAAAATAGCTTAAGGTTACTTATATAACATGCCAGTATTGGACAAAGTCTATACATCCTACCAATTTGGCAAGTCTAATCCAATTTTCAAGATATGGAATTTTATATCTTTAAACACATTCTGGCTCTTAATTTGCATCAAATTATAAGTGGTGCCACTAGTATCATAAGAAACTGAGACTTTGACTTCCTCCACAATCCCACTAAATTTCATGAAGATCTAACCAACTTTAAGGATGCTAAAGCGATCACAAGATTTTCACATTTTGACCCATATATTACATAATTTACCAGGTGGCGCCACCAATATCGAATTGGACCTAGATTTTTTTTACACTTGATAAGTGCTGAAAGTTACATAGGGCTATCTAAAAAACTGAGGACTGTATCATGCTCATAAGCAAAAAGTTTATGGACAGACAGATGGAATGGCAAACAGGCAGACATGAGTGATCGCACAAGCTCTGTGACCTTTGGTCAGCAGAGCTAAAAACAAAGAACATGGCAAATTATGTCTGTGCACTTTTGAGCAATGTGACCATGAAAAGGTTCATGTCTTTGCCCATAAAAGACTAACAATTCACATCAAAATGATGGATGTACTTTATTGGAACTATAAGCTTTTGTTATAATGCTGTGTAACACAGACCAAAATTGGACTATAACATGTGCCCTTCCATTCTACTTGTGACCCATTAAGTTCACACGTTAATGTTGGTGACACCACTGCATATTTGCTTTATAATTTACTGATTTCTTGTTGAAAGAAATATTATGATGCCATAAATGCATGTCCATCCACTGACACCACAGGAGTTACCAGTTGACCTCTTCTGGCCATTTGCCAAATTTTCACATTTCTTCAGTTTGCCTAAGAAGGCTCCACTTGGTTTGACTTACAGAGATCTGCACATGGCTATGAAACATGTGCAAAATATTTGCATCTGTTTTCCCATTTGGTAAATAACTTCCAAAATGTAGTTCATTACCTGCGTATTTTGATGCCTGGCCCATCCAAGACATCTGAACTAAACCTGCATGGATAGATCATGATCAACTGATCAGCTCTTCACTTCTCTGGTCATCCACATATTTTCCAAGACTGCATCTGTCTGATGCACCATTTGCAGGGAAAAATTAAAACTTGATTTGCTGCTATATCAAACCCCTCCCAAAATGATTACCACCGGCAAGCCTCCCAGTGAATATTTTACTCATGATAGGTTGATTGATAGGCACATATACAGATAAAAAAGTTTAACTGACCTTTGAAAATTCAAACTAAATCTGGCTATCATCAGCCAATCATCTCAAAGATGGGCTTGATGCTGTTTTCCGAACCAACCCCCCCCCCCAAAAAAAAAACAAAAAAAAACAAAACAAAACAAAACAAAGCAAAACAAAACAAAGCAAAACAAAACAGATCTGAGCAACTGAAAGCAGAGTGGGCCAGACAGGGGGAAAGCCTCCACCCAGAGATACGGCATTTTTCAAAATTCAAACCTGAGAGTGTTTACCCTGGAGAGAGAAGTATCAGGTACATATGAATACACTACTTTGCAAAATTATGAATTTTTCTGGCAAAATTGTAGCTTTCAACTGGTAATACTGTGTATGGGCTTCTTTGAATCATTTACAGGTTTTGTGGGTTCCAATGGGAGGCCTGCATTGGGTAATAATGTTCATTCTTCCTACAATTATAATGTACACATGCTGATCTCTAATGAGTGCCGAGGCTGACTGAAAGATTAAAGTGGACTTTACCTATATGAACCCCAACTAGCATGATTTTTAGTTCTGCTCAGTACCTGAACGAAACTTACAAAAGTTGACTGAGATGTGCCGAGTGCTTGCGATCTTTCAAGTGTGCTTTGATAATGTCTCCATAGGCGTGTCTGCCCAGTAACTGATATGCCAGAGGCATGAGGTTAAGGATTGTTGTGTGAAACACTTCCCCACCATAACAAAACAAGTCCATGGCCAGCTCCAAGCCCTCTCCATAGTCACACTCGTCATTGGCAAACTGCACCAATGTTATAATGTCCATTAGTGGATCAAAGTTGGTGGTTCGCTCTTTATCTGTCTTACTGTCGGCAATTTTCTTGAACATTTTCTTCAGATCACCTGAAATTACAGAAAATGTACCATAAGTCTGTTTGTTGTTCCAGAAACTGGGTGGGGAAGCTTGAAGACAAAATGTATATGTTGCCAGCATTAAAACGTCTTAGCATAGCACATGACTGACACATTTCGGGATTTTCTGCATTACATACTGTTGAAATCGCCAGTACCCATCTCTGGAATTTTTACCTTCTTTGACATGACGTTTCTTAAGGCTCCAAAACATGTTGAGTAGTTACCCGCTGAAGACCCTTTAATTCATTTGGGCTGATACAGCCTATGTCAAAATTTTACAGAGGAACGTGTGCAATATAGACAATAGTAATTCCATATGTATACAGGTTAGACAGGGACAGGTTAGCTTATGGAGAGTAAAGAGTTCGAACTGCGGAATAGGATATTGACTACTAGGAAGTGGTTCTGGGCAAAAAGACACAAATACAATTAGTAAATGAAACACGAAAACCAGGATGGTCGCATGCTCTGCTGACTGCCTCATGGTCACACACAAGACTGTCCCATTGCAGACCGTGTGGCTTCCATGACCACATATCCCAAGTAACAAGGCCCTGGATTTTTCATGTCTAACTGTCAAACTAGCTAGATCAATTTTATTTGTGACAGGAAGGAAATGGTTAATGAACGTACTTGCAATTTCTAATGCAGTCACAAGAATAGTTTAGCTAATACTCTTCAAGCATACAAACAACCATGGTAATTGTGGCATTGATGCTAATACTTCTGTTCAACTGTGTGTGTGTTTTTTTTTTTTTATTTTGAAAAGGGAGATTTGATCCAGACAACATGATTTTGTGCTTCTCACTTAATTTCATGTAAATGACAGGAGCTGAAGGTTGCTAATTGGAGTCCCACAAATTTTGCAGTTAACAAACCAAAAAAAAAAAAAAAAAAAAGAGAGACCTGCAGTTGCTTGGACCTGGTACTAAGTGTTCCACTCACCTGGTGTTTCAGGGACTGGTCTGTAACCCACTTCTTGGTCATCCACGGGGACCACAATGCCTGCTCCGTGAAAAGACTTGCACACCACTTTCTTGTCCCTGGCCTTCATTCTAGCAGTCTTCCTTTCCAAACTTATATCATTTTTCTTTGCCCAATCTTCCAACAAAGATTGAAGTTTCTTCAGTTTGCTTTTGTTGCTTTCATTTTTTTCTTTTTTGAGTTTTTCCTCCACAAACCAGCTGCAAAAGAGAGCAAAACACACTAACTGACCTTTATTGTGTGAAGGTCTTATCCCATCTCAAGTCAATTTTCTTTTTGAAACCCCATACTTCAATACTGTCCAACTACATACTGTACAGCAAACAAGAAATTATGATTTGGCAAAAGTGGAACCGATTTTCACAATTTCAGTCACTTTTTTTACATAAATGTTGTAATTTTTTTTTTTTTTTATAAAGAAATAAAAGAATGAACACAAGTTGGCAGCAACATGTGTAGCATTCTCTATATCACAACAACTCGCGAAATGAAGCAGATCAACAATTGTTCTTCATGCTCTCAATGGCAAATGGAGCACTCCTCAATAAGATTCTTTCATACTCTCTTCAGTCACCAGAGGACACCGTAAAGGTGAGGTCCAAGTCCACAGGCCTGGGGCCACAGAAATTTCTGCGTATTCATCACCTAAGGCTTAGCAGACTTGGAGGTGAACAAGTGACTGGCCGCACTGAGGAGCCCCGTGGGACAACATTATTCACATGGCTGGTGGACTCTCTCAGCCCGGCCAACCACTGCCTAGTACCCCCAGAGGTGAACAAAATACAGTGTACAGTGGTCCCCCTCTTATAAGGCCACCCCTTCTGCAGAGAGAAAGTGGCCTTATAAGAGGGGTGGCCTCTCCTGAGGGGGACACCCTCGGCCAGATATGGGTTTTCAATTTCAGGGAGACTGACAGAAGAACCAACAAGATTGCTGTGCTTCATAGCCATGTTTATTGTGCAGTAAATGTGTAATAAAGCACACAAATAAATGTTAAAGTACATCATAAAATTACTACCCTGAGAAGTACAGCACATGGTTGACTTGTGTACTGTATCACAATTAAAAAAAAAAAAAAGGCCACTTTAAAATATGAATGTCCATCCATCACTTGTAGTCTGTATCACAATAAAAAAATGTACATGTGCATCACTGATAAAATGACTACCCTGAGAAGTACAGCACATGGTTGACTTGTGTATCACAATTAAAGAAAAATCCACTTTAAAAGTTGAATGTCTATCCATCACTTCTAGTGTGTATCACAATAAAAAAAAAAACTACAAGTTCACAGTCCACTGTAAAAGTTGAATGTCCAGCCACCACTTTGTAAAGTCTGTATCACAATAAAAAATATCAAAGTTCACAGTCCACTTTAAAAGCTGAATGTCCATCCATCACATGTAATGCACCATTAAAGGTTGGTTGTGTATCACCATGGAAAAAATTATTAATGAAAAAAAAAATCACAGGTTCTCAGTCCATTTTTTAAGTTGAATGTCCATATGCACCAACAGTTCATCACATCCATGCTGTCTTTTTAAAGATGAATGTCAATCTGTCACATTATGTTGCACCAATAAAGTCCACTCAAACTGAATGTCCATCACACATCACAGTTTGTCACGCAGCAGTACACTGTACCATTACATTCACAATCCAACACATCAAACTCAAAGCATGCTGTCCTGAGTGCACTTGGGGGTGAAAAAGTACTCTAACTTGGCCTGTTTCTTTCTCTCCTCTGCTTTCCTTTTTGCTAGTTTCAAAGTGTCTTGAGCCTTGGTCAATGCAGCCACAAGTTCTGGGTTATTAGTGCTTAAGGCATAGTCCATTAGATCCTTGCTATGAGACCAGGCAGTTCTCAAAGATATCACCTTCACCTCATCGTTTTCTTTGTCACTGTCATCCTCACTCTGGTTTTCTACCTCTGAACTAGTTTGAGCACTGCTGAATATCTCCTCTTCCCAGTTTTCTCCCATAGTGTTAGATGTTGCTACATTGTCGTCACTCTCAACGTACTCTCTGAGCCCACCAGGAGGCAGGAGGGGCAACAGGTCTTCTTCATCCCACTGTTCCCCTGGTTCAGAAGCAGGCAAGTCTGTAAGCACAAAATAAAATTTATAAGAGGCAAAAAGACAAATAAATATTCTTTATCTGGTTGTGAAGACTTCTCTGCAAGGAAAAAAAATCAAAGACTGGTTGATGTTCCACCTGTAATAAACAAAGTTTCACTGATCCCAATCTGCAAGCAAGAAAAAAAATTGCCTGGTGACACACCTGGAATAAAGATCCAATGAAATTGCTCCAAATAATTTAAATTTAAAAATAAAAATAAATGAAAGACAAGACCTACTCATTGTTTCTGCAGTGAATCCACATTTGCCAAAGCACTTTGTGATGGTTTCTGGGGTGACCATATCCCAAGATGACTTGAGCCACAGGATAGCATCCAAGATGTTCACCTACAACACACAAAACATAGAAAAATTTAATATTTAGCATAGATTGGGACTCAAGATGTTCACCTGCAACACACATAGCGTGAAAAAATAATAAGCAGTGTACAACCTTCTTTCTTCAGTTGTGAAGCTGATAATTCATCAACATTGTGGTCCTTAGATTTTTTCTTTATTTTATTCTAATTTTTTAAATGAATTAATTCAAGCAAAAATATTTTCTTACCTGTCGTGCTACTTCAGAAGCTGTGGAAACTTCATCCACAAGGAACAGCACATGGCGCAGTAATTTCTTCCTGTAGTGGAGCTTGACATTCTGGATAATTCCTGCGTCCATTGGTTGTAGTTTGGAAGTCGTGTTCGGGGGGAAGAACACCAGCTTCACGTGGGAGAGGTCGAGGTTGGGATGTGCTCCACAGTTATCCATGAAGAGGAGTATCTTCCTGTTCTGAAGGCGCATCTTCTGATTGACTTGCTTCAGCCATGTTTCAAACAAGGCTCCTGTCATCCACGCCTTCTTGTTTGCTTCGTAAGTGACTCCAAGGCTGGTCTTGTGATATCCTTTAAAACATCTAGGATTTTGCGACTTGCCAATCACCAATGGCTTAAGCTTCTCGCCATCAGCACTCGCACACAACAGGACGGTGATCCGCTCCTTGGCGTGTTTGCCCCCTTTGCAAGACGCACCTTTGACCACCAGAGACCGGGTTGGCAAAGTCCGGTAAAAAAGACCCGTCTCGTCACAATTGAAAATGTCCTTGCTAGCATATCCAATGCAAATGTCTTTCAATCTCTTTCCCCAATCATCAACAACTTCTTCACTAACATCGGCCGCTTCCCCGCTTAGCACCGCGCACTTGATACTGTGTCTTGTTTGAAATCGGTGTAACCAGCCGTTACTTGCGGTAAAGTCGTCATGTCCAAGTTGCATCGCTAAGGTTGTAGCCTTTTCTTGCACCAACCTCCCGGTAACTGGGATATTCTTGCTTCTGGCCGTGCAGAACCATTCGAAGACTTTTTCGTTGATGTCTGTGTAGAGACATTTCCTTGCTTTCACAATCTTGCAACTGCCATCAACACCTTGCTCCCATTGCTGCATAATCTCCGTCTTGTTCTTGATAATATTGTTGATTTGCGTCTTCCCCACCTCGAAGTCTGTTGATAATTTCCTGGAGCTATCTCCCTTTTCATTGAGTCGAATCACTTTAACCTTCTCTTCTAAACTTAGAATCTTTCTCTTCCTGGCCATCGACATGTTTCTGTTTACTGTGCGTTCACTGTTGTTGATCGATCGAATAACTGGGACAAAAATGGACGCTTCTAGGTCAGAAATGCATCACTACGCAATGCATCATGGGAGTTCTACGACGATAAAAAAAGCTTCGGTAATCTTCGACCGCTACTCTGAATTTTCCGCTACATGTGGAACATGGCGGACAAAACAACCGCACGAGTGCAAAACTTTGTATTAGAAATAAAAATAACATACACTGGCCGCATGAGAGGGGTAATTTGAATAGTTTTTGCACTGAAATACTGACCGCTGGCCGCGTTAGAGGGGTGGCCGTTCGCGAGGGGTAAATAACATGGGAAATGTGACAATGCAAAGGAATTCTGGCCGTAAGTGAGGGGTGGCCGCCAGCGAGGGGGGCCGCTCGACAGGGGGACCACTGTATGACGTAAGCCTTTGGAGGGGAATACATGTACTAGCTGAAAAATATACTCTGGAGAAAAAATGTGAGTAGTCCCATTTGTTTTACATTGGGCATACTTTGGAGGGTGTGTGTGCTAATTAGCATACCAACAATTCTTCCTCTTCCAAAGTAAGGTCTGTCACCAGTGATCCCAATGCAGAGATATCTTGACTATCATTGATGTCTCGTCTGCTTGCAGCAGGCCACTTAAAACTCCATATTCATCTTGTTAGGGTTGTTTATTTTCATTTGGAGAGGTCATTGTTTTCATTGAGTGTGTACCGTTTTCACTGAATTGGCCTGCTTTGTCATAGTGAGCAATGAAAAGTGAAGTGGTGACCTACATACAGGCACAGATGTACACAAAAGGGAAAGTTCTGATGTGGCCTAGAAATATTTTAGCACAGCACATGATTGACTGGCCCCATGTGGGCTCTGCAGTACACATGGTCAGGCAGCTTCTTATCCTGGAGGCAGGCATCCCTCCGCAACAAACAAAGGTATGCCTACAATGTGCAAACAGCTCGCACCTAGTGATCAACTGCACAAACAAAAAAGTAACGAGGAGAGTCGACTGGTCTAACCAGTCTCGCACTGCCTCCATTACCTATTTAATACAAAGAGAAACTTAAAGCAAGCCCTTGACATCATCCAGAAGAGACCTCAAAGTGGCCAGTGACACGTCAAAGTGTGACACTGTAAGGATGAATCCCCTGGCATCTTCTTCCAACCGTCTAAAGGCCTCAGCAGACATCGTGACGGACTTTGCCTGCGGAGCACCAAACTCTTCCCAGTGTAAGTCCACTGTCGGTGAACCTGATTGAAAGATCTGCTCAGGCCCAGAATATTATCTCCCCTGGACATCTGGCATAGGGAGGAGTCCCCCTTGCTTCAAGTACCCAGATGTTGGCAGCTGTATGGGAACCCATGTGTAGCGAATCTTGGCCCTGAGCTGTTCATAAAACTCAGTCATGAAAGGCAAAAAAGGGACAGGGGTGCGTTCCCACGTGTCGTCCGGAGACAAGCCTTGGCAGGACAATGCAACAGCTCCATGCCTCTCTTTCTGTGGTGGGACCACAGCTTGGCCGCCAACCAGGTTCTTAATCAGGGCCTTGACAGGGTCAAAGCCTGGCTCTCTATACCTCCCAGAGTGAGAAGAGTGTGATGGATGAGCCTTCTGCCAATGGACAAGTCTGAAAGCAAAAGCTCATGCTCTGCCTCTGTGTCCAGGTCCAAAGACTGCGCGGGAGGGCAATAATACCCAAAGCCTCATGGAACAACAAGTTGTCCACTTGTCCATGGGCAATGGGGCAGCCACCTGTGACAGCAGGGGATTTGTTACCATGCCAGGTGCTGGGGAAACAATGACTTCCGCAGAAGTTGTATCAAACAAAGCCACCTCCTCCACCTGATCAGCCCGCGTGGGGCTAGAAAAGGGAGGTTTGAGGGATCAATGCACAGGGACAAAGGCATCTGCTGGCCAGTGGGATCCTGCTGGGTCTCTGGGAGACTCATTTCCGGGCCACGGACACCACTGACTCGGCCACCACTGACTCTGTAGTCTGCAAGCAGGTGGGGTCCGGAGGGAGTTCAATGAACTCCTGAGCCTCAATGCTAAGAGAGAGCTGGTTCAAGGCAGAAGCAGCGAGCTGCTCAGACTCAGCTGCAGTGACAGCCAATGCGGACAGACTGCAACCGCTGCTCCTTGTGGAGCTTGAGTTCTGCTTGCCACTCAAGAAAGAGTGGCAGCGTACCCAGCTCCAATGCTGGAACAAGTGGGATCACCAACTGCTCACTCTGGGGCAAAGCCGCCTGAGGCGCAGAGGGGACTGCCGTCACTGCTGGGGGGTAAGGGAAGGTGTCACTTAGACTGCCGTAGGTGCCGACACCGCTGGGACCAAAGACCCACTAATGGCAAAAGGCGTCCCTACAGATTTAGGTGTCTTCTTCCTATCACCCCTTGCCTTTGCTTACTAATGAAGCTCTTGCGAGAGCTTGGGAAGTTTGCTTAGGCACCAGGGGGTTGCTGGGCACTCCGGACTTATGATCCGAGCACTCGGACTGGCCGAGGTGCAGATTTCAGAAGTATCTGCATACAGAATTCAGCTTTCTAGGTTTCCAAAAATTCCCAGACCGCTGACAAAAGATTTTCCACAGAAATAAGGCATGCATAAAGCACCATAGCACTCAGTGTGAACAAAAGTTCCTGGAGCTTCAACTGAAAGGGCAAGCCAGTAATGACACCCAAAAGAAGAAGAATAATACGGGCAGCATGCTCACCGGGAGTCACCACCAGTTCCAAAGGAACTGTGAGATGGTGCCACGAGACTGTTAGGTTTTCAGGAATCCAGTGAGTAAACTCAACTCAATTTCATGGGCGTTCAGCCCAGACACAGAGGTCTTGGCAAATGGTGATCGGGAGGTAACTTCACATAACTAATAGACAGATTCAGTGTGAAGCGCCAAGTTTTATCTGTGCAAAACACTTGAAAAATACTTCTGTGACACTGAACTTACTTGACTGCTGCAAAAATATTTTCTCCCCGTGGAGTGATGATACAGTTCTCCTTTGCCGCGTTGGATGCTACAAATACTGGATCCTCCAGAGGGTCATCCCTGACCACAGAATAAAAGAGAATAAGAAATAAATAAATAAATAAATAAATAAATAAATAAATAAATAAATAAATAAATAACAGAAAAATACAGTGAAACCCATCTCTTTCTGTTTCACAATTTAAATCATCTTCATAAGGGAACAATTGATTTTACATGTTTAGTGCTTACACTGACACCCCATCAAGTTACATTCTTCAAGTATTCTGTGTGGCTAAATCTACCCCATAATCAATCATAATGATAAATGAAAGGTCTTTCTATTCTTGTCCATGTGACCAAGCAAAGACACATTGTCTGTCTTCCTCCTTTTGACGGGTCAAACTCTGTCTTTTTGGCACATCGTGTGCCTACTTTCTTCCAAAATTTGTCTTTCAATTGCATAGTCAGTATTTGGGTTTACCATAGTACAGTGGTACCTGCTGTATGCAACCACTGTAGTGAACATCCACACTGCTTCTTGTGGCCACTCCACTTGGACATAGAAGTCAGCTTCTTTGTAAATTTACCTGCAGTGACAGGTCGCCTGCTGTATGTGGCCACCTTTTCTTTGCTAAAGGGGTGGCCACATACAGCAGGTTCCACTGAACATGTTAAAATTCACGTTTTGTGGTGCAAAATGGCAAACTTAATCCACGGGGCAGTCCAAAAATATGCGACTGTCAATTTGCAGACCTATATTAGATCCGCAACATATCAAATTTTCTAAGCTTAATGTTCATAGATCTTAATGATACTACGCGTACACTTATGTGTGTATGGTACTACAGGTGTAACCCAGGTGGAATAATAACAAAGTCCCAACAAAAGTCATTTCAACACTATTCATAGCAACAAGGCACTTCTTGGCCAGGTATTCATAGGTACAGTGTCTCATACCGGCTTAACAGTTTTCACTGCATAGCTACAGCTGCCGTATATGGGCTGGCTCACAGAAGGTGTCATGTGACCAGCCAGATAAGCTGATGTTGTCATGGCCATTATCCAAAAAATTCTGATGATAGTGTGGTTTAAATACATGTTGTATTTCTATATGGTGCAGAACACAATGGCAAACACTTTCTTATATACAACACGTACAGCATTTTTGAGCCACAGACGGGAAATTCTGTTTTATCATGTCCTTGCAAGCTGATGTATATGTAGTTGACGTTGGCTACTTAACCATTTGTTCAGCCAGACTGAAAAAAACATTAGCATTTGGCTAATTGGCAAATGGTATCAACAGTCCCTGTCTGAGGGTTAATGAACAGATGATGAAACATCACTAACAATACGTTTCACTGATTTAAAGAGAACACCATTATGTAAGACATTTTGTTTCTCGCTGTGAAATAATCTTTATAGTGGAGATTGAACATTCCATGTACAACGTTTTGGTCACCTTTGACCACCAAAGTTCCCCAGTGAGTAGATTTCACTGACCTGAAGTAGCCCATATGGAACTGGGTACTATCTTCGCCTTTCAGGACAGTCAGGAATTCTGGGGGATCGTAGTAATATCGCCAGTGTCGAAGGTAACATGGAACCTTGCCACCACTGTTGACTTTCTTACACTTTCCTGCCAAGACGTCGTAAGGTCCAACCAATCGCAGGCCCAGGCTGGACTCCAGGGCATCTAAAACACACAGATCATGTGTACTGATCACATGATTCCATAGGTAAGCTGCCAGTTAGGAAATTCAGCCAGCTAATCAGTGATAATGCTGATAAACAGTTGTGAATCCCACAACTTAACATTAGGGGGCAAGGTTACAAAGCCAACCACATTTCTAAGAACATTGGGTAGTTGTTGTACCTATCATCACCTTTTTTTTTGGGGGGGGGGAGGGAGAGGGGAGTGTTACTTTCTCAGGAAATCTTCACAATAACAACTAACTGCGGAAATATCAAAATTTATCAATTTTGCTTGCACGTTATAAAGCAACTACACATGGCTGTGTAATTTGGAAGACCACCTGCTTTATGGGACCACTCCTTGGATGACCCTAGGGGTGGTCTTACAAAGGAGGGTCTACTGTATATTAAATTTGTCATGGCATGGCACTACACTGACCATAACCACAGCTGGTCTTGATGCAGTGAACACATAAGCATGATTTCAGGAAGAAATAATAACAGTATTTACCACTGGTCAGGCATACCTTCTGGCTTTTTACTGTTGACAGTTTTTGCTAATTCCCAGAATTCATAGAAATCACTGGGCATGTCCACCAGGAATTTGTGCTTGATGTTTTCCTTTACATCAGTAGGAGAGTCAGGAGTCTGGTCAGCAGCCTGTCCCTCTGCACTTGTCTGGGAATCCTCCTGCTTGCTGGGGCTTCCACAATCACTGTCTGAGTCTAGAAGCAAAGAAATGCACACACAATGATGGTTGTATTCCACAGTATGGTGTAGCATGGATATTATTTGCACGCGTCATAGTAAATATTGTTATATCTGATTTGGTATTTTGATCTTGCATAGTAAATTCAACTGCAAGGAGGCAATAGTACAGTCCAAGTTAACGAGATAATGTGGTCTGATCAATGCTGAGCACTCTCTTCATACATCAACACTCTCCAATTTGTGCATGATGGAAAAACTGCTTCAGAAGAAGGATAGTCCCATACCCTAAGCAGATGAAAGGCCAGGTCAGGTACAGGGGGGGTCCAGGTTAAGCTTTTATCTGTTCCTTGGCATGCACATTATGCTTATTATACTGATAAGCATAGCAGGGTGCCTACTAAAACCTTATGGTATAGCCAAAATAAATTATTAACACCCCGGTGTTATCTGGTACTTGGTCACTACTTAAATGCCTCTCCACTTAATTCTTTATGGGCTGCTTGTCTGGTCTGACTTAACTAACCTGTCACCAAGCACTATACTACAGGTAAAACACAAACAACAATATTGTGTGGGAGATGGAGTCCATTTTTAATGCATTTGACACATTTCAAGAAAGAATAATATTTACATTGACCTTAATCATTTACAAGTAATCATTCAGACAGGATAAGTACATGGCACTGAGCCTACAGTATGCTCATGGGACATTGTGGGTCCAGTAAACGCCCCACAACACATATCATCAATACTCAGCGTACCTGAAGGAAATCTTATAGTGTAACAATCTAATTACCGCAATTCTCATAACAAATCGCTCTTCACCTAAAAAACCCTGGTGGTCACCCAGTCAGGGAAAAAAGGCGAGGGAGTGTACCTTACACTTCATATATTACCCATATATCTCTCTACCTGAGGGGAATATTGAAATGTAACCATCAAATTATCTCATAACCATCTATTTATCTCACCAGTTACAGCCATTATCTTAACTACGTTACTTCTCGCCCAAAAAACCCTGGTGGTCACAAAGCCAGGGAAAAAAGGCAAGGCTATATACTTGCACTTCATATATTACCCATATCTCTCTACCTGAAGGAAATATTAGGGTGTAACCGTATAATTATCTCACCAGTTACAGCAATTATCTTAACTACATTACTCTTCACCTAAAAAACCCTGGTGGTCGCCCAATCAGGGAAAAAGGCAAGGCAGTATGCTTACACTTCACATTGTTCCTGTATATCTCTTTAAAATTTTATCAGTATAAAAATTGCCCAAAAAACCCAGTACAATTATACCAGTGTGACTTCATTGGAGGCTGGGAAAAAGGGCTGAATACTCAGGCAACTTTTGATTGGATTTATCTTACAATTTCCTTCACACTAAAAAACCAGCTCTTTGTAGCTGGAAAAAGCGTCAGGAAACTAAACATGGTTAAGCCGATGTACAAGTATCAATAACACAATTTGTGGCAGGAACGAGCGAGGAGGTAGGTGTGTGAAAAGGCTTTTGTGTGGCACAGGCTGAGAACTGCTGTACAATTTCGACTGAGTGTTGTGAACATTCAAATTTAACAGAAATTATCTCCTTCTGATTCGTGATTTCTTATGACTTTCCTCCTCGGTGATCTGATTTGGAATGAGCGCGAAAGATGCTGAATGCATGAATCAATCTCCTTCGATCCTGATAGGCTGACCTTATTCTCGTGGGCACGTGCTATCCCGACACATCTCGCGATGCCCCAAGCACGTAACCGATGTAAACATGAGAAAACGCCCAGCCAACCCATAAAACAAATTAAGTACCTTCATTTTTATTTATGGGCTACTTGTCTGGTCTGACTTAACTAACCTGTCACCAACCACTATACTACAGGTAAAACACAAACAACAATATTGTGCAGGAGATGGAGTTCATTTTTAATGCATTTGACACATTTCAAGAAAGAATAATATTTACATTGACCTTAATCATTTACAAGTAATCATTCAGACAGGATAAGTACATGGCACTACAGTATGCTCATGGGACATTGTGGGTCCAGTAAGCGCCAAAGACCGACCCGGTGTTTATACACGGGCGGTGGTCACCCCACAAAGGCCCCAACACCCAGTTCCTTAATTAGTATAGAATATATTTCTTGAATGCATTGGACTTCCATCTCCCTAGTTGACGGATGGCTGCATCCGACATGCCTAGTTGAGCAGCATAGGTGGCGCCCCCTATCCTGAAACTGTGCCCTTTGTAGCTTTGGGGATCTAAGCCCAAAGCTTTTATTGCTTTTGTCAACACACCTGTGAATTCTACCCTATGGACAGCTTGTTTATCCTGTTTGCAGAATGAGGACCCTTGCTGGTTACCTCTTACTCCAAGATATTTGCGCAAACAGTGAACAGGGCAAATGTGCACATCTGGGTGGCATTGTAACAGGACCTTTGACACTTCCCCCTTAGAGAACTTGTAGGAGTTTAATACTAGAACATATTCATTGGGCACCCCAGCATTGTGCACATCTTTGAACTGCCGGGTGTGTGCTTGGTCATTTGAAGTTTTGCAAATCTCGCCTATGCCCAAGAGGGCAAAGAAAGCTGTAGAAAACATAGCATTGTACAAGATTTGGGTGAAATCCGTTAGCCGAAGTGAAGGCAGACCACGCCTGATGAGCTGGCCTAATAGCTCTATGGTTATAGGGAGACGCACATCAGATTTTGATTTCTGCTCCATATTCGAAACGCCGTCAGTTGTTTTGTTGACTAAGTATGATGTCATGGGGTCAGCAACCCCTCTGATTTTGTGGAAAAATGAGACCGCGGAGCAGTATGTTTTTATAGAACTACATTTATATCCCTTTTCTTTCAAATAAGCAACAAACAATGCCATGCTTGTGGGCGTGAATGGAAGACTGATTTGTGTTTGAGAAATAAATTGGCACATTTGGGAATGTGCGAAAGCATATGTCTTTTGTGTAGATTTTGCCAAAGATCTAGTTAGAATATGACTCAGTCTATCTTCCAAGAATGCGGTTGAAGCTGCTCTGGGATCTCGGTCTGCTGGTGGTCCAACCAAGGTGCTAACTGGAGGAGCTCCTGCAAATTCATGTCCCGTGATAATTTGTCGGCCAAAACATTAGATTCACCCTTGACATGCATTGCTTTGCACATTACATTGAATTACATGGATGTTATAACAAATTCTCTCATGAGTGACATCAGAAAATTCTCTTTGGAAGTTGCTTTGTTAATGACAAAAACTAGAGCTTGGTTGGCTGTATGAATAATTATTCGTTTGTTGCAGATGTGCGGTCCCCACACTTTCAGAGCAACAAGAATATGGAAGAACTCTAAAATTGTGATGTTCAAAGACTGCCATGATGGAGGGTAGCGGCCTTGCAGTCAGTGACTTCCAAAGATTGCCCCAAAGCCAAATTTACATGCATCAGAGTGGAAATGCAACGTGTGGTCAAGAGTCCAAAATCGGTCAAGAAAAAATGTTTTGCCATTAAATAATTCCAGAAACTTCTGCCAGGCCCTAAGATCTTCCTTTGCTTGTTGAGACAGTCTTATCCTGTGCCAAGGCTTTGTTATCCCAATTGTGAGGTTGATCAATCTGCGCAAAAAAGTCCGACCAGGAATAATGACTTAACAGGCAAAATTGAGTGTGCCAATAATTGACTGCAATTCTTGCAGGGTAATTTTCTTTTTTGTCAATGCATCTGAGATCCGTGATTTGAATTTTACCAGCTTATCGGGAGGGAGTCTGGCCTCGAACTTTACAGTGTCTAGTTCGATGCCAGCGAATGTCATTATCTGAGAAGGTCGGACAATGCCTCTCCACTTAATTGTTTATCAGTGATAAAGCTGGACTGCATGCTGTGCCTTGAAGGTTTGATTCATTTGTAACAGCAGCCAGATCTGAGGGGAAAATGTGGTGGGAATAACGGAATAATCAAGGCCTGAATTTTGTCAACTAAACATAAATGTTATGATTCATAAAATGACAACAAAAGATTTAGACAATTACTGGATTTGACTTGTAAAATAACATTTTTCCATGATCTGGTGGCATTCAAGTGGTTTTTTTTATCACCTTAGGCATGTTAGGGGCCGTCCAAAATTCTCAACATTTTTACTTATGTCCAAAATGACCATAAATTTTTACCCTCCCTCCTTATGTTTATGCCATCATCAACATTTTTTCCAGACTTACTGCAAATACAGACACTCAACCGCATATAATATGACCGAAATGCTAAGATAAGGAGTGCATACAGTTTTCCTTGTCTATGCTTAATAAAGTAAATTTATTCTTGTATAAATATTAAGCAAATAAAGGGGACAAACAAAATATAAAACTTTACTTTGATATACCTTTATTATTTTAAAAAAGATATCAGTATTCTACAAACTCTCCTGCTTTGATTGTTGATGGTTGATGGGAGGAAAGGGTTAAAATGCAAAGTGACACCTGGTGGCAGGTTGAAATTTTACAGGGGAACTGAAAATAATGTATGTAGAAAATCAACATTTTTTAGGGTTGAAAGTTATGGTCATCTGGCTCTGACCCTCCCGCCCATGGCCATTTTTGACATAGATGAAAATGTTGGCAATTATGGGCGGCCCCTTAGCCCTTTTACAGCAAAAAGCAATTAAAACAGACATGCTATCCAGATGTGTTTACAGTCAACTATCAACATTTTAAGTGGAATAATGCAGTCTCCCACTTCACTCTCAGGCACTTTGACCCAGTGGTCATCTGAGGTAAAAAAAACAAGAGGCCAATGGGCCTAATGCTCTGCTGGCATCGTGGCTATACTGCACCTGTTCATTTCAAAGCTGTGAGTCCTCAAGTGGCTTCTGAACATATAAAACTTATGTACATTTAATGTAAAACTTGTCCACTAGATAACACTTTGCTCCACATGTAATCATAGCTTAATTGTGCAACTCCTATGATGAATATTGTTGCATGTGCAAAGAAAACAATCTGTGAGTCCTTAACTTTATGTCCTCAGTGTCCTTGGGACAGAAGATCAAGGACACCCAGACTTAGTAATACAAGTGGCCCATAGGCCTACCTGGTGCTGTGCTGACATTGCCATTGAAGTCCAAGCTACACCCTGCCATTACAAAATCACCTCTTTCAACTTCACAGGCATGGTGACCTCACAAAAATACGTCAAGGTCACTGATACAGTGGTACCTGTCTTGAGAGATCTCTCCAATGAGAGACCGCATATCTTTTTTAACACCACTCTCTCAGAACACTGTGTTATCTTTTCCATGTTATTATACCTCTAATGAAAGACCACCTGTTTTGAGAGACCACATTTTCACCTGCCCTCGGGGCGGTCTCTCAAGACAGGGACCACTATTATATATGATTCTGGCTTTGGACATTGTCTATATATCATATAAATTTGGCAAGTCTAATCTAATTACAAGATACGGAATTTTAGGGGCGCCACTAGTATCATTATCAACTTAGACTTTGACCTTCCCCACAATCCCACCAAATTTGGTGAAGATCTGCAAAAAAATAAAGATGCTAGAGTGTTCACCAGATTTTCACATTTTGACCCCTATATTACATACTAACGTAGGTCGCACCACCAATATCAAAAGCAGCCTAGATTTTCATATTCCTGATAAGTCCTGAAAGTTATATTGGGCTAACTTGAAAACTGTGGACGGTATTGTGCTAATGAACAAAAGTTTACAAACGGAAAGACGGACAGACATGAGCGGTCGCATAAGCTCTGCGACCTTTGGTCAGCAGAGCTATAAAGGGAGCTTATAGGAATGCAGTACTGTTGTGGAAAATAGGTATGTTTTGACCTGGATACGTTTTGATTTGGGTATGTTTTGACTTGGTTACATTTTGACCTGGGTAACTTTTGATTTGGGTGCATTTTGATGAGTCACAACGTACCTGGGTACGTTTTGACTTGAGAATGTGTTGACCTGCATACATTTTGACTTGGGTATGTTTTGACTGAGGTACGTTTTGACTTGGGTATGTTTTGACCAGGAGTCTAAATTGGCACACAGATATAGTCCAAGTCTCTTAACTGATACATCAGGTATCCTTTCATGACCCTTGATGACAGAGGTCACACTTTGGGGCCTTAAAAAGAGTATCCTTTCATGGCCCATGATGACTGACCACTTTGAGCCATTAAAAGCATATCCTTTTATGGCCTTTGATGACAGACCAATTTGGGGCCATTACAAGAGTATCCTTTTATGGCCCTTGATGACAGACTACTCTGGGCCATTAAAAATGTATACTTTCATGGCCCTTGATGACAGACCAATTGGGGGCCATTAAAAAGTATTCTTTCATAGTACTTGATGACAGACCACTCTGGGGCCATTAAAAGAGTATCCTTTCATAGTCCTTGATGACAGACCACTCTGGGGCCATTAAAAGAGTATCCTTTCATGGCCCTTGATGACAGACCAGGATATAGTGCTCCACTATACATGCTTTATGTACACTAACCGTCACTGTATTGTCGAACGTAGCCGGATGTGTTGCCTGGAGCACCAACCTCCACTGCAGCAGCCACCTTGTTGTCTCCATCTCCCTCAGCTGTGTCTACTTTTGATTTCTGGAAATAATCCTGAATCTTACTTCGTTTCCTTGCTGGTTCTTTTGTTTCCTTTGAAAAGAAGAAAAGGCACTTTATAGACAAGAACAGTCTGATATTATAAACATCAATTTATATAATATGGCAATTTGAAATTGTTAATGTATTAAACATGTTAATCTACTACATGAAAAATCCTGTATATCATTTTGACACACCGTATTCAGAATATCATAAAAGTTTGTTCCACCTGTACAATCCCAGATAAATTTTTCCAGTAAATCACACAATGTTGTCCTGTTGACCTTTGACCACTTTGTACTGTTAGGTCACGTGCACAAACAATAACAAGGCTGTGGTTGACAACAATTTCAAAGGACAATGCACAATGATCAGGGAACCTACACAGGGCAAGACACTTCTCACCAAGGTCTACTTGTCCTAAGACAAGTGCTCCTATCTTTTACATGTTAATTTTCACAAATTTTACTTGTCCCAGACAATAGGACATGTAAATTGGTGAGCCCTGATGTAAGGTCTTACACTTCCATATACGAAATAAGTGTAAACGGTACTTTGTCACATGCAACTTAATCAATGCATGTAGGATTCATTGCGTTTGCACTAAAACATGTAGGTTTACCTGTTAGATTGCCTAGTTTTCATCCATTTACTATACGCTGTTTTGCAGACATACATAGGTTTAAAATGCTGCTACCATTATCATCCACTTTTCTCTTAATCAAAGTTGTGTCTTTTATCAAAATTTTGATCTTCAATATTATTTTCAGGCAAAGGTATACAAACAATGTCTGCTTTGTCAGTGGGTACCCAATTGTATTCAGTATTGGTTGACGCCTTGAAATCACCCATTAATATACATAGACCATTCTTTTTTTTGTAAAATTCGATATATCACTGAAAAGTATCTCAAACAAGTAAATACAACTGAAATATACTCTGTTGATAGGTGGAACATACACAGTTCCAATATAAATATCTTTATCTGAATGGATAAAAATTTTATCAAGTTTTATCCACACTATATCTGTGTGATTTACTTCTAGACATGCAAAACTCTCTGAAAGATTTCACTTCATATACACACAAATGCCACCTGAATGTGTTTTTGCCCTCTTCTGCTTTCTTCTTATACCTTTGTGTGTAATAAAACCATCAATTTCAACATTTGTTTCAGGGGATGCATGCATTTCTACTAAACCACAGATATCAAACTGTTCAATACGACAAATGAAGTCATGATCCTCAAATTTAGATATAGACTGACCACAGACTTGTTGTCTGTTGCCATGAATGTTTCATGATGTAATTTTTAGATTATCCATTTTACAAAAGCAGTTTTGAGTTTATTTACATATATCTATATAAGAATTATGCAGAGCATCAAAATTTTTATTCATTTTAAGCATTTTATAACTTAGATGTTGGTTCCAAATTTTAAGAATGGATAGAGAATATATGAAGCTAACAAATGCTACAAAAGTCAATAAATAAGCTGTAAAACACCAGTTTATATTCTCTACTACCTTAAAGTTACATCATTACACAGATTTCTTTGGTTTTTGATTCACTCATCCATTTCCTTCAATTTTCTCAATGATTTTTTAACCCCCATGTACATGTATATGCCAATCATGCCTGCCACAGGCGTTATGATGATATGACAAGCAATAAATTACATGTGTATCAAAGTCTCTCTACCCTCTTCCAGCAGTCCATGAACATCACTGTAGTGTGATGGCTGCTACAGCTGGGTGTCCTACTTCTCGCAAGGTAACAGGCTCTTGCATCGCACGATCCTGGTGTTAACAATGGGTACTATATATAATACTGCACTGGTGGTATTCTCATCACTGGCTTTCACACAGAATAGAAGAACAATACTTACAAATGTTCATGTATGGTTAGCATTAAATTTTGAGAACTGAAGATGAAGGTGTGTGGCCCTGCCATTATAATGTATTCATAACAGAACTTCAAATAATTTTAGTTGTTGAATCTGGAAGTTTTGATATCACTCTCATTTCTCTACTTCAGCACTAAACATAATGAAAAGCCTTGTGAAAGTAGTTTTGATATATGAATCATAATATGAATATACAAACTTGGACAGATTCAACTCAGGCACGTCCCAACATCACATAATCCTCCCACCACAACAAACTCAGAGATCATAAAAACCCTGACCAGGACAAGGAACACACATGCAATAAACAAGGATATCACGCCGTTAGTCTGCGGGGTGTCCACATACCTTCTGGAGACGCAGTTTCAAGTTGGGACACACCCGAATCATCATTAATAATGGAAAGAATATGAAGTGGACACCCTGATATTATGAAATCTGGACAAATTTGGCATTTTGGACACCCAGATATCAAATTCTGGCTAATACCTTGCATGATATGCATACATATCATTAGTTTTGGGTGACAGCTATTACAGACTTGCTATAGTTTGGAATTTCTGATCAGGGTTGGGTCACTGTTTGACTCTACAGCTACCAACACACTGTTACTGCATACGTTTACAAGCACTTCTCCTTTGTGCACACATTTTTAGCCTGCTGAAATCTGTACCCAGTAAAACTTTGGAAAATTAATGACAATGACCCTAACCTCCCTATTCATGACATTGAGTGCTATTTACAGGCATCATACCAAGAAATGAGAAATCAAGGCACAAAAATGGCACCCGAGTCAAAACAGGCAGGCTGTCTGAACATGGTAGCTTAATGGTCAAAATAATATTTTCAATTACAATGTGTCTACAGTAAATGGCCTGGTACCCAGGATATATACAATAAAACCTGTGAAACCTGAACGCAACATGGACCAAAATAAAATGTTCGGGTTTTGCAGGTGTTGGGTGGGTGGGTGGGGGGGGGATGCTGAAAGGGACTGCCATGACAGGATGTTATACAATGTACATGTATCATGTGTATGTATGTTTACCCTCAGTAAAAAGGCTTCTCAAGTGTTTATACAAGCTTACACATCCTGTTTATTTACATTCATTTCTCAGGAAATACTGAAGGCAGCTTTGGGACACAACAGGCATAGGTAACTCAGAGTAGCTGACATTAATCCTTTAACACCTATTACAGTCTGTATCTAATAATAATATTGCTGTGGCTTTCTGCTTATGCACCGCTGTTCTGTGTGACCCAGGTGGCCTAGGAAAAAGTACAGAAAAGAAAAGAAAAAATAGATGAGGTGGACGAAACCATGGTTATCCTAATCAGCTCGTGCCACCATGTTTTCCAGGGCCACAGCCGAGGCAAAGGGTCCACCACACACTCTCTCACAGCTGTGGTGGGCCCCTGGTCCTGGATATATCCCCCAACACTCATTGCTTCTAGTCCCCCCCTCCCCCCCCCAAAAAAAAACAACTCAAAAAAACCTTCTTCATACACTTAGGGATTTCCCATGCGACACCCTATGGGAGCCCTTATAAAGGCTACCACCACCCCCCCTAAAAGGACAGAAAAACCTTCCCTCATACACCCTATCCCCGCCTCTAAGGCTCAGTCATTTCCCATGGGGGATCCCATGAGAGCCCTTATAAGGGCTACCACCATTCCCTCTCCTCCCTGCATCTAAGATTCTAATTTACCCTGTCGCTATGAAGCCCTGTCAGTTCATTTCTTTTCTCCCAGCACCCTACCAGATAGTCCTGTACACTTTTAGTGCCTTTCCTGCCTCCCAGAAAGCCACCCTTCAAACTTAAAAACCCATGCTATACATTTCTCTTCCTTTAAACCTCTTTTAGACCCTTGTTAATATAGTCTTCCCTGTGCCGCTTTCTGGAAAATTCTTCTCTTATCTCTCTGTATGCATCACACCACAACAGCCAGTGATCCACTGTCTCATCTGCCTCTTGTCTACATACCTTACATTTACCATTACTACCTGTTGTCCACTTCTGTTTTCTCTTTTCTAGATTGATCACTCCTGCCCTACTTTGAAAAAGAAGCCTGGATCCCTTCACTCCATCCCAACCCACACGTTTCTTTGGCTTTTCTAGTACCTTGTATGCTTTTAATGTACTCTTTTCCCTGACTCCTCTTTTCCAGTCTTCCTTCCAGCCCTCTGTAACAGTCCTACCTATATACACTTTCCAGTCATCCACCTCATCATATCCTTTCAATTCATATCTCTCTGCTAACCTATTTACATCTTTGACCCATCTTGTTTGTTCCTTGACTACCTCATTGTAAACTTTCCTACACCACCTGTTGTCATTTGTAGATACCCCCAGTACTTAAGCTTTGCTTTGGCAATTCTGTCTGTGATTTTATTCCATCCTAACTCTCCTAGGACGTGCTTCTGTTGCTGTACATGGTGGTGCTCCCAGTATCCATCTCCCCATCTCATTCTGTGCTTTCTCCATTCCCTGGATATCTCCCTCACTTATTGAAATAACATCTAAGCCATATATCATCCCTGGTATTGCAACTCTATCCCATAATACCCTTGCTGTGTATGCTCTGTTGAAACTGTTCAGTGCAGTAGCTTTAATTATTCCTTTCGTACGATTCACTTTTTGTTTAATCTTCTCCACCTGATACCTGAACATGCCTTTACCCGTTGCTTTTATCTTAACACCTAGGTATTCATACTCATCAACCTCCACAATTTCAATTAACTGTTCCGTACCTTCTAGAATTTAGAACTGCCCAATTCTCCATTTTTTATTCCCATCTGGTTTCTTCCCAAGAGTCATCACTTTACTCTTATCCCTACTAAATTCAAACCTCCATTTATTCCCGTATTGCCCTGCTATGTTCAGCATCTCTTGTAGTTCTTTCTGGGACTTTGCCATCAGTATAATGTCATCTGCAAAAAATAAACCTGGGATTTTCAGGTCACCTACCTTTATCCCCTTATAACACTCCATTAACTCGTCCCCCAACTCCTTAATATACAGGCCAAACAAAATTGGGGACAGCACACATCCCTGCTTTAAACCTATATCCAGGTGTGCATTCTCTACTTCTACCTTTCCTAATGAGAGTGTACAGTCTACATCTTTATAAAATGCTTTCAGAACTTCTAAAAAGTTCCCACCAAATCCTAGTTCACTTAGTTTTTCCCACAGGGCATCACTCTATACCCTGTCATTAGCTTTCCTCATATCTAAGAAACCCATAAAGAGTTGCTTCCGCTTCTGCCTTGCCAATTCTAACACCTGGGTCAATGGGAGCATATGTGATCACCTACCCTTCTGCCTGGTCTGAATCCATTCTGAATTTCCCCCAGAAATCCAAGCCTTTCGACTATTCTACTTAGTCTCCTGTACATAATCCTACTGAATATTTTCCCCATATTTGATGAAATGGCAATACCCCTACACTGATCCGATTGGCCTCCTGGCCCTTCTTTGGAATATATGAAATCCTGAGTTTATTCCATTCCTTCAGTACTTGTCTTTTCTCAATTACCCTATTGAAAAGCAACTGTAGACGGTCCTCAATTTCCTCTTTAATTGATTTGTTTCTTTTACTGGGACATTTTTACCGATTTCCGTTAAATTCAGCGGGAAAATTACTCTTCCATTTTTGTTACTCATTCCGCGATTCCGCCGGATTTTCCGTGAAAATGGAAAATCACCAGCCCCATCCATCTTTTTGCTTTCAGCTACCTCTTCTATTTTTGCTATCTTCCCTTTCAATCCTCTACAATTATTGACATACCCTATTTTCATGTAGTTTTTCTTTCTCTCGCTCCTTCTTGTTCTGCTGCTACTTCCTGTTTGTCTGTGGTTCTTACCATGTTCCTGAACTTACCTGGTATTGTTGGGGTTCCTAGTTTTCCTGCTGCTGCACCCACTCACTGTAAACCTGCCCTAACCTATCACCTCCCTTGTGACTTGGGTGCAACCCATCCCCAGCAAACATCTCCCTCCTCCCTACCAAATCTTCCCACACATCTCTAAAACCTATTCCCCCCTGGTCTACATAACTTCTCTAACCTCCTATTAATCCCACACATCCTAAGCCTTGTTAATATCCCCATTACCAAAGCATCGCAGTCTAACTGCGCTAACCTGCCCACAAGCTTCCCGACGCTCCCCACTACTGCTCACAACCCCCTCAAGCCTCTCCTCAACATCCCTAATCTTAGCCCCTGGAAGGCACACCCTATCTACCCTCCTAACTATTCTGCTCCCTATCACCACTGCCTCTCTAGGTCCCTCCTAATCCCCCCTCTCCGTATGGCCCTGTCACTCTCTGCCTCCCCTCATCCTCGTCTCCTTTTGACCTCTCCCCCCATCCTGGTCTCGTTAATGAATTCACATTGTGTTTGTAACCTCAGAAGTGGTTTATCCTGAAACAATGCTCATGTCAGAGCCTTACAAAGCTAAACAGAGCAGTCTGTACCTCACAGAGTAGGCTCCACCACGTACTGGTATGTGTAAATGCAACACAGGGTGCACTTTTCTTTGAAGTGAAAAGATTTATGCTTGCTCTCTGGATGTGCTACTTTATTTGATTCTCTAGCTTTTTAATAGATTATGACCAAAAGTGAGCTAAAAGATCCCTACATGAAGCAAAGATGACATACAAAGAAACCCTTAACACTAACAGTGTAATGTTCAAGTACTGTTCCATGAAAAGCAAGAATAAGGTACAAGACCATGAAAACAATGAATTTCGCACCATTTTGCTATTTTTTAATGTTCATCTAATGGGAGTTTTTGACTTTCACAGGTTCATTTTGAGGTTTGGGACCCAAATTTGATATTCAGGGTTGACAGGTGTTGAAGTTTTGCAAGGTCAAACACTCTGCTCTCCTATTAAAATACATGTAAAACACGAAAAAAGTGTTTGGGTATTGCAGGTGTTCAACTTTCAGAGTTGTTCGATTTAGCAGGTTTTACTGTAGATATACATGTATATTGTCTACAGCACTGGGCCTGGTACTCGATTCCTGCTAACTGGAATACCAAGTGGTGACCTGTGATTGGCTTTAATGTATTCAAAAATCCTTTCAAAAATAGAAAATCACAGCGTTAACTGTTGACCAAATTAAGGTCTGGAGGTACACAGAAGTGTCCCTATATAATTTTGAAGCAATGAACCAAGACTGTAAGAATTTCACAGGAAGGAAATGCTACATGTATAGAGTCGTAACATTTTGCTGATTCTAGCTAGATATCCAAAGTATATGACCCGATTTGTAATACTCTCCCAAAGATCATTATCAAATAGTCAACACTCTTTTTCCCTGAAAGGCCAAAACACCGAATGCAACAACCCTGGAAATCCAAGGATATAGCAAATTATGATATATATGACTTGTCACTTGAGACTTAAATTATCATAGAGAATTTATTTTATTAAAATTATTCATCACTTTTGTTTTTCTTGAAGCTGACCAGTTAAATTTTTGTCTATTATTGTGAAGTATAGTTGATGCACCTATTATCGATATGTTCCTACTGTCAATATGGTGGGCAAAAACACTACTACTATAATGTGCTAATCTATCTTTATAGGTGATGAGTTGCTGGTCTCTGAACTGTGAAATTTTGTGCGACCATGTCTAACTCTGTTCCCCAGCATCTCAGTTATGTGGGTCATTGCCAGTAAATGCATATATGGGTTCCTTACACTAAGCAATAAGCACACTTTTAGAGAAGGCACACATTTTATATTTCATTAATTGCAGAGACCCTAGCTTTTTAAATTTCTCATAAAGTGATTTCAAGCTGACCTATACACACTGACCTACTCCGAACTTTATCTGTGAGGAGTTTTCAATTGCTGTATCTATAATAGGAACATTGTTTTTACATGCTCATTACCAGAATTGGCAAGGGCAAGAACAGAAGGTTCAATAACTGCCTAAGAGGGCACTGCAGTCAGTGGAGGGCTAGGGTTGTGTATTCCCCTTGCTTTAGATTGTAATTTGCAACTTAATATCTTGAAAACTACTGCACATAGAAACATCAAATTTCAGACAGTAAATCTAGATGCATAGTTAAATACCTCACAAAAATCATATAACCACAGCTACAAAAGTGACTAGTTTATTTAGGGTTGCTTTAACATGCAAACTAATGGGAATACACAGCTGTACCCTTCCAAATGTTTGTGTATTCAGTTGTGTATTGGGGTGAATACACACCTTAGAGCTAATTCTGACCTTTCCAATTGAAGTGACATGTCTTGCACAGACCACCTGCATTTGTCAAGAAAAGACAACTTTGTTTAGGTTTTACCATGGAAGTATGACTTAACACTTGAAGTCTCTAACTCATAACATAATAATTTTCCTGTCTATAAACAGTGACGTATTGTGCTGCATTTTTACAAACCACACAGCTTAGTCTATCAAGAACTGGTACATCCTGCACATATGTTGAACACAATCTTAGTTAACAGACCCTGTCACATTCTCCCGGACCCAAGTGGAGAATGGTCTTGGTCCAGTGCATCTGGGCAGGGGTACTACGGCCGGGGTACTCACATCCACTGAAACGGTAGTTCTATAAATCTAGATGCATAGTTAAATACCTCACAAAAATCATATAACCACAGCTACAAAAGTGACTAGTTTATTTAGGGTTGCTTTAACATACAAACTAATGGGAATACACAGCTGTACCCTTCCAAATGCACACAGCCCTAACGATGTTGCCAGTGTGTGTTCATAGCCCCATGGCTTCTGGAAATAATAAATTATTATTATTATTAAACTTAGTGATCAAGTAGGCAAGATGAAGTTGTTCACACCATGCCACATACCACAAGCAAGCAGCACTCAGCAGGCTGGAGACTAACACTAGTAACAGTAACTGGGTCATACTTTGTCTTTGGATGCGACAGGTATGTACCGTTGTGCATTTGTTGCTTTGTTTTAGATAATTTATAGAGAGTCACATCGAGAGCTTTGTTTTCCTGATTATGTCGGACACCGGTTTTGACATTATTCCAATCTTGAGACTCAACTGACAAATCTTCAAAGATTTCTCGGACTTGATCAGTGTCGAAGGACCGAGCATGGAGGGTAGTCTGCTCTGCGCGTAGAATATTCTACCCTCCTTGGCACGAGTCAACAGATCAAGCGACAATGTGAAGAACCAGCATCAGCTTGATGATCTGCTCTACTTACTTCATCACTGGGATGGCCGTAATCTTTCCAGTGTTGTGGGTTTTTTCTGTAACATTTTGCGCCGTATTTACAGATTGGTTTTGTTGTTGCAGCCATTTTTACTGCGAACCTTCAATTTGGCGCGTTTAAGTAACAAAAGTTGCAGGTATTGGTCTCCGTTGATTAACCCGTTACAGGCACACATCCAGGAACAATCATTAATTACAAAAACCGTTCCGCAGAGGACGCTTTATGATGTATTTGTGCAAACACAGACATTCTGTTTTCCCTGGAGTTCTGTTTGTCTTTATTAATTATGACACTTTTTTTCGGACGCCATAAAAGAAACAACTTTAAAAATTGTACTCTACAGAACCTATATAAAATCGATCCATGGAGGAATTATAAATCATTGCATTGGTAGGAACTTTGCATCTCCATCTGTGTTGAATTTTGCACCTTACCTTGAATCAGGGAGGTGTATGAGATCACCACCTCCCTGCTTGAATTGTCAGGACGCTCCTTTTTTTTTTCAAATTACGGCAATTAAAATTTTTAATAAACCATATCTTCAAAACTAAAGGAAATAGGCAAAATGTTTAATTGTGCATGCTGGTTTGTAATACTTGCCAATGAATGCAATGGCACCATGAGAAAAAGTTGTAGCATTTTAAAATATGCTAATTAGGGCACTTTCAAACCTTAAATGTTTATATATCTTCAAAACTAAAATAAGCAAAGTTGCCAATCAAACTGCAGAATGTAGGTTTTTATTATAGGCACATCCAATAAACCAAAGTTGTAATATTTTAATTTATGCAAATTGGTAGAGGTGGAAATCTTATTTCACTGACAGGTTTGTGCTATAGCTACACCTAATAAAACATGAAACAAAGTTGTAACATCTTAACTTATGCAAATTAGGTAAATGCACAAAATTTTAATCCCAAACGATGATACATGGAGGTGGATGCTATTCCAATTTCACTTTATAGATTTGTGATATAGGCACGTTCAATGAACAAAGGTTGTAACATTTTATTGAAACAGGGGGAGCACACGAAATTCCAATCTTGAATATCTCATGACTATTTCAGATAGAGTCACCACTTTAACTTCCATTTCTAGAAATCTGCTGTCCTGTCATTTGACAAGCGGTTAACAACATAAGCTACAGCATTGGAAATATGGACTTATAAAAGGACCCAGCAATGTTCAGCAGGTCGTTGAGCCTGGTTTGCAAACAAGATATCGATAGCTTTGAACAACATCCATATAGTGTGGAGAGTCATGAAAACATATTGATTGGGGACTTTAACGAAATTCTTTATAAAGCAGGGAGAGTTACACTGAAGGTGAAGAAAACAAAACAGAAAAAAGTTAGATAGCTGCCTAAATATGCTTCCAGTCACTGCTATGGAAATTTCCGGAAATTAAACGCATGGCCAAAAAAATTGTCGAGTGACCCGCGGAATTTTCCACGGAGGCAAAGTATTATGCTACAAGAAAGCAATTCAAATCGATCTGAAAAAAAACATGAAAAAGAATTTAAACATAGTATTTTACAATCCCTTAATGACACGTTTTTTTTTTTTTTAAAAACCCCCAAAAGTCTTTTGGGATCTCATCAAAGAGTTTGAAAATGTGGTGACAAATAAGCAACTCCTCATCAAAAATATACATCTCACTCATTGGGTTAGCAATTTTGCTCGTCTCATGACACACAGCCATATTTCTCAAGCTAAAAACTCAAACATGAAACAAAAAGTGAAGTCATTGCCAGATAGCATGACGGAAAAGAGTGCCACATTTACAAATATTGATCATAGAATCACAGAGACTGAAATCTACGAAGCCCTGAGAAAACTTAAGAACAACAAGTCACCTGGAAAAGATGATATTTTAAATGAAATGCTTAAAGAAATTAAAAGTATTTTGTCCAAATCTCCGCTGATCGTTTTCAACGATGTATTCACGTCAGGCTATTTCCCCACTACATGAAAAAAGTATATTAACTTTGGTGCACAGAGGTGGTTCAACACGCTACCCTTATAGGTAGAGATATTTCGCTAAACAGTTCAACTGTTGTCCATCGAAAATATTTTCTTCAATCATTAATATCCGTTTGAAAAACTAACAGTTGAAGAATAAGATTAATAGTGCAATTCCAGAATGGGTTTACATAACATCGACGACCCAGTGATCACATTTGTACTGAAACGTTAATTGATTACCACTTATTTAAAACCCGCCCGTACTTTCTGTCCTGTAATCACTATCATGGCAACCTTCGTCCCTAAGCCAGCTCCATCTTTCACTCATCAGGGTGCCTGGCATGTCCGACTTGTGCTGCTACTTAATTCATAGCCTGGGGGCGACTTCAGTGTCTGGTACAATGTCCCTATTCAGGGGCCGAGTAGTATACCCAGTGGGGGTTCTGGCACACCCCTAACCTCAAGCAGATAAGACTTCACGTACATAACTTTTTGGGGTAACTATGTATGTAGGCGGGGCCTACCCACAGTCGACAGACCCGTTTGCTGCCGCGCAACGCACCAGGCCCCGCCCACCCCCCTGGCGGGCCCACACCAACCGGCGCCCCATTAACCCCGTCCGCCAGGCCCCCAGGGGCGGCCCACCCCCTAGCCGCCCCGGGCCCGGCCTGTAAGCCCAAAGACTTGAGTGAGTGTATATGCCCAGCATTCCAATCCGACCCCTGATTAACACATTGCCATGAGGGACTGGCATTCCAAACCAACCGGCAAATAGTTTTCCGGTCTTATGTCCCCTTTAGGTATTCTCTGTTCCGCTAGCACGTTGTCGACACACAAAAAAGTTGTGTATAAACAGCCACACAGCCAGGCCGTTATCAGTGACCTCTTGGACTGTATGTGTGCTTATCAGCTGTGTCAACGTTATCGATCTACTAGTCACTGTATGCTGGGGGTGCCGAAGGGGTCCTCCCGCTGTTGTGCTCTTGGTCTCTGATATTAGCTTTGCTGATGCTTATTGAGAGGCTGATTTTCCAGCCTCGGCAAGCCGTTGAATGAGCTCTGCCTGAACCTGGGCTCTGATGTCGTTTTTTGCCTTCTCAATGTCTACCGTGCCCCCGGCGGCGTCTTTGCGGTAGGCAACCCGGTAGCCTTGTTTTTGAACCCGATAGCTCTCGGCCTGCTGAAGACAGACCTGGAACTCGTCGTGGCTGATCCGTTCGTCGGCCAATACTTTCGATACAACGGCCGAGACAGTGTCAAACCTGGTCCGGGCTGCCGTCTCGACCCTTTCGTGCTTGGTGATCTTCTTTTGCACGAGCTTGCCGGCCAGCCCAGCCCCAGCAGCTACGGCGCCGGCCCCCAGAGCAGCACAACCAAGGGGGAGAGCCGCAGGAGCTGCCACACCGCTTGCCAACGTGGCCACACCGGCGTCACCAGTGACAGCGGCCGTCACATTTGCCCCCATGCCCACAAGGGCACAGGCGTTGGCCGCCCGCTTGTAGCGGCGGCGAGTAGCGCCATGGCGCTGCGCTTCGGCTTCGAGGTGGTCGCGCACCCTGCGAACCTCTGCAAGCCGGAAAGCCATCGGGTCGGCAGAAACGTCACCCGTTACCGGGGCGCTGGGGACCGATTCGGGCACGGCGGGGTGTATCGACGCTTGTTTGTCGTCCATCCTGGGATATAGCCGTAGGTCCACGCCGTTTAAATGAGCCTCTCGACGGCCATGGTGAAACCCACACTGAGGTGACTCCCCGTAAGGCGCTCCCCAGTGATCTGTAGTGTCTGCGCGTCGTCGGCTGCAACTATGTCCACGCCATGAAATGAGAGCGCTTGTATGCCGGGATGTCCACGGTCAACAGCTGGGTGGCAACCTTGCCGAGACCGAACACATGGACGACGCCGGAGGCAGCCTCTTTTTTGGCCGCCGTTGCCGTGTAGACGCACCCGTATAGGCCTACGCGATACACCGCGCCCTTTGTCATGGGAATCATTGCCGTGGTCACCTTCTTGTCTCCGTGTTTGGTGAGCTCCAGCACCTTTTTAGCATCGGGGAGAACCCTATCGGCCGAGTGGTATATTGCGGGCGCAGCCGGCTGGCCTGGCCCCTTGTATAGGGCCCCTCAGGCCTCCACCGCCGTGTCGGTGTATGTTTGTTGTCGCGCGACAGGCGCGGCGATGGCCCCATCAACGTAGCTCCTCGGCGTGACATCGCTAGGGTCCTCCCGGGCCTCCATTCCGGTGATCGTATGGTGCGACCGCTTGACAGATGATTGTGTTTGCCTAGCCGCAACGTTAAACGCAAGTGTCATGAACAGCTGTTGAAAGCCCCCGCCACGCAAGACGTAGGTCTGGTCTCCCCACCCGCGGGGAACCACGTCTTGGGCTGTCACGGGATTAGCAACCCCGGTGACGGTCTTTCCGGAGCCGATGGAGAAGACAAGGTCGGCATCGCAGCGCATGTTACTGGTGACAGTCCCTCCTTGTCGAATGTATCGGTCGTCTGCGTAGCCCCTACTGATAGCGTCAGTATCCGAGATTATCGCCCCTGCAGCAATGCCTGTGACCCGGCGGCTATTATCGCTGTTCAGGAATATGTCGCCGTCCATGAAGAGGGGGCCTGTGAAGGAGCCAGCCCTCGAATAACGTTTCCGCCCATGTCGAGAGCTCCGCTTATTGTATCGCCAGCCCCGGACACCCGCTGGTTGACGGCTGAATTGACGAACGTCGTGGTTGCGTAGGCGCTAAGGTCGGGCGCAGAGCACGGCCCGCCACCAATGAAATCCACTGACCAGCTCCAAGACATCGTCAGTCAAGTTCATATTGGAGCAGGGGGCCCGCCTCCAAATGAAGAGATAGCCATGCTGCAGTACGTTTACCATCTTGACGAGCACGCCCCTTTGCCGCGTGCTCATCCCAATGCGCCCCCGCACCCCTGCCGGATGTACGACACAGGCTGCCCAGGCGGCGGTAAGACGATGTGCATCATGAACCTCCTCTTGGGCGACGTCCTCAAGGTCATTCAGGGGCGACGAAAACACGGTCATCGATACTTCCCAGTCGACGACGTAGTCGTCATCACACCGAACGCCGCCGGGGAGCCGAAATGGCAGCTCGTTCAAGACGTCTACGAGTTTCTAGCCTCCAACGAGGCCGACCAGCTTGGGATCGGCGAAGATGCCCGGTTTGATGCCGTCGCTCCCGCCGATGCGCCCAACCCGGCCGACGTCGACCCGACCCGAACACGCCTCGTTGTCTTCGACGACTGCTTGGCCAAGAGGACAGCCCTGGCCGCGGCAGAAAAGTCGTTCACCCGATCCCGACACGTCAACGCCTCCGTCGCCTTTGTATCCCACCCCTGGGCCTCAGCCGGCCGCGACCAGCTCCGCACACTCCGGGCCAACGCAACGCACTTTCTCCTCTTTCCCGGTGCGTTCCCTGACAGCTTGAGGGGCCGCTGCCGTGCCTTCGGCGAGCTGTTCCCGGCAGACCGTGCGGCCGACCTCGCGACCCAATTCACCGACGCGTGGCGGAGGGACAGGCACGCGTTCTACGTCATCCTCGGAGCCGACGGAGTGGTCGCGCGGGGATGGGGGGGGGTCCGCCTTGTTAGAGCTAAGATAGGCCCCCCAATATTGACAACCATGCCAACAATGAGCAAGCTCGAGAATCTCCAAGCCAAGATAGCGGCAACCGAGGCACTCGACGCCCCAAGGCCCGCAGAGGCAGACACCGCGGACGCGGATGGCATAGATGTGCCGCCGGCTACAGAAAACCCCGAGCTCGAAGGGCGGGCAGCCGTCCTTCATGAGGTCGCCCAGACGAAGCAGCAGATCCGTGAGAACACCCGGAATAAGGCTTTCGGCGGGCTGGGAGTCGACCGAGCCCTTGAATGCACTGCGGCGCCGATCATAGGGCCGTTGGGCAAAAAGATCGACCAGGTCACCGCGGCCATTGCGGAGGCCGCCGCCCCCGTGCCCGCACCGGCTGAGGTCGACCTGTTTCGGGAGATCCCTCCCCCAAAACCCGCCGACCCGTTCGGCCCTGAGGCTCTGCGAGCCCTGGCGCCGCGCCTCCTGGAGAACCCCGAGGAACTCGCAGCAAACCCTCCACCCGTTGCGGAGCGAAAGAAGCTTCTGAGGGCCCTGAGAGACACTTCAGCCAAGGCATGGGAGAAGAACATCTTCCGAGCGCTATACGGGGACGCTGCACGGGGGCAAGCCTTTGAGGACTTCAAGCGCCGCGTGGAAGGGGTTCGGGGAATGGCCGACCTGGGCCTTCGCGGCCTCCTCGCAGAAGCACCCGCCCCCGATGTTGCAGAGCAACAGGCTCCCCTCGCCACAGACCGCCGGTTATCCGACGAGAGTCTCGAGACCCTTCTGAACGACTGGACCCCAGTCACTGGCGAGGGGCTCCGAGAGGCGCCTGCCGAGTTCACTCAAGAGGGGTTGGCCTTCGTTCCTCCCAGAAATCACCGAGCTCGGGGCCCGGATGGGTAGAGCGGACGACCGCCGCCTAATCTTGACCCCAACTGGGATGAGGAAGATCAAGGCCGTCGGTCCCTGGCGTCGCCTTCCAGCTCGAACATACCTGGGAGACCCAGGCAGGGCAGGACGCCGCCTACGCGACGGAACCCGCCAGCTGGTCGATGAGATGACCGCCGCCCGCACGCAGCCACGGGGCGAAAGGCCCGCCCCAGCGCCCGCCGACACACACGCCGAGACGCCCTTTGAGCACGCTAGCCGGCGTTTGGAGTTGATCACGGCATCGGCGGCGGCCGGGGGGACACCCCTCGGCGGAAGCAGCCTCAACGAAGGAATCGATCACCTCACCCTCTTCTGCGCGGACTTCATAGGGCCCGAGGACTACCGCGAGTGCGTCGCTGAACTTGCTGCCCTGTGAATTAAAGAAGGGCAGCCTTCCGAATACACAACTATGCGCGAGACACCTATTTTGATTAGCTGAGCTCCCGGCCCGGACGGGCGCCTGGAGACCCGCTTCGAGCCCCCTTTGGAGCTCCCGAACGGCTGCTCTATCGCCCTCGCCTCTTCGACCATATGGAGGAGCTGGACAAACATCTCGGCAGCATTGGCCAACAACGTCTTCGAGATCCTTACTCCGACGGGGCTCTTCGTCCTTATCCTCGCCCACGGTCTCTATCAGCTCTCAGGCTCCACGGCGGGGATTCTCTCCATCGCCAACACGGTCGGGGATCTCCTTGAGGACGCCGGCCAGGACCGCGACGGGGTCGCTATCACCCCGAATTACAGCACCAGCCGGGTGGAGATCACATTGAGGCACGGGTGGGCGCTCGATTTCACCCGTCCCGCAAACCAGGGCATCCGCCGCTTTTTTGGCTTCCTGGGCCAACGGATCGACAACCCCCCTGCGGCGTCAGACCCCCAAACGTTCGCCGGCGACTCGGCCGCGATCGTGCAGCATACTGAACGTATATACCTCGAATGCTCGATGGTCACCGGCTCTGTCTTCAACGGTCGTTCGTCTTCAGTCCTGTATTCTTTCTCCTCGGGTGCATTCCCCGGCACCCAGATCCAAAGCGTCCCTCCGGCCCTTATCTTCGCCAAGGTTGCTCCAGGCATCTACAAATCGTGCTCCTGGTGGCCGCAGACGATGGAACCGGCTTTGACCTCCAAGGCGAACCCGTCACAGCTCTTCTCTACCTCTTGGCCTCCTAAGGGCGCCTCATATTAGACGCCCCCCGCTTTTCCTGATACATGCGATACGATGGATGTCTTAAGACTCTTGCAAACTAGCGACCCGACGGTCAATCCTCTCGGGCCCCTCGGAGCCCCGACCGAGGTGACGGGCGGTATCATCCCGTTGCTCGCAGCCATCCCCGGGCTCATCGCCGCTGCCGCGCCGGCCCTCGCCGCCGCTGGCAAGGCACCCGCTCTGGGCGTGGCAGGTGGGCTCGCTTTGGCGGGCACTGCCGCCCCCTTTAAGGCTGCCACAGGCAAGGGCTACGACAGTTCCTTCGGAACTAGCATGTCGACGGCAATGGGCTCGGAGACGTGCTTAGAAGTGCGTGCTCCACAATCCTGAAGGTCCTGGGCAAGATCCCCAGGCCGGCACGCGACGCAGCCCTCAAAGCAGCCGCCAGTGCCGCCGAGGCAGGCGGACGACATGCCTTCGATGCCATCGCCAACCGGCTGGAGAGGCCCCGGGTGCTCCCACAGGCCATCGGCTCTGCTGCCACCGACCAGCTGCGACACACCGCCTCAGACGACCGCATGCGCCGCCTCCTGGAGCTGTCTCAGCAGCGGGACCGGGCCGCACTCGGGGCTGGTGTTCCAGCGGCCGAGGAGAGCCCCCTACTTGCTCGACTTCGGCGGATCAGGGTATCGCGGCACTAGGTGCGCGCCTCGAATTGAAGAAGGGCAGCCTTCCCGCATAACAGACGCAAGCACCATGGCCAAGATAAGCCCTCCCGTCATCGAAATCTTCAACGACGCCGCCCGCATAGCAGCCCTCGCCGGGGTCCGCGACAAAATCGTCGGGCCCAAAGGTGGCTCAGGATCGCTCTCCGAATCCGAGTCGAGCTACCTCGTAGAGGATACCGCCAGCCACTTCGATTGGGGCTCTGCCTACCTAGACACCAAGTTCCACATCGTGAAGGCCTCAGACGGCACCGCACACGAGGTGGCCAAACGGATCTCCTTCAGCACCATCGCCCACGCCTTCAATCGTCTGGAGCTCGTCTTGGCGATAAAACGGTCGTCTCGCAGGCCGAGCACGGCACGCACATGCTCATGAACGATCTTCTCGAGTGGAGCCGCGAGCACGAGCTCAGCGCTGGGAGTGCGGCCGCATTCACCATGGACACCGCCGCCGGTGAGCCCACAGACGCAGCCAATGCCAGGTTTGAGGCTCGCTACGCGTTGTCGAAGGCTGGCGCCAAGGTGCGGGCCTCCCTGCCCCTGAGGTACTTGTCAGCGTTCTTCCGCCTGCCCAAAGGCGTCATTGGCACGAAGGCCCAGTTGACCCTCAAGCGCGGGAACGACGCCGCTGCCATTGTCCGAGCCGACGGCGTGGTCGATGGTAAGCGAGTTTCGATCGCTGCGACCTCGTCCTCCCGAGCCTGAAACTCACCGATGGGGCCCGATCCGAGCTGCTGGCCAACATTGCCGCTGGGTCTCCCGCCCGTGTGCCATTTCAGAAGGAGCTCCCGAGTGGAAGGGCGAGCGGTTGGGTGGCCGTCTACTTCCAGGACGTGAGGGCCCGGACCTCGCATCGTTACAGCCCCCTCATCTTCGCAGCGCCCGTCGTCGAGGGTCTGCAGGTCATCGTCGCCACCGGTGAGGAGGAACAGCCCCTTCCCTCAAAGACTTGGCGCTCAATCTACGCCCGTGGGTTCCGCGACTACCTCCGCGCTGGGGGGCGATCCACACACGTGTCCGGGCCTGGGCACGTTCTAGACCGGGCGACGTGGCAGGGCGTGAACCAGGTGTGGTGGCTGCCACTCATGGAGGAACAGAGCTCTCTCTCCGGCACCCATCTGCGAGTCGACTTTAACCTGGCTGCCGGGACCAACGTGTCGAACTTCGAACTCTGTGTACTGTCGAGCCTGGAGAACGAGCTGCATTTCGTCCCCTCGGGCACCGGCACCCAGATGAATGTGATTTAGACGACCCGCAGCAAACAAAATACAGACGTCGCAATGGAGCCCTTGAAGATTACCAAAGCCCAGAAGCAACGCCTTGCCGCTGGCAAGCCCATCCGAAAAACGGTCCAGATCGTGATCAGCCCCCCGGCCAAAAAGCCGGCCACCAAAAAGCCAGCGGCAAAAAAGACCCCCACCACGGGGAGCGGTCTGCGCATCCCAGGCCGAGGCCTACGCATCCCCGGCCGGGGACTCGTGCCGCCCGGTGTCGTGGTCGTTCCCGCGATGATGCATTACAAGCGCCTATAGACTCATCTGAAGAACCGGCCCGCCCCTTACATTGCGATGGACCTCAGTTCCAAGACCCTTAGCAACCATGACCTTGACCGCCTCGGGCGGACCCGCCTCCCCCCAGCTGCCTGGTGGCGTGGAGTTCGCCTCCACGGGGAGATGCCGGCCCTTGCGCATCGGCCCTCCTCCATCGTCAACCTCGATCGACCTGGAGGCCCCGGGACGCACTGGGTGGCCGTCCACCTCCCGGCCAGCGGCCGGGCGGAATGGTGGGACAGTTACGGCATGCCGCCCCAAGGGATCGGGGAGAAGCTGACCCGCTGGGCCGGCGCTCTGCCTTTGTTGAACCCGCTCCAAGTGCAAGCCCGGGGCTCGAATGACTGCGGGCTATGCAATGCTCTACTTACTCTGGCGGGCCAGCGGCGGCACCCCCGAAGACTTTACGGCCTGGTTCGCTCGCTTCCCCGAGCGCTCCGCCCGGGATGCGGCTGTTCGCTCCCTCTTCGCCGAGTTCCTCGCCAACGGCCCTCACTGGCAGTCAGCCGTGTCGGGAGGGCGCCTCGACATCCACGCCGAAATTGGGAAGTTGCCCCGCCCGAAGGGGGGCAGGACCCTCCCAGGCCACAAATATTCGGGCCCATACAACCCGCTCGAGAGTCAGCTGGACGAGCATGATCGGCCGCTCCCCGGGCAAGAGCCCTTTAACGCTGTCGACGCCACGGCGATGCGCCATGACATCTGTTACCGCTATCAGGGCGACCAGCCTGGCGGGAAAAGCGCATGCGACCCTTAGATGTTGGACGAGCTCAAGGCCATCGAGCCCCTGACACTCGGCTGCCTCCGGCCTGTTCTCTCACTCGCTGAGCAGCCCGTCTATGTAGGCGTCCATCTCCGCTGCCGAGGCTGTCCCGGCCGGAACGGCGTCTCGGTGGCCGTAAGCACGGGTATCCACCCCGTTTTTGGCGATCCAGCACATGGAGTCAAAGGGGGATAGGCTTGTCTTGTTCAGGTGCTGCCCTTAGATGCGATGTCCCTCGGAGCGCAACACGTCCATGCCGTTGGGGAGGGTCTTCCGGCCGAAGAGAGCCTCCCTGTACTGTTCGTGACGGATGTGCTTCTTCACGACGGCCTTTCGGACGCCCTTGGCCTTCTTGATGTTTTCCCCGCCGGCTTTTAGGATGCTGTACATCTTAGTACGCCACGAACTCGGCGATGGGGCGGCCTTCGTACTCGTCCTTCATCTTCCCGAGGACCTTTTTGTTCACCGTGCTGTGCAGTGGGTGGTCCCTGGGAAAGTCAGACGTGTCGTAGAGGTCGGCGCGCTTGGCCATGTCCGCGTAGACGTCTTCCGTCCAGATCTCGAGGAGGAGAGAATCGGTGTAGGTGTAGAGGAGCTCCACGCGGTCTCCATACTGAGCCTTCATCTGGTTGTAATAGAAGTCGTACATCAGGTGCTTGCTCAGGTCGAGGACGCTCATCCCCACATAGACCGGGCGGTTGAGGACAAGGCGGCTCTTATGCATTTGAATGGCGGCCAGGTCGTCGTCGAAGATGTTGGCTCTGGCAAAGGCCGGGCTGGCAATGAGGTGACGAAGCCTGTCGTCTTCGTCGGAGCGTACCAGCTTGATATCCACGCGCTTCCGGAGGTTCTCCATAGTCTTACCGAACACGCTATTATTCATTAACTTGTACAAGTCTCTCTCGAAGGTACTGGCGGCCTTTTTCCGGAGATCCGTATTCGCCCTGATGTACGGCTCCATCCAGGGGCTCTGAGCAAACCGCAGGGCGCGGTGGACCTTTTTCAGGCGCATCCCGAGGGAGATGTACAGCTGGAGGTTGCGATAGAGAAGCACATACTTCGTCTTGTCGCGGAGGTTGGGCACCAGCTTTTCGACCTCTGTTGGCGCCACCCCTGCGCCTAGGAGACCGTGCTGGTACTCGCTCATCCACTTCTTCCGCACGACCATGCGCTCCGGTGCCAGCGGGTACCCGTTGTGCTTGTCGTGAAGCTCTTCGGGGTACTCAAGGTCAACCTCGAGGATGAAGCCTTCTGGGCCGTCGGCGGGGTGGTCTGTGATGGTGTTGGCCAGCTGGTCGCAGTCCTCCACCCACTGGAAGCCACCTGTCCGCAGCAGCTGGGACATTGGCCAGCCGTACAGGTTGTTGGCGTCCAGATACAGGATGTGGGTGTTGGGCTTCTCCGGGTCGTAGCCCTCTACCCCCGGGTTGTTTGCCTTGGCGTAACGCTTGGACACCATTGAGATGCCGCCCCGCATTGAAATAGTTCATGTATAAAATCCACTGCTGAATGTCCACTTTCATCGATTTCGTTACACGTGCACGATGCAAGGGCAATTCTCTTTGTGTAACAAGCGCTCTAGATCGGTTAAAAATGAAGAATTTCAGGGATATCGCTCAAGAAAGTGCAAAATAGGCCTACATCACTTTTTCAAACCGATGGAAGACATGGGTGAATTTAATCACGTGACACACACCATCCAATCAAGTGTGTCTATTTCCATGTGCTCCAAGCAGGACCCCCAATTCAGAGGATGAACGCGACGCGTGCATGTACAAACTGTTGGATCTATGACCTAATTTTTTACGTTGTAGCTTCACAAAAAGCCTTGAATGGAACAAATTTTGAGCCTAGAGTAAGACAGGAGTGAAATTGTGCCACAAAGCAAGAAAATATGGAGATTGGTTACCGCACAGTAACGAAGCCTCTGCGAAAACTTAGATGTGTTATTATCGCTTCGGTAGATCGCCAGCTGCTGTATTGCTGACATGACACATTAATATTGGAGCAATCAGCTAAATTTAAAGTTTCATTTAAACGTTCAAACAGAACAAATCTGTTTCACAGAACAAGATAGGAGTAGAATTCATGACAGATGATAAATCTCTCCTCTCTCTCTATCATCTTGGTTAAACAAATATATCATGCGAATCCAATGGAGTCCACCACAAATTAATTTTAAAAACATTATTGATACTTTGAAGTTTGAGGATCCTGATCTTTCATCAAAAACTTCGGCTTGACTTAAAATGAAACTATATATAATTTAACATGTGATAGCCCTCTTTTTCTAGTCGATTGTTCGTAAGGGTTCCATTCAACTGTTTCAAGGCTACCAGACCAGGAGGCCTCTTGCATCCCCTTCGTGAGCAAAATGGTAACAAATGACTGGCATTCTTCATTCACCTACGTTTGATGGCTGTTTCAGGTGTGGAATTATTTGCGCAACTAGTTACATGTAAGGCCTATATTGAATAAATTTCTGAACCGCCGCATGTTCTTACGAGCATAATAACTTGGTAAGAAAGAGTAAGGCAAATGAAACAAATTCATCATAACACTAACAGGAAAGCAACAATGGATACATTGTCAAAATACTGACTGCTCAGATGACTAATGCTTGATCCTGGCTCAGTCACCACTGGTAAGATCTTAAAGTACACAAGCAAGAGATAGGCCTATATATGCGTGCGCGCGCGCGGGTGTGTGTGTGTGTGTGTGTGTGTGTGTGTGTGTGCATTTCGGCATCAAAGTTGTCAGCCCTGTGACCTGTCACTTACTTAACATGTCGCCTAAAATGAAAATAGCAGTAATTGTATCATAATTTTTGGAACTACCTGTTCCCTTTACCCAGCTAAAACACAACCACTGACCCTAATTACACAGTCGCATGGGCAGCGTACACATGGCAGCGGAAGAACAAACAACCAAATCAGTGGGACTCTCTGCTGGGTCCCTGCCCCTGGCCTTACCAGCAATTATAGCTCATGTAAACGGAGTCCGATAAGAACCAATAAAGTATTTTAAACTGCTGTTACTAGTCTGATGGGATAATCATTAGTTTTTATTATATTGTTTTGCAGGTACAAAATGGTCAGGAATTACGAAAGAAGAAAGTCGTGCATCAAGGAACGAAAATGACATGAAATGCCCCATAGCAGCAAGAAACGGGGTGGCTGGGGGTGGGAGAAGGAAAGTACCAACATAAGACAAGTTGCCAGACCACATTATGTACCAAAGGACGCCTTTCATAGAAGAGTTAGGGGTAAAATAAACCTGATCTCAGGAAAAGAGCACATCAAAGTACCTAGTGCAAACAGACAATTATTTAGTGATGTTCAAGATGCTGTGCTCGTGAATTATATTTTAAAAACTGAAAAATGATTCTGGGTTAAAATTTAAATATGGCGGAAATTAGCATTTTTGGGGACAAAACTATTTTTTCATTGCAAACTGAATATATTTTGGGGAGATGAAAATAGGAGTACAAGTAATTTCGCAGCAGACGGTTGCAGCCTTAAATGACATACCAGGTCTGTTTAATGACATGAAATAAAAACGTGTGTGCAGCATCAGTGCCCATGTCACAACGTCGGAGTTGTTTTAACCTAATATGGCTGCTTCATAGTTTTCCCGAAGAGCGAAAAAGTGTTGCCTCCTAAGCAGACTTTCTTGGGGCGATACACTATGTTGGCCCCGAGCGAAAGTCTGCCCGGCCGTGTCGCAATACCATTTCAAGAGGCAATTAGCAGATCAGGATATTATTCAGATCAGGATATGAAATTGCATCATAATTAACATTAGGTTTACTGTACGTTTTTTTTTAACAACAATCACACAGGAATATGCTCTTGGTAAATGCAGACATGAGCGAAGTGCAAAAGTACATTCAGGCTGGAGTGCCTCAGGGATCTATCCTTGGGCCCCTCCTATTCTTGGTTTATGTAAATGACCTAGTGGACAATCTCACGTGCGAAGTGAGATTGTTCGCTGATGATACTAGCATACTCGAAGTTGTCAATAACCCTGTTCAATCCTCACGCCACCTGAACACCAATCTGTCTCTAATACATTACTGGGGCAGGCTATGGCGAGTGTTATTCAATGCCACCAAATCACTATCTGTTATATTTTCTGTGAAACGAGTGAAACCGCATCATCCGCCAGTTTTCTTGCGTGGGTCTCCGATTCCTGAGGCAGACATTCATACACATCTCGGAATCACTTTGAGTGGTGACTTATCTTGGCAAGCCCATATCACACGGATTACCAATAAAGCTGGTCAAAGAATTTCCTTACTGCGTAGGTTCAAGTATAAACTGTCACGCAAAATCCCTGGTCAAACTATATTGTTCTATGATCCGTCCAATCCTTGAGTACGGCTGTGTTTTATTCGACAACTGTGGTAAAGTCCTGTCTGATCGATTGGAATCGATTCAGTATAATGCCGCTAAAATTTGTACAGGTGCCTTAAAACATACATCACATGTTAATTTACTTCGTGAACTTGGCTGGTCAACTCTCGCAGACAGACGTAAATACTTTAAGCTTGTCCTCTTTTACAAAATGTACCACAAACTGACTCCTTCTTATCTATCTAATCTAGTACCCCCTCCTCCTGCTGGTCGTGCTCTTCGACATTCAATGTCAGTGCGCCCCGTTAGATGTAGAACATCGCGTCTGTCTAACTCTTTCCTCCCAGATGCTATCAAACAGTGGAATAACCTGCCTTCCGACATCAGAGATTCGCTTTCTCTACATATATTCAAATCGAAACTTAAAACTACTCTTTTTGCCACAGACACTGTTCTCGAGTTCTATCTCCATGGTGACAGATTTGCTAATATTTGCCACACGCAATTACGCCTAGGATTCTCTAGACTAAACTCCGACCTTCACAAAATTAACATCCTACCTGACCCATCCTGTGCCTGTTCTTATCCCATTGAAGACTCCAAGCATTTCCTACTCTTCTGTCCCTATTACATCGTTCCGAGAAACAGATTACTGAATACTGTTATTCCTTTGATTGCTCCGGGGGTTAGCCCGCATCTTATAATTCATATTGGTAGTGATAGGTTAGTTGAAATATTTCTCCGTGGCAGTAACGAGCTTTCGAACTGCCTGAATATCCAGATGTGTGATGCTCTCCATCAGTACATTATTGATATCAGGCGCTTTAACGACTAAATGTTTCCGTTACTGTTACTGTAGTATTCATCGGTTGGACTATGCAAATTTATTTGTATCATACCTTTTTTCTTTAATGGGTAAATATTGAACTCAATCCATATTGGCTTAACTTGTATCTTATAAGTAATCAAACTTTGATATTCATACAGAGTTTACATAGATATAATATATTGGTAACATTTGTTTTGTCATGTGTGTCTTGTATATACTTACTGTGTGTCTCCATGTTCTGGAGAACCCATGTATTAGTCATCTTGATGTACTATAGGGCTATCCAGACTAAATAAATACGTTTAAACTAAACATTCTTCTTGTTTCCTACAATGGGTGAAAATAAATGGTCCAAAATCCTTTGTTCTTTCTCGTTTCATTTCGCTCTATTTCGCGATATGCATCCTTTCCCGCTCTTTTCAATGGAAACCATGAAGCAGCCCTAACTCATTGGTTTATAGAAATACAAAAAACAAACTGTTGGTCCAAAATCCTTTGTTGTACCTCGTTTCGTTTCGCTCTATTTCGGGATATGCATCCTTTATCGCTCTTTTCCATGAAAACCATGAAGCAGCCCTAATTGATTGGTTTATAGAAATACAAAAAACAAACTGTGTAGTTTTATGGTTATTTACACTTGTGTCCGCACGAGTTCCTAATACTGCAAACAATAAACAAAGAATAAACAAAGCAAAAATACAACACGTTGCGGTCGCAACTTCGTGATTACAACTTTGTTTTTCTGGATATCCAACAAAAAGAGTTCATTAAAAGTTCTTAAGCATACGGTATGGACACTGGATAAATACAAAAGTATCAACCAGAAGCTGGCAATAGTATTTAGCACTGCATGTAGTATTACTCGATGGTAATAATGTTATTGATATTGAACTAAGATTATAGAATTACATGAATCAATAAGAAGACCTGCAATGTTGCTGTAATAGGTGATTTAGGACAATACCCATATTCTTTGAAAATATTAACACGTGTGTGTAAAAATTGGTACAGAATGAGATATATTGATCCAGAAAGTTTGTTGGGCGACACATTTCAATGTAACTATGACTTGACGACCGATAAATCACAATGGTTAGCGTCAGTTAAAAATACACTAATCATTGTAAATTGTGAAGATTCTTGGAACAGAACTATTTACGAAACTTTTGATTTTTCTGCCGGCGTCATACAAAATTTATTGCAAGAAAAATTTGTTATACAGTGGGAAAAAACAATGGAAATGCAGTCGTCATCAGATAAAAAATTACGAACCTATGTAAAATTTAAAAATAAGTTGGAAATAGAGCCTTACCTAACTATGATAAAGGATTTTAATATCCGTAAAAATTTTGTACGACTCAGAACTAGTTCACACAATTTATATATTGAAACAGGTCGACACAGAAGACCTATGAAAGTACCTGTGCATGAAAGACTATGTAACCATTGTAACCTAGTAGAGGATGAAATACATTATGTTCTAGTTTGTGAAAAATTTGATGAGCCCCTGAAACGATTTTTAGACAAATTGTCAGAGATATTTGTTACATTTGGAGAATTGGACTTAGAAGAAACATTTATTTTTATTATGAAATGTGACGATTAAGAAATAATAACTCTTCTGGCTCAATATTTAACCGAAACCACTAAAATAAGGGGTGATCTATAGTTTTTTCTCCAATCTGTATACGAAGCAAGGTTGTTTACGATGGACAAGAGTTAGTTTTCCTAACTTTTCCTCTTTCTTTTTTCTGTTTCTTTTACATATTTTGTTGTTGTGTATTGTATTTGGCAAAATGCCTCCATCTGTAAGTTGAGGTGCAGCAAATAAAGAATCATTCATGTATCAACAGCAGGTGATAAGCCTAGACCTCTGCTTAAATTACATGTAGTAACAATGAATATTTAAGAAACTCTCAACTAACGTTAGAGTTCGATAGGCCAAGGCTACGAGCCTAGGCGTACGTGTACACCCAATTAGCCCATATATTCTGACTCTTTTCATATGAACACGTGTAGCGTGTTGATAAAATTGTACCCTTCTTACATATGGTCGAACTTTATATTAAAATACAATTGTGAAAATGAGCACCTGCAAAAAGAGACGAGCTCAGACTTTCTTGTACATTTCTTGTGGTTTGAGACAAAGACAGGTTTATGACTGGGCTTGACCGGTTGACTTGAGAATGTAGGCCTATAACATTAACACTAAATAACGGGGCTGCCGCTGTTATGAGGATGTGTATATCCTTGGCTTCATACCCAGCTGCTTACGAAGCGCTGACACACGTTTTCCTCAAGCAATGGTTTGTGTAAATTTTTGACAGACCTCCATTCTCTGACATTGTTTTCATGAAAGTGTACAGTTTGTTAACTCCCACAGGGCATACCATGAACTGTTTTCGTCAAGTGGTTTATTACAACGTGGACTCTAATACAGTGCATCACATTTAGGTTTTAGTTTGCTAATGCACTTTTTAAAGACCTTCACTGGACAGTCACTGTCGTTTGGTCATGTGTACATAAGTTAACACATTGCTTCTCATTTTCTATAGCATTCATTCCCTGTCTTGTCTTTTCAGTTTCATTGTACCTTATCTTGTTATATTCCACATCCTAATCATCTTTACACACTACAAATGAGTCCGTTTTCAAGCTACGCAGGCCCTCCCGACCCCACCTTCCAAAATGAATACCAAGAATGAAAAACAGCCTATATTGGAACCCCTGATTTGTACAGTCTCTGAATGTCACCCTCAAGAATTGTTTCTTTTCCACATGATGTGTCTTTGCCATCCTTCCTTAATTTTGCCAGGTAGCCACTGAAGACTTTATTTGCCGACTGAAATTCGCTATCTGCCATCAAGTTTATTTGGTCAACGATCAAATGGAGGGGAGGTCAGGTATCGGTTTAAGCCAGATCTGATCGACACATATGAAGATTTTCCATATTTTTCTTTCTTTTTGCGGATCCCAAAGTAAAACCTTCTGAGGAGACCTGCTAGTTCATCAGCTGGAAGATGCTCGAATTCTCTAATTTCATGGTTTTCAATCAACCAATCTGAAACAAAGCGATAATTATCTTTGAAAAATTCACTTCTTTGACAAAAATAATGTTATAGTATCAGTTGGTGTTCTCTAATAGGAAACCAATCCTCCAGATGAAAATTAAACAAGTTTTCCTCCCCCCCCAAATTAATGATAATTTAATCGTCTGTGGAGTACGACGATTGAAAATTTATTCATCTATTCCATGCCAAAATCATGTAGATCTGTACATGTGTGTAGGCCTACTTATTGCGAAAATTGAATGCTATTTTATGGTTGAGCTATTTAAAACTCATAACAATATAGGCCTAAATTAGCTAATATTTTATATGAACGTTTGATTTTTTAAAATTTAGCCTTTGCAATTTACATAACATCTAATTAATGCCTTTATAATAAATGATGTTAACTCGCCGCAAAAGACTTGTTTAATTTGGACACAAAGCACCACAAAGCACCACTTGTAAGAGTCTACAGTGAAATCATAATGCTGACGTCTGCTCGACGTGGTCATTCACGCATTATCGTTGTGTTAGACAAGATATATACTTCAGTATTGTAATATTTGAAGACAAAACAAACGGAGTGCACATATGGTAAGGAAAAGGCTTATAACGACCAGCACCATTGGCAAGAGCTGTTGCAAACGTAAATGTACATAGAAAGTGGGTATCATCTATAACGGCAGCACTTAAGCCAGGGAAGTGTTTGAAAAAAAAAAAAAATTAAAACCCTAGGAACATGTATAGATCAGAGGGTTGTAACCTTTGCCTGGTCATTTTAGAAAACTGAGTCCGCAACATTTCTGGATGTTCTTATGAGGACAACACGGGCACAGAAGTTCCCCCCAGGAAGGTTGTTATCTTGTTTTCGTCCCAATTTTCCACCCATAATGAGTTACTAACGAGTAAAAGAAGAAGCAGACAGGTTTGAAAACTACCCGGTTGCTGTTTACCGTTTTGATTGCCAAACATCGTAGGTACCTAAGCATAAAGTCAGAAGACGTATCATCTCGGGGTCTGTGTGATGTCACAGAGGACTGAAGTATGCAAATCAGAATTGTCTGCTCATAATGAGATATGCATCGTCAATTGCAAGACTTAACTTAGTTTAGTTTGACTAAACTTCTTACGTGTCCGTTGCCGTATGTTTTATAAACATCTGTATTTTACACCTGCATTTCCGTCCCGTGTGTGACAGTTTGCACTTTTTCAGGATTTGCAGAATTGGTATACAAAAACATTTTACGGAAAGGCGACGTTGTCAAATTGTTTTGTGCGGACAGTTTCATGCACCGCAAAGGGACTCGCAACAAATGTTAAGCGTAACTTATGAGACGCTTATCCTTGCTTTTCTTCCATTTGTCTGTGCCTAAGCAATTGATTTCAGCTCATATGACTTGTCAGTCAGCCGATCTTACAAGTCGTCCGTCCGTCCACACATACAACTTCTCCAAAGCCGTCAGCCAGACCCACTTCAAACTTGGTAACAGTGTAGGCCTACCTTGGGTGGGTCTGTACTAAGTTTCTTCAAATGGTCTTGCTCCAGTGATTTTTTTTTTTTTTGGTGGTGGTCATTTTTGTCACAATCTCAAAAAATCGAAAAGAAAAAAGAAAACCCTGGGTCAATTGCTTCGAAATTGCACAGGGACACTTCTAGGGACCCGTGTACCACAGGTAACGCTGCGATTATTCTATTGTTGTGAGTTTGCTGTGTGCAAGCAATTTTTTACTTTTTCAAAACCGTCATTTAGTGTCCTATGACGTCATGGAAGTGTTGCTTGTGGAAAGGTTAAATTGGGTTGTTCAGTAGGTGATGATGTTCCGCATCCCGGATTTGTAACTTTTTTTTTTAATTCAGTTTGGATACTTATCGTTAAATACATAACGATGCGTATTGAATACAACGCAAGTCAATGGGGGTGGCAGCGGTAAGCCATTTTTGACTTCTCAAAAACCGTCAGCCAGATTCACTAAAAACTTGGTAGCAATGTATTTTGTGTGGGTCTCCATCAAGTTGGTTCAAATTATCATATTCCTGTGATCTTTGTAATTTGAATATGATTTTTTCACTTTTTTTGTTTGTTTTTTCGTTGTTGACCAATTGCTTTGAAACTGCATAGGGGCATTTATGGGGATTCCTGGCCCTTAATTGTTCAAGAGGTGGCGCTGTGACTTTTTTCTAATTTTCCGCATGAATTTTTCTCTGTTAAAGCTATTTTTGACTTTTCTAAAACTGTCATTCAGATTGTTCTGAAACTTGGTGGAAATATAGCTTGTGAGAGGGTTAATCTAAGCCGTGTAGAGAGTGGTGATACTCCGCATCCCTCATTTTTGACAATTTTTTTTTCCAATTCGGAACTTGTTGATCGATTTTTGCACCCCCATTGATTGCCACTTAGGTCTGTAAAGATTACGATATTATTTCATATTTTGGACCTGTTGTCCAAAACTGTCGGCCAGATTCACTTCAATTTTGGTCGGGATGACTGTTTATGGGTAGGTTGCGTCTGTGATTGTAATATTTTGATTTTTTTTTGTCAAGCTTACGTTTTGCTAAAATCTTAAAACATATTTAATACCGAAACCGCTTGACAAATTGCTTCGAAATTGCAGGACACGTCTAGAGACCCCAGACTTTGGGCCTAATTTATCCAAAAGGTGGCGCTGCAACTCTTTTCACATCTTTTAACATTTTTTGTTTGTATTTGCTTCTTTGACTTCTCCCAAAAGTTGCGTTCTCTTGAAGTTTAGTTGGAATGTATATGGACTTAATCTTCACCAAACTTGTTCAATACCTGGTGTTGTTATTTTCCTATTTCTAATAAATTATTAACATTATGGCAAATTGGTAAGCAAAATCTGACATACCAGCTTATATCATGGTATGTGAGCTGAACACAGCTAGGAGCTAGGAGTAATTCAGTTTTACCTCTGAAAATGTCAGAGTTCGAGATATAAAAATTGTGGAGCGATGCTGGATGTAATACATGCAAATGGGAGAGGACGGGTGTCATAATTTCATTTTGCGTAATTGCACATTTTCATTTGCCTTGATTCGCGATTGAAAGTTTTATTTCTTTGACTGTTGAATCAACCAAATGTTTTGTTAAGAATCGTTGTTCCGATGAAACCATTTTGTGCAGAATAGAAAAAACGATTATGCTGCATGTAACATGATCAGACCCCTTTACCCAACTTGAACATGACTATTTCACCAAGAATATCGGATGACCACCTGCAGGCCAGGTTTATTACATCAAATCTCATTATGAGAGCTGTGATAAGTTACCATGCCATATTTAATAGCATATGCTTGCTGTTAAATTGGCGACCAACAGAAGCACTTATTTGTCTAAATTTGGAAACCAAACATGTGAAGAACATACAAACAAAGTACGTTTTAGTCCACTGTCACAAGCTATTGGCAGAGTCCAGACGTCACTACGGAAGAGGAGACAAACCTCCGCGTGCGTGTATTTTGCCTTTTAATTGAAACTTTTTGTTTTTGTTCTTTTATTTTTTTACCGGATCACATTCATTTATATCTCGAAAATCATTAAGTGTCCATATTGACAATCAAAATTGTATATTTAAGGTGGCGGCTGCCTTTTCATAAATACATGACAAGCTGATGGCAGTTGATTTCACCAGCACACCCTCGGGCGTCGCCAGACGTGGCTGTCAATGCGTAATCTCGGAGGCCTTCATAATAACAAGGAGTCTTGCATCAAGGAGATTTTTCTGTACTATTGTTAGATCATAAAAGTTGTCCTTTTTTCACAGCCGACACAAAGCGACAAAAAAATTACATAGGTATGGAATAGCTTGAAATGACACAAGCTGGGAATGCAATGAAAAGTAATGAAATTTAAGTATAATCTCCGTCCGCAGAAATCATCAGCCGTGTTTAAATTCTGAAAAATAATTTCTATTTTTCTTGAATGGAAACCCGCAATTGGAATGAAAGGGGTTAATCGTGTGTGGCAACATTGATAGCGTGCGCCAGATCCTTTTCGTTATTGGGTCCTTGAGAATAATATCTTTAGTCGTTTTGTATATATTGCAGGAATGCAAAGAAAGTGGTGAAAGAGTAAAACAGAGAAAAGACGCTAATCATTCAACGTCGAAGGCGTTGTACACAGAGTTTAGCCTAACCGGTACACATGCACTCTGTGATACTGAATTGTCTTTTCTTGAGTTATGTCATTTCACAATAGCCTGCCACAAGCCTGCCACGCGAATCTGTGTGCACAGGTAAAAAAATTGCTCACGATAGATACACAAGACGTATTTCACAGTGACAAGGCACAAAATGTACCAAAACGTGACCGCTACAAAGAACTTGTCACACCTAAAAATTTAAATAAAAAAGTGTTGGAAGCTGTACACAAGTTGACCAGGCACAACAACAGCTGGGCCCCTGGGGTTTGGCGTGATTGGACCGCGTGGTGAAATGGACAGGCTGAAGCTAAAAGGGATAACATGAGTCCCATTTTGGAATGTTTATGCGACACGGATGTCCCGAAATTAGCTCATTGGATGCGTTTTTTCGTTCAGGAGTGTACGCGTCAAAACAACCCAAACCCGGTAAACGATTAGCCTACGCCAGGAGTGGAGAGTGACCTGTAAGGTATGTGTCTTTTTCCCTTTGATCAGAGATATAAATACGTGTATTAAGTACATGTAAGCCTAATTATATGTATTCAGACTTAGCCTGCCAAGATTCTTTTCAGTTTTGATCACAGTATAGGTACCTTCGGTGTTCTGCCACGCCTACCTACAATGGGCGTAGCAAAACACTGTTTGAACTACATGTATTAGGCGTGTCACAAAGAAAGTGTTCTTGGCAGTCTAACAGAAGGGAAATAGATTGTTTTCATTGGTTGATATATTGGCCATGTCAATTATTGCGATCTAATAAATAAGAACATAATTAAGAAAATTACCAGCGATGCAACGGCTACCTTGAGAAACTAGTTTACCAAGGCTTTGTATGTTTATTATTATTATTATTATTATTATTATTATTATTATTATTATTTATTATTATTATTATTATTATTATTATTATTATTATTATTATTATTATTGCCGTGGTACACCTTACAAAAGAATCAAAGAAAACACTTGTCTCTAAGCACCAGAAGCATAGTTCTGCATTTTGGAGTATGATGAACCGTGAATGTGTAAATATTGTAGCATATATTCTCATAAATTTCATCAAACATGCACAGAAGACTCGAAGTTAGTTTTTTTTTCTTTTCTTTTATATGCTTAGTGCTATTGCACATTATATGATTACATTTAATTGCCGGGTGACTGAGTAATACACATTGCATAAGTATTGTTCCTGATTGTAACAGAAGTTTAATTGTATTTCAACAACAACAATAACTGTAAACATTTACATTTTTATTCCACGAGAAGAATTCATATACGCATGGTACTATGCCTGTTTTCCAATCGTTTTTGAAATAGATATGTTTAAACCAAGTTAGAGTGGTTGACCGAAACGCAATTTCATGGACAAGTATGCACTTGAAAACATTGGTCCCAGGAATGCTAGCAAAGGTGAAACAATGATTGTAGGCCAACATTTGAATGACCGTACATTAATATTTTAATAATTCAAAATTTAGTTTAATAATTATAATACAGACAATCAACTTTTGTCCTCACTGTAACCATTTTTTTTTTAATGACCATCTTGGGACCCCTCCTCTTCATTATTTACGTGGACGACATGCCGTGGGCCTCCCCTAAATTCAATTCAATTCTATCTGCTGACGACACATCCTTGATTAATTCCCTTTGCTCTTTTAACTTGAATAATAATGACCAAAACCATGATAGTGTCGCAAATAATATTAACTCCGAGCTTAATAAAGTAAAGACTGGTTAGCTGCAATGAACTCTCCTTAAATATATCCAAAACTAAATACACGATTTTTCATTTCAGCGTAAGCTGAATATAAACATTAGTTTGAAAATAGCAGACAAAACCATTGAAAGAATCGGCGACTTTGACTTTTTAGGACAACGGAGTCAAGAAAACTTAATTTGGAGTGCCCATATTATTGAAATAGCGAATAAATTAACAAAGATAATAGGAATACTAAAACGAATACACAACTTTATACCTATCCAAGCACTTATAACCATACATAATTCCCTTTTCCTTCCTCATCTAAATTATCCCATTCTAATATGGGGCTACTCACGCGACCGGATTGTCAAACTACTAAAGAAAGCACTTCGTCTTATTTCTTCTGTAAATTTCAATGCCCACACTGAACCTCTTTTCAAGAGTTTAAAAATACTTATGGTTAAAGATCTAATTTGTCAAAAAGCGCTCAATTTCTATTTTCGTCATTGTAAAAACGAACTTCCAGATTATTGCAAGAATCTGTTTTCTGCCATTCCTGTTGCCCACACGTTCCCCAACCGCTCTCCTCATGTTCGCCGTTATGCCACCCCTTCATACTCTTCGGTTCAAAATTGCATTCGTTATTACGTACCAAAATACTGAATATGACACTTGAAAATATAATGGGAAAAACTGATACCCATTCATATTCTGTTGTTTTTTTGTTTTTGTTTTTTTGTTTTCAAAATATACCAAACTATATTTCATCAATAAATATTCCGAAAGATATACGGTTGCAGATTGTTACACATATGCAATCGTTAAATAGCCTAGTTTGTGAAAAATCCCTCAAGTTGTTATATTCCGGAAGTTGATGTAGATGCACGGAGTATATTTACCATGTTCTCCGTATACTCACTGTCTGTTGCCCGCTGACGACTGGACGTGCGCCAGTGCTGCCGTGGTCTCCGTGTGCTGCGTGAGTGACTTCGCTTTCGGGGCCACTCATGTAGTACATGGGGGCCGTTGTTCCGCTGATGTGCTGTTGGTTCGTATCCTCTTTGATCGCAGACAGACTGACAGTGATATCCAGCTTTTTATAGATTTCTTAATCTACTATAAGTAGCCCCAACGATGGCGAATTTTACATCCTTAGTTGGGGTTACCCTGACGTAAAATGATATTCTGCTCTTTATTTTTTTACTACATATTTGCAACTACTTTTGTGCAACACATTTTTGCTGTACTGTCATATATATATATATATATATATATATATATATATATATATATATATATATATATATATATATATATATATATATACACACACATATATATTGTACTCATCATTGTTCCGCCAAATAAAACATAGTCTGAGTCTCAGTGTAGACCATGTGACAGTTTGTCTGCCATATGACAACCAAAACAGCAGTCTAAAATTGTTTTTGTAAGAACAAGGATCATTCAGTTCAAAAATATTTTGCTTCCCCCCATACCAGTCAAATTTACAAATCAAGATATATTTACAAGAAGACCCGTGCTCTTTAGTTTTGAACGACAAACAAGGTGTCTCATTGAAATTTATTCCTTCCACTGTTTCAATGCACAAATGGCATAGGCCAAGTATTTTGATAAGTGAAAATTATTAATCCCACATATAATACAGATCCTTATACATGGACAGATCTAGACTCAATTAGATATCTTAAGCAACAAATTGGAAATACATCCAACATTAACATAGACTCTACTGTGTCTCTTTGACATACATCTCAAATTATTTTAGCCATTTCCACATATCCGTGGCCAAATTAAAAAAAAAAAAGAAAAAAAAAGGCAAAGTGGCTAATGGTATGAGTGGTCCCTGCTTATATTAAATTACAAGCAATTTTTCATGTATCCATTCAAACATGGATAACCTTCCCTGTGCAGCTGCTGTGCGTCTCTCACATGGCATTCTTTACCGTCTTCATTTTATGAAGTGATCCCGAATTTAAATACGCAGGTTTTGTATGAAGATGGTAGGCCTTAGTTTCAACTTTACAAATAGAGATTCTGCACCACAATGGCTTTTCCTTTCAAGGGTTATATGAGTCAACTGCTTGGAAGTCCATTATGCAGATAAATATTATGCCAAGCATAAGTGACCACAACTGAGTGGCCACGACTCAAAACTGGCAACATGACAGAATGGTCAATATTCCCAACTGATCATCTGACAGAATGGTAAAGACTTCCAAGTCACTACCTGGCAGAGCGGAAAAGACTCAAATCTGACCATTTCAAAAAAGTGACAAGGACTCCCACATGATCATCTGAAAGAGTGGTGAAGCACACTCGCAACAGACAATTAATTTCTACTCACACCCGAAGTGTAGATCTAACATACTTATTCCATAGAGGCTGAATGGAGCCTCGGCCATGGTTCGGGCAGACTGCCAAGCTAAAGAGGGGAGCCCGCAGGGGGGACCCTCTGCGGCGTTAGGGGTTGCCTTACCCTGTCCTGAGCAGACTGCAAATCCAAAGAGAGGAGCCCGCTGGCGGGACCCTCTGCCATGCTTGGGGTCGCCTTACCCTGTCCTGGGCAGACTGTAAAGCCAAAGAGGGGAGCCCGCGGGGGGACCCTCTGCCGCGCTTGAGGTTGCCTTACCCTGTCCTAGGCAGACTGCAAAGCCAAAGACGGGAGCCCGCGGGGAAAACCCCCTGCCCCGCTAGGGGTTGCCTTACCCGGTCCTGGGCAGACTGCAAAGTTAAAGAGGGGAGCCCGCAGGGGGGACCCTCTGCGGCGTTCGGGGTTGCCTTACCCTGTCCTGGGCTGACTTCCAAGCTATAGAAGGCAGCCTGCAGGGGGACCCTCTGCCGCGCTACGGGTTGCCTTACCCTGTCCTGGGCATACTGCAGAGCTAAAGAGGGGAGCCCGCAGGGGGGACCCTTTGCGGCGTTAGGGGTTGCCTTACCCGGTCCTGGGCAGACTGCAAAGCTAAAGAGGGGAGCCCGCACGGGGGCTCCTGCCGCGTTGGGGGATGCCTTACCCTGTCCTGGGCAGACTGCAAAGTTAAAGAGGGGAGCCCGCAGGGGGGACCCTCTGCGGCGTTAGTGGTTGCCTTACCCTGTCCTGGGCAGACTGCAAAGTTAAAGAGGGGAGCTGGCAGGGGGGACCCTCTGCGGCGTTAAGGATTGCCTTACCCTGTCCTGGGCAGACTGCCAAGCTAAAATGGGGAGCCCGCAGGCAGGACCGTCTGCGACGTTAGGGGTTGCCTTACCCTGTTCTGAGCAGACTGCAAAGCTAAAGAGGGGAGCCCGCAGGGGGGACCGTTTGCGGCGTTAGGGGTTGCCTTACCCTTTCCTGGGCAGACTGCAAAGCCAAAGAGGGAAGCCCGCAGGGGGGACCCTCTACCGCCCTACGGGTTGCATTACATCGTTCTGGGCACACTGAAAAGCTAAAAACGGGAGACCGCGGGGGGGCCCTCTGCCGCGCTAGGGGTTGCCTTACCCCGTCCTGGGCAGACTGCAAAGCTAAAGAGAGGGTCCCGCGGGGGGACCCTCTACCGCCCTAGGGGTTGCCTTACCCCTTCCTGGGCAGACTGCAAAGCTAAAGAGGGGAGCCCGCAGGGGGGCCCCTCTGCCGCGCAATGGGTTGCCTTACCCTCTCCTGAGCAGACTGCAAAGCCAAAGAGGGGAGCCCGCAGGCGGGACGCTCTGCGACGTTAGGGGTTCCCTTACCGTGTCCAGGCCAGACTGCAAAGCTAAAGAGGTTAGCCCGCAGGGGGGGACCTTCTGCCGTGTTACGGGTTGCCTTACACTCTCCTGGGCAGAATGTAAAGCTAAAGTGGGGAACCCGCATGGGGGACTCCTGCCGCGCTAGGGGTTGCCTTACCCTGTCCTGGGCAGACTGCCAAGCCAAAGAGGGGAGCCCGCAGGGGGGACCCTCTGCCGCGTTAGGGGTTGCATTACCCTGTCCTGTGAAGACTGCAAGGCCAAAGAGGGGAGCCCGCATGGGGGGACCCTCTGCCGCCTTAGGGGTTGCCATACCCTGTCCTGGGCACATTGCAAAACCAGAGAGGTGAGCCCGCAGGGGGACCCTCGGCCGCGCTAGGGGTTGCATACCCTCTCCTGGGCAAACTGCCAAGCTAAAGAGGGGAGCCCGCAGGGGGGACCTTCTGCGGCAGAAGGGGTTACCCTACCCTGTCCTGGTCAGACTGGCAAGCTAAAAAGGGGAGCCCACAGGGGGGACCGTGTGCGGCGTGAGGGGTTGCCTTACCCTGTCCTGGGCAGACTGCAAAGCTAAAGAGGGGAACCGGCAGGGGGACCCTCTGCGGCGTTATGGGTTGCCTTATCCTGTCCTGGGCAGACTGCAAAGCCAAAGAGGTGAGCCCGCAGGGGGGACCTTCTGCAGCGCTAGGGTTGCCTTACCATGTCCTGGGCAGACTGCAAAGCCAAAGAGTGGAGCCCGCAGGGGGACCCCCTGCGGCGTTACATGTTATTTTACACTCTCCTGGGCAGAATGTGAAGCTAAAGAGGGGAGCCCACGGGAGGGACCCTGTGCCGAGTTAGGGGTTACCTTACCCTGTCCTGGGCAGACTGCAAAGCTAAAGAGGGGAGCCCGCAGGGGGGACCCCTGCCGCGCTAGGGGTTGCCTTACCCTGTCCTGGGCAGACTGTAAAGCTAAAGAGGGGAGCCCGCAGGGGGGACCCTTTGTCGCGTTATGGGTTGCCTTACCCTGTCCTGGGCAGACTGGAAAGCTAAATAGGGGAGCCCGCACGGGGGACCCTCTGCGGCGTTAGGGGTTGCCTTACCCTGTCCTGGGCAGACAGCCAAGCCAAAGAGGGGAGCCTGCAGGGGGACCCATTGCGGCGTTAGGGGTTGCCTTGCCCTGTCCTGGGCAGACTGCAAAGCTAAAGAGGGGAGCCCGCAGGGGGGACCCTTTTTCGCTTTATGGGTTGCCTTACCCTATCCTTGGCAGACTGGAAAGCTAAAGAGGGGAGCCCGCAGGGGGGGGGGGGGACCCTCTGCGGCGTTAGGGGTTGCCTTGCCCTGTACTGGGCAGACTGCAAAGCTAAAGAGGGGAGCCCGCAGGGTGGACCCTCTGTGGCGTTAGGGGTTGCCTTACCCTGTGCTGTGAAGACTGCAAGGCCAAAGAGGGGGGCCCTTAGGGGGGACCTTCTGCCCCGTTCGGGGTTGCCTTACCCTGTCCCGGGCAGACAGCCAAGCCAAAGAGGGGAGCCCGCAGGGGGAACCCTCTGCCGCGTTAGGGGTTGCCTTACCCTGTCTTGGACAAACTGCAAGGCCAAAGAGGGGAGCCCGTCGGGGGACCCTCTGCGGCGTGAGGGGTTGCCTTACCCTGTTCTGGGCAGACTGCAAAGCTAAAGAGGGGAACCTGCAGGGGGACCCTCTGCGGCGTTAGGGATTGCCTTATCCTGTCCTGGGCAGACCGCAAAGCCAAAGAGGTGAGCCCGCAGGGGGGACCTTCTGCAGCGCTAGGGTTGCCTTACTATGTCCTGGGCAGACTGCAAAGCTAAAGAGTGGAGGCCGCCGGGGTGACCCTTTGCGGCGTTAGGGGTTGCCTTACCCTGTCCTGGGCAGACTTCAAAGCTAAAGAGAGGAGCCCGCGGGGGCGACCCTCTACCGCGCTAGGGGTTGCCTTACCCTGTCCTGGGCAGACTGCAAAGCCAAAGAAGGGAGCCCGCGGGGGACCCTCTTCGGCGTTAGGGGTTGCCTTACCCTGTCCAGGCCAGACTGCAAAGCCAAAGAGGGGAGCCCGCAGGGGGGACCTTCTGCCGTGTTACGGGTTGCCTTACACTCTCCTGGGCAGACTGGAAAGCTAAAGAGGGGAGCCCGCAGGGGGGACCCTGTGCCGAGTTAGGGGTTACCTTACACTGTCCTGGGCAGACTGCAAAGCTAAAGAGGGGAGCCCGCAGGGGGGACCCTCTGCGGCGTTAGGGGTTGCCTTGCCCTGTACTGGGCAGACTGCAAAGCTAAAGAGGGGAGCCCGCAGGGTGGACCCTCTGTGGCGTTAGGGGTTGCCTTACCCTGTGCTGTGAAGACTGCAAGGCCAAAGAGGGGGGCCCTTAGGGGGGACCTTCTGCCCCGTTCGGGGTTGCCTTACCCTGTCCCGGGCAGACAGCCAAGCCAAAGAGGGGAGCCCGCAGGGGGAACCCTCTGCCGCGTTAGGGGTTGCCTTACCCTGTCTTGGGCAAACTGCAAGGCCAAAGAGGGGAGCCCGTAGGGGGGACCCTCTGCTGCGTTAGGGGTGGCCATACCCTGTCCTGGGCACACTGCAAATTATTTTTTAAAGAAGTATTTTGTTCACTATTAAGAAAATCTTTTAAAAAATCTACGAATTCCCTTGACCAATTACATCGAAATTATATCGGGAGGGACACTTCTGGGGACTCATATTTCTTAATTTGTTCAACAGCTTGCGCTGCATTTTTTCTTGCAATTTATTTATTTTTTTAACGATTTTTTTTGGTGTGTGTTTAAGTTTTTTTTCACTTCTTGTCCAAAGCCGTCCCTCTGAAAGTTGGTGTAAATGTGGCCTTTGGTAGGATCAAACTAAATGGGTTACTCCAGGTGATATTCTGCATCCAAGATTTTCACGACACTTCATTTTTACTTGTCGGTTAATGCCTACATTCCGATTGATTATAATGCAAGTCAATGGGGATTGCAATGGTAAGTCACCTTTTTTTTTTTTTTATTTATTCCCCAAAATTGTCTGCCAGATTCACTTCAAACTTGATAGGGATGTACCTTAGAATCCAGCCTTGAATGACCCATTACCGTTTTTCCTTATATCTCCATGAGAGATGTTCCCATATATACGGTCATTTCCTTCTTTTCGTGCGCCAATCACAAAGTTTACAAGCTACCAGCTAGCTTGTAGGTAAGGTGGCAGCCTACGAATAAGTTTCTCTGACAGTTCATTTCTTCCATTCTTTGCATGCCCGATAATATATCTCCAGATGTAATCAAATCATGGGCAAACTCTCTTAAAGCTGAACTGTCGTTTGATTTGATCATTGGTTTGCTGGTGATATCTGTTAACTCGGTTATTGCATAATCATTGCCAAACCTGTCTTTCAGAATATATTTTGCCCTTTGGTAGCCGTTACAGAGCTCTATGGGTGGATCTCTGCCAAGTCTGTTCATAATGCTCTACTGCTTTTTTAACCATTATGAGTTTTTTTCTTTTTCTTTTATTTATTTATTTTCTTTTATTTTTTTGGGGGGGGGGGCAAAATCTTGAAAAAATTTCCCCGAAATCGCCAGGCCTTTGAAATTGTATGAGGACATTTCTGGGACCCCCAAAACCTGTAATTTGTTTAACAGGTGGGGCTGCGAGTTTTTGTGTGTTTTCGCTATTTTCAACTTCAACTTCCAATACCGTCACTCAGATTGTTCATAAACTCGGTGAAAATGTGGCTTATTGGTGGATTAAACAAAATTATTCACTAGGTGGTGATACAACGGGAAGAGGCGGTGGGGTCCTGACGTTTATTCACTCTTCTCTACCGTGTGTAAGACGCCCGATCTTGAAAGTATAGATTGTGAATGCGTCTGGGTTGAAATTTCGACCCAGCGCGGGGAAGTATTATTTGGTAACTATTATCGTCCACCTGGCCAGTCTGCAGAAATCCGTGACGCGTTCCTCGGGTCTCTGGCATCTTCTATTTCCTCTGCCATTGAATGCAACCCTCACCTTTTAATTGTAACTGGCGATTTCAGAGACAGGTGCGCCAATTGGAACTCTCAACATGAGGACAGCGATTTAGGTTTATCTCTGGTCAACCTTGTGAATCAACACAATCTCTTTCAACTTATAGATGAACCCACTAGGATAAGTGAATACTCGAATAATTTATTAGACCTTATCATTACTGATTCCCCAGGTCTTGTTCTGGACTCTGGAACCCTTCCTCCAATCTCAAATTCTGACCATTGTGTAATCTTTTGTTCTTTCTCCCTTTCCCTTCACAAGGACAAGCCCTTCAAAAGATCAGTATGGGACTTCAATAAAGCAAATTTTTGTGACCTCAATGCTGCCCTTTCTACAGCCCCTTGGAATATTGCTCATGATGTCTTCGATTCTATTGATGATGCCGTATCCTACTGGTCTAATCTCTTCCTATCTACTGCAAAGGACTTTATTCCCTGTAAGGAAGTCACCATTCGCCCTAAGGACAAACCTTGGATAACTGCAGACATTAAAAAACATATTAGACGTCGAAATCGTGCATGGAAACGCTTCAAGAGAGCGTCCAACCAAACACGCCCCCATAATTACGACCTCAAGATTGACAGGTTATACCAATTTTACAAAAAATATCGCAACAAGGTTGTGACCATAATAAGGAAATCTGTCTCTTCTTACTTTTCCAATCTCCAGCTTCGACTTGATGAGAAAGACATTAATCCTAAACAATGGTGGAGCCTGTCCAAGTCTGTTCTGGGATGCAAAATTCACCAACATATACCCCCAATCATTGACGATAACAAAATCGTATCATGCATCACGGAAAAATGTGAAATATTTAACTCTTACTTTGCCAGCCAGTGCAAAACAAACCCTGACGCTGATGCCCCACCCCTGCCCGATTTCACGTTCCGAACTGAGACACGTCTACGCAATATTACCATTAATGAAGACAGTGTCAAGAAAGTACTATCTTCCCTGAGGCTATCCTCAGCATCAGGCCCAAATAACATAGGGAACATCCTACTTAAGAACACAGCAGATTCGATATGTAAACCACTTACAAAAATCTTCCAACTTTCTCTCAGTCTTTCTTTCTTTCCTAATGCTTGGAAGAGATCCAACATATGTCCTGTTTTCAAAAAGGCCAACAGACAGATTAAAAATAATTATCGTCCTATTTCTTTGCTCTGTAATGTTGCAAAGGTGTTTGAACGACTGGTCTTTAATGCACTCTATGAATACCTGGCACAAAATAACCTACTCACTTCCAAAAATTCTGGCTTTAAGGCCAATGACTCTACTATCAATCAGCTTGTGTACATCCTTCACAATATCTACAACGGCCTAGAACAGTCCAAAGAAGCCAGAATGGTGTTTCTAGACGTATCCAAGGCGTTTGACAAGGTTTGGCATCCCGGTCTCCTTTTTAAACTTCGACAACTCGGCATCTCCGATAATCTTGTAGCATGGATTGATAGTTATCTCTCAAACCGATCCCAACGAGTGATTATTCATGGCCAATCTTCATCATGGCTACCTATTGAAGCTGGTGTGCCCCAGGGTTCCACCCTGGGTCCACTTCTCTTTCTTGTCTATATTAATGACCTAGTTGACAATATTACATGTGATGTCAGACTTTTTGCTGACGACACCAGTCTACTTGAAGTTGTTAATGACCCAATTGAAACTTCTATTCACTTGAATATTAATCTCTCTGTTATACATAACTGGGGAAAGTTGTGGCGTGTTACCTATAACGCTTTAAAGTCTCTTTCTGTCATATTTTCAACCAAACTTGTTAAACCACACCATCCACCCGTTCGTCTTGGAGACTCTGAAATACCTGCGGCAGACTCACACATTCATCTTGGTATTACTCTCAGTAGCAATTTATCCTGGCATGCTCACATTACTCGTATTACTACCAAAGCGAGCCAGTGAATTGCCCTTCTGCGTAGATTCAAATATAAACTTTCCCGCAAAGCTCTGATTAAACTTTATTTAACTATGGTTCGACCAATTCTTGAATATGGTTGTGTGCTCTTTGACAACTGCGGTCAGGGACTTTCCGATCTTATTGAATCCATACAGTTTGATGCTGCCAAAATATGCACAGGTGCATTAAGGCACACATCACGCGCCAATCTCTTACGTGAACTTGGTTGGACAACTCTCGCCAGCAGGAGGAAGTATTCTAAGTTACTTCTTCTTTATAAAATGTATCACAACTTAACACCCTCCTATCTCTCTCAATTAACTCCTACTTTTAATGCTCGAAACCTCCGCCACACTAGCTCCATACGTCCCATCAATTGCAAAACTAACCGCTTAGACAAATCCTTCCTACCTGACGCTATCAAACTGTGGAACAATCTTCCCTCCGATATAAGAAACTCAATTTCCCTCCAAATATTCAAATCAAAGCTGAAAGCAACATTACTAGCAGTGGATCATGTTCCTGTTTACTATACCCAAGGACACAGATTTGCCAACATTTGTCATACCCAGCTTCGTCTTGGATTCTCGAGACTTAACTTTGATCTCTTTAAAGTCAACATCATCCCACAACCTACATGTTCGTGTTCCTACCCCACTGAAGATCTGCAACATAACCTGTTCTTTTGTCCAAAGTATAATATTTATTTTTTAGTTTTACTTGACTATGATTATTTGTACTTTATTTTCTTTTGGGGGCTAACGAGTGTCTCCATGTGTTCGTTATATCCGTTAATTCACAAGGCACGATTAAACATGAAATCTAGGAATCTAAGCATGTACTTAAACAAGCAATTAATCTATGTAACTTTTTCATGAAGGTAATTACATTTATATGGCGGATTCGTGATAAGTTTAGAGAATTTCTGAGACTTTTACATATGTCAATACACTGATGCCTAGTAATGTCATTTTAGTTCTAAAACAACATCAGAGACTAACAAGTAGGTAGACAAGTGCACGCATCTTCTGTGGCATGGAGAGGGGTTAATATAGGCTTGGCCTGTTTCGCAATCCATGTAAAAGGTATGGGTTTATATTTTTTTCAAGACTCTCAACATCAGATGATACACATTTGTGTATGATATGTTTTATAACATTTCACATCCATGTGCAACATTAAAATTTCCCGAAGTATGAGCTCAATGAATATATATATATATATATTTTTGAGAAGTTTGACTCTCTATTTTGGTTGTTGTGCCTGAATTTTTCTCCTGGCATCACACACACACACACACACACACACACACACACACACACACACACACACACACACACACACACACACACACACACACACACACACACACACACACACACACATACATACATACATACATACATACATACATACATACATACATACATACATACATATATATATATATATATATATATATATATATATATATATATATATGTATGATGTGACAGCTAGCTTATCCAGAGCGTCCCTTTCCAGTTGTGTATTCTGGCGGTTGTGAAACCACCGTACACCGCACGCAAACAGCCAAGGCTTTACGTAAAATGTAAAACTATTATCCGTCACGACGAACGTGGAAGAATGACATGAAATCACAAGCCCTGCAAAAACTTTTGTCAGCATAACATTTCTTGGGTATACAGTGGGTTTCTAGATTTTAGATCATCTTTGTCTGCATGGCAGCTTGATCACTTTGATACCAGCTTGATACCACATTGGGAGGAAGTCTTACTGATTGAATTTAGGGCTGTTCCAGAAAATGTCCTGGGGGGGGGAGAGCAACAAATTTGAACCACCCCCATACCCAGGACACACAGTTAATTTCTGAACCCCTTACCCCTAGGACAAACATAATTTTGAAACCCCAAATACCCAGGACAACCTAATAGTATCTCAGCTGCCATACCCTGGACAGATCTTAAAACCTACAACCCCATATGCAGGACATACATGATGGTTCAGAAAAAAAATCTCCATCTTTTTAAAATTTTAGAATATATTCCTACATAAGATGAAAAAAAATACCCTTGGTATAACAGTTCCCAAAACACTGTGTATCCTTGGTTTAAGAAATTTGTTTCTCTGGCTAAAGAACACCAGGAGGCAGGCATTAAAAACATATACATACAAAACGGTTTTCATATTTGCATTGGACCTTTTGATTGTGCTCTCGAAACAAAATATGTTGAAACCAAATATATACCTTTTTTGTTCATAAACAGATCAATGTTGCTATTTAGTGGTCCATTTGTTGGTGAAAACTTATAAAAATTCAGTGGAGATTAAATACTCTGTGCCAGATAATTCCTACAGCATCTTTTTACATCATATATTTTTAATTTAAAAATAAATAAAGGTATGTCCAAAGAAAAAAGTCTTGTTTTTATATTCCGAACTTTTCAGCAATAAAAGAAAACAAAATTTTGAGATTTGGTCCCCGTAATACTGAGCAGTGAGTAGAGGGTAAATGAAACTCATGCAGGATGCAGGTCTGTGCATAATTCAGAAAACTACTTCACTTCCACTTTTCAGATATGCAGTGCCTCCTGGGCAAAAATACAGAAAAGGGTTGAGGGTTGAGATTTAACATACCAAGACTGTTTTAATCCATTTGTAGTATAGGTCTGCATATTTTTTTTTTTTTACAGAAAAGCACAACGGAGGGGGGGGGGGGGGTCATGGATGATGTGTACACCTTGCGTACAGGGGGAAAGGACGGGTCTAAAATTGATTTTTTTTTTTTGCATACATAATAGTTGAACTTGAAGACCCTTATGGGAAAAATATTTCAGTGGGAACCATGGTACACCATGTGTTAAATCAGAAGCTGTCTTGCAATGAGGAGTGTTGCAAAGAGGGAGCACTGTACAAGCTTGATGGCTCATCATTTTTGAACGAGTACTTATAGTGTGCAAGAGGGAGGGAGTTCAGTAGGTCTGTACTCTTTTCCGGGAAATGGAAACGATTGTTATTTTTTACCCAACTTTAAAAGAATTTTTGTGTGATTTCTATGAAAATCATTTTTAGAGTACACATGTTGGGGACGGGGGGGGGGTCTTGCAATTTTGTACTCAACGTACTAATTAAAAATGATAATGTTGAACCATCCCCAAGATTTTTGTGTAATGCAATACCGTTGAAGTTACAAAAATTTTCTTTGTAGTGGACCTATATTGCTGCAATGCATAACCATAATAGGCTGCCTGTGAAGCAGAGTGCTGAATGTAAGCACTTTGGAGGCAAAGCCATTGGTAACCTTGGTAAAATTTAAAAGCCTTGAATGGTCTTGTTCATTGATCACAAATTTGATTTCAAGTTGCATAATTCCTCAGGCAAGTAAATGTATCACAATATATCTTTGATAAAAGCATAAAGTGACTATCAAATACTTGCCAAAGACATTATGAACTAGAAATAAAATTCTTAATGTAATGCAATACCATTTCAAGCCAGAAAGGCTTGATATGTATTTTGTAATAAGCCTATAACAGGACTTCAATATAACTGCTGTCCTGCATTGACATCTTGTGTCAGTGAGCAAAAAAGAAACTACTGTACCATGGATTAGGGCAGATCAATGTATTGAGCATGGCCGAAAGTATATCTCTAGTAAAGTAACAGGTAACTTCAGCACAGAAAAAAAACGTTCAAAATTTATGTACATACTACATATCTTTGAAATGCAAGGAAACCCTAAAATAGTTAGAAAATAGCCATATCTTTGAAAAGGTGTTTATTTAGTATGATTTAGTAGTATACGATGCTGAAAGTGCTCTCATTCATGGTTGGTAGTTCATCTAATGTCAACGTGTCAAAGCAGGACCTTTTGCTCAATTAAATCAAAATCAATCCAAATTTCCATATTTTCTAAGCCTAGAGTCTGTGCACACCACTTCCACTGGGTGCAAACCGTGTATATACCTACCTTCAAAATGAATACAAGAGCACAGGTTAACAATGGATATGTCGCGTGATGGGTCGATTTTACCGTAAAGAATGCGTCTTTATGCTATTAAAATCAATATGTTTGTGAAAAATAATGGAGGTGAATGTAGGATCTTTGCTCTGACAGACAATCGGGACGTTCGTGACAGTGAAACAAGCAGTGGAGCACGCTCGTCTTGTTTGGGGTCAACAAGACAAACGCCCAGCATTATTATTAGATCGAGCTTTTCCCTTGGATCCTTTTCTATATTGTACTGTGATATCACATAGACAGCATATGCTGCTTAAACACTTACAGACAGCAGCAGTGCTGCAGTCATTTAATACGGCCATGTTGTTGAAGTTTGTCTTTCGCCACTGATTGACTGAAGGTCAAGGTCGATAAAAACAGAGACATCCGTGATTTATAATTTCCGAGTGACTTCACTTCGATCATGTCGACCGTAAGAACTTTAATAACCGTGAGCTTTGCGTGAAGACACATGTATGTGTCGACCAATATCTAAAAACTGGAGAAATTATACAAATTACCCCTCTTCCCCACACGGACAGGATTATGTCAAATGGCCCTCACACTCTGGTCATATGTGTAAAAGCTGATGCCCCAATATCCCGGACATAATAGGTTATCTCCTACCCCAACCTCCCGGACATTATTAAGGACATATACCCCTATGGAAGTTGTACTGTTCAATAATTCCCAAAACCCTAGGTTTTGTAGCAAAAACCGTGGGTTTTGCTCACAAAACCCAGAGTTTTTAAACAAAACCTAGGGTATTGTTTGTAAAACCGTGAGTTTTGTAACGAAACCCTGAGTTCTGCTTGCAAATCCCAGGGTTTTGCACGAAACCCTGGGTTTTGTAAACTACCCAGGATAACAGAACAAATATCATAATTTTTTAATTTTGTGCAATAATGTGCACAAAACTGTGGGTTTTATTACAAAACCCAGGGTTTTGTAGACGAAACCCTGGGTTTTGTTCGCAAAACCCAAGGTTTTGTTTCAAAACCCAGGGATTTGTACACAAAACTCTGGGTTTTGTAACAAACCCAGGGTTTTGCTTTGTTATCCCATCTTTTCACAAAACTCACGGTTTTGTTTCAAAACCCTGAGCTTTGTCATGATAACCCTGGCTTTTGCAGTTATTTTGTACAATAATTTGCAAAACCCAGGGTTTTCTGACGTTAGAAATCCCACGGTTTTGAATAATTCGCAAAACCCTGGGATTCGTGACGTCACAAAACCCAAGGTTTTGTATTTTACCGCAAAATTGGTCATATGGATACACCAACCACTCCCAACACGGCTTGCTTACTGAACTTGCTGTAAACATGTTAAGATGGCGCATCTCGGAAAACTTCCATCGTTCCGCAACTTAAACGTCGTGTATTTTATCACTGTGTGCATTTCATGAGCTCATATTTTAGGTACTTCAAGAGAAAACATGTAAGATGTATATCGTATATGTGTTTTTACACAATTTAATAGGTTAAGACCGATTTTCAATTTCTGGGACCGGGCGACCGGGCTGAAGTTTTAGCAGCATAAAGCCTCTGATTTGCCGCGTCCTTGAAATCCACCGTACGTTGTGCTGCTGCCTGCAGTAACTATGCAACCCTTGATTGCAAAACGACTGCCACATCACATCATGGTGATAATTATCTCAACACGACTTAGTCTTAAATTGTAACATGGTATTCTTTAACTCCACCTTCATTCCCACAATTAAGAATTTTGCATCTATTTCTGTGTCCGCTCTGGTGAAAGATGCTAATAAAGCTCTTCCCCGGGAGCTCTGCAACCGGAAGGGTGAAAACCCCGTCTGTAACTGGATGTCCCTGTGTCAGCCACTACCCCCATACAAACTACCTTTTCCCAGTACTGAGTTGTGTACAAGGTTTTTGTTGACGGGCACTGCAAATCACGCAAGATTGCCTGGCACCGTTTCAAGAACTGTCGAATGATTCATTGTACACGCACGTCCAGCAATAGTTGATAAATAAACACAAGAAGTTGAACAAATCAAAAGCCAGTTACACATTTTCACAGCATTGGTTTTTTATTAGAACAAACAACTTCAACATTGAGAAATTTCCAAGTCCGAAATTTCTGCTCGATTAAATTAAATAATTAAAAAATAATACATTTGGTTGGGATCGATCTGCACACCCCTTGACCCGCAGTCTGACATGCTAGGCATGTGGCCATGTTTGCTTATAGAATGCAGTCGATCTTCTGTCTCATATTCGATGGTGGTCAGACCACGCGGCTTTGTTTACTCCTTCACATCTAGGTCACGCCAGTCAGAGCCAAGATGACTGCAACCAATAACTGTTGAATATTTCATACAATAATGGTTGAAGAATGGGACCGAAAATGCTACTTTGATACAAAATTTCCAGGGCCCCATCATATATCGTGCGATAAATTAATTATTTGCAAAGGATCGAATGTTTTACGCAAATTAAAGATCTCGAGGCTGTGCATTCAATAGTCCATGTGGCTCTTCGTTCCGGCGTGTGGATTATTTTGAACACTGGATGCACAACCTCTCGGCCTTTAACTAATACCTAACTTATATTCTCATCATGTCGCAAAGAGGTGGACTTTGCGCGTGGTAACCAATAATGATGTTATTGATCATAATAACTGAGCCACTTGTAGTTTGATGCTATTTTTAAGTTGAGTAGCCTTGCAAGGCATACCAAGTAACAGCCGTCATGATTGGTTGTTTACATAGCCCTGGGATTCGTGATTTCACAAAACCCAGAGTTTTGCAATCTCACAAAACCCACGGTTTCGTTCTGTTATTTTAAAGTGCTACGAAACCCACGGTTTTCTGGCTAAACCGAGGGTTTGAGGAACAAAACTGTGGGTTTTGTTCAAAAAATAACAAAACCGAGGGTTTTGGATCAAAACTCGGAGTTTTGCTCTTAAACTGTGGGTTTTGTGCTCAAAACCCACGGTTTCGTTACTAAACCCTGGGTTTTGTTCATGAAACCCACGGTTTTGTACAGAAAACCCAGAGTTTTGTAGCAAAACCCAGGGTTTTGTCCAAAATGATATCAAAATTCAGTAACTGAGCAAAACCTAAGGTTTTGTTAATGAAACTCGGGGTTTTATGATAAAACCTATGGTTTTGTTAGCAAAACTCAGGGTTTTGCTACAAAACCCAGGGTTTTGAAAAGCAAAACCCACAGTTTTGTGAACAAAACTCAGGGTTTTGTGAATTATTGAACAGTACAACTTCCATATATCCCGACCCCCCGGATATGGATGCTGTTGCCGCCCACCCCCGTGGAGGACACTTTTTGCAACAGCCCTTAGTGAAAGTGTTAATTTGTGTGAACAGATAACCAACTTAATATATGATATTGAGAGAAGCAGCTGCTCTCACATTCAAAGCTTTATTATTTGAGACAAATCAACAAATTATCAAGTTCCCCTTGGGTAAAATAAAACACATTACACATGTGCTATTATTACACTCAGTCTAGTAATGCTTGCACATTTTACTGCCACCAATATCCAGAGCAAAATGCCCAACTAGGCCAACTTCTCTGTGCAGCGTTGTCTACTGTACGCGTGACACAAGCATTATGTTCGGCTATGTTTTTCTTTCGGCAATGACAGTATTAGACAGTCTTTTTCTTTCTGCAAGCTATTACTTTAACAATTAATGCCTGTCGACGAAACTCTCATTCGCAATATGGAATTTGATGATTTGTCCAATAGCGTAGCTGACTTGCTGCGGCAGAATTGACACATTCTTGGGGATCTCAAAGGATGAAAGGATGCCAGCAGGCAATTCAAACAGAACAACCAAAAACGGAGAATATTGAATACTACGTCTCTCTTACACACAGGTTCTGTTTGCCGATTAAGTGCAAGGTAAATTTAATTATGGTATTTTGTTTTATTTTCACATGCCATATACTTTATTTTGACGTGCCATATGATTTTCATGTCTTACTTGTGTGCAGTATATGGATTTTTAGTGACCCGTTTGTGGGGCTTTAGTAAAGTGATAATAGTAATACAGGAAGAGTAGCAGAAAGGATAAAGTAGGTTTTGTTTTCACACCATCTGTATCAGAGGAAAAGGGTTCCTTCACAAACACTCAAAGACATAAAATTCATTGATCACTAGTTTATTGCTATAAGCAACATAATTGGTTCACTTTGTCTGTACGTTCAATCCATCACTTGAGCCTGAAACATACAATAATACATATCTAATGTAACAAAAGAAGCAGCTAAACTATAACAAAATAAGTGTAAAAATAATCACAATAACGCATTGTAAATGATATAGTTTTTATATGATAACATGTACTCATTATTTGTGTGTCACCATAGGGATTAATCTGTTAGATAATTTGTGTTCTACTTAATTGTGAAAGTTCAATTAATTACATGAACCAGCAGTTCTTTTGTGTTTATTCACTTCCCACATATAAATGACACGAAAGGAAATCGTGCATAGAATCATACCTTTAAGTCCTCCAAAATATGATGATATTCAGTTTGCAGTATGCTTTGTTCCTTTAAAGTTACTCCATAAGCCACACACACACACACACAAACACACACACACACACACACACACACACACACACACACACACACACACACATATATATATATATATATATATATATATATATATATATATATATATATATAAAACAGCTCTTTTTCTACAACAGTACATTGTTCATTAATTGAAACATCATAATTTTACAAAATTACAATAGTTTCATTCCCCGATGTTTCATCAAATTACATGATTTATTCCTTTTGTGAATGATTAATATTGCCATTCTCTTTATCATTACCATCTTCATAATTTTAGTTATTTGTCAGCTTAATAAGTGTGTCTCTTAGTACCTGGTTTCGTTCAATGGTAGGTTAGAATGCATCTTTGCCATAGAAGTTTCCTCTGTAAGAAACGCAAATAACAAATATTAGGCATTTTCGTGTCCCTTAGGAAAGGTTGATTTGTAATTTGCTGCCTAGCGCATCACACAGAGATAAATACTTGTCTCAATACACATAATTGAACAGCTTACTCTAAATTTTTATCTTGACTACTCATTGTCGGAAGGCTCTACATCTAAAACAGAAAATGCAAACACTCTCTCTATATGTATTCACAGTGCTGTTACATTCACTTACCAAAACACTAGTATGAAAATACATTATGTATATACATACTTAAACAAATGGTGTTTGTAAATAGGATCCTTGAGCATTGCATATTAGCGATCCATATAGTGGGGATCAGAAATGCCTCAGAAAATTACAATACTTATTTCTATCATTTTATTTTATTTCGCTTTATTGCAGTTTGGCAATTTTATTTTATTCCAATATGTAACCAGTAGCAAATGTTGCCTCTTAAACATATTAACTCCATTAACCTGAATCGGTTGTTATCATCTATGGACGCATTTTCATCACATAAATGTGTGAGTGACTTTCAAGAGGAACTACCATTTGTGATCTCCCCTAAGTGGATTTTTAAAGTGACAAAATGAAAGTCAGAATTTATATCAAAGGTAACTTACGCTGGGAAATAGTCACAGACAAAATAAACCATGTCATAGCCAGCCATGAAATTGGAGCATTTTTTGTAACCACATCCAACTTTTTTCGTCTTCCTCCATACAATCTGAAACAGTAAATGAAATACTTGTTTCCTAATGACATGATAAATGAATAAGTGGTGTTTTTTTCTCGTAACATGCTTGTCTGTATTTCCCTGAAGTTTCATGCATTATACAATTAATTAAGTCTGGCAAGGAATTCTCAGTAGTTTCTGTTTGAAACTGGCGGGTAACACAGTAGAGAGTACAGTTGCCATAAATTAATGTTCAAAGTTTTCCTGTTGACTACCAGTTGCATTTTATGGGTTATTGCCATTCGCCAGTGAGGAGCATAATCTATTTCTTCACATTGCTTATAAAAGATGTCTGTTGAAGTTTTGGAAATTCTCAATTCTTTAGCTTTTGCAGCAATTAACAGTACTGTCAAAGATGGCATATAATTTTACAATGTGGATAATGTTCTAGAGACCTATCCGGTATACGTCATTTACCAATCAGAATGTATAAAGCTCACCCTCCCCCAAACAAAAGTTGATTTAGTTTCCCAGCAGAAGTGTGTATAGGCTAGTAATCATTAAAGAGATGAATATTTTAAAATGGTTTAAGATTTTCACCTGAGTGTAATGACCACAGACTTTTGTACAATATCCAGGATATTTTGGACCTGTCCAGTCTTTCTTCTCATCTCCCCAGGCTGTTATACCGCCGGATACTCCACCCTTACCCTCCCAGGCTGAGTGAGCATAGATGTTTTGACCTAATTTTTTTCCACTCTGACTTCCACATCTGAATTGCAAAAACATCATTTTAAACCTCTTTTTCTCAAACTGGCTTTGCCGGATCTTGCTGAAAATTATTAAAATACACAATGATCAATCAAGCAGTTTCAAGTACAGCTTATATACAAGATTAAAATATTGATCCAGATCAACAAACAAAACTCAACAGAAAACTTATGACCACACATTTTCAGTCATGCAATAATGAAACATATCAGACTAATCAACGTTTAATACTAAAATAACATTTCGTATATAATTTGCTTTAATAACAACTAAAATTTACGCCCACAACTATTAACATTAAGTTCAAGGGTGTCCCCATGAAGAGGTATACTGAAGCTTGACAAGAGAGAATGTGGCGTTCACATGCAAATGTACACACTCATCAAAGCGTTCATGTTCATACTGTTCAGATACAAATAATAGAACGTTGTTCTGCCTCACAAACATCTTTAAGTTGCCCTAGGCACAATGACATAGAGAATAATATCAATAGCATTTATTGTTTGGAGCAACACAAAAAGTGAGACAAAGCTGGGTCAGATATATGTCTCATTATTTTTTTGTGACTGCTTGCCAGGACGTCATGGCTTCGCCCAGGTATATGGAATAATGGAATCATTCTATAAAGCACTGTGAAAACACTATCATCCTCAGTTCCATTGCGTATATACCCTGATAATATAGTAAACTCTCGGTGAGTTTAATCTTAGTAAATAAAAAGTATGTGAAATAACATCATTTTTGAATGAGTACAATTTTGTCTCCCATGTCAGGTTAGTACAGCCATTGTATCTTTAATACCTCTCAATTCAAGAGACTATTTCCCATTATTGCAATTATTATTCCCTTTATTAATGTAATTATTTATTATCATGCAATGCATTATACTGCATATCATACCCGTCAAGCTTATCATGGCCCCATCTGCAAGTGTCTGCAAGATTCTGTGCCCTTCTTGCCAGATCATTGTCCCAGGTCTAGATGAAAAATATGCATTGGAATGTTTACAGCCATATGTGCACTGTCTAAAGTAGCTACTCTTAGGGTGACACATTACCACTGAAAATGACGCAACCAGTGTTATTTTCTAGCATTTTGCTTTCTGTTTCCCACCATTAGCTTGCAATTAAGTGCAGCTTTAATGTTAGCAAAGATTGTAGGAATGTAATTTAACTCCAATAATTATCCTTGCTATAAGTTTTAGCATTTAGCAAACCAATGACACGTGTTCGATATGGGTATTAAAAAATAATTTACTGATGATAGCAATGTTAGATTCAACGTCAAACAGATGCAGTGAATTTTTCAGCACCTAAAATTATCAGGCATCAAGACAGACACAATTGGATTACTAGCTGAAATATGGATTACTAGCCCTATAAGATGAAAATGATAACACTGTGTGAATGCCCATCTAGTTTTTAAGTTACAAATTAATTTTGGAACGATGTACATATGTTCTAAATGCTTACCAATCCTGGAATGCGCTTTTCGCTGCGATATCTGTTATGATCAGTAAGTATTTTTGATATTTCAGCTTTCGTAACCTTTGATGACCCAGAGCAGGTTCCACGTCGTTGAAGGGTTACTTCTAGTATCATGAAACGGGATGAATCAGTTTTTAAATTCATTAATAATATAAAATTGAGTGTTGAAGAGATGAGATTTGAGGATGTAATAGAATTCTGTTTCAGTATAAGTTCTGTCTGTATAAATCTGTAAATCATCTGGTTTGGAGAATTAAAAATTCTATCTTCCAATCACTTTGGTGACAGGAAAAGAGATATATCCGGGTAACAATTTATTAATGTGCAACTTAATGAACAATTAGTGAAGATAGCATCTAATTTGCCCTCGCGGTGACGTTCAGTCCAGTACAAAGATACAGAAAAAAAGTTAATCTAAATGATTCATGAAATGCGCCTGAAAAAAAAATTGAAACAAATATATAAAAAAAATAGTAATAAGCATGATAGAGTAAAATAAAAAAAGTATGTTTGATCAAATTGTAACATGTATGTTCTTTTACTTCAATATGTCATCATCTTTAACCCACTGTATGAGTATGAATCAGAACATGTGCTTCTTGCCAAACCAATATGCAAAAATGACAATGACGATGACGACGATGATGATTGTGATATGTGTTTGCTGGTATATTAACCTTATATCCTCCCTGGCACAATTTTATTCACTTCAATTTTGCAAAACATTCAAATTAACACACACACATACACACACAAACACACACACACATGTGCGTGCACAAACACTAACAAAAATTTTAAAAAGACACAAGTTGATCAACAAAGGAAGCAAGAAAAATATAAACGTACAATGTTAAAACTTAAACAGATTTGACATAGATCTTTTAGATCTCAACTTTTCCTGTATAAAATATATTGGCATAAATTTGCCCTCGGCTTGTATTATATATGTTCTCAAAACCAGTGTAGCATGGAGAAAACCTTGTATTCCATGCAATCAGTTTAAGATGCTTGATTTGCATGAATATCATGCAAAATATAAGCTGCATTTTATAGTCTAATTTGGCAAAGGCTCTAATCCTCATAGAAGCAATCAAAACAAAAAAATGGGGAACTCTTAATTTTTCTATGGTTACTGCTCATTTTCCCAGCAAACTGTTGATTAAATTAATTGCCACATACCTTTAAGTTCGCCTAAAGGTTGGTTATAAACCTTTGGAATGACCACAGCTACCAGCAGGAGAACCACAATCTGGATGCACTTCATCCTCTTGATTAAGAGACTAGTTCAAGTTATTTGGGTGCAATACAGCTTTATTTATATGAAATATCAGAGACTTTCTTACATCTTTTGAAGCAACATCTGGTCCCAAAATTGGAGCCACAGTATGTGTTTAATCTTTTTGTATGTCCAAATGGTTTGTGCCCTTGTGATACTGTTTCATCATAACTACGGAAAAGTGATGTGTACATTCTAACAGCAGGGATGTCCGGAAACTTGACTTAATTTCTTTCATGTTTCGATTTCAGCATGAATGTTGACTGGATCAGAGTAACTTTGTTTCCGGCATACTACGAGTTATCCATTTTTCACACAATATTATGTGCATCAAAGATATACATTCTAAATATCAAATGAAAGGTTGTAATAATGTGGGAATTATAGTCTGGTTTCTCCAGGATGTGGCCTCCTGAGAGTCGGCAGTATTCGTGAAATATCAAGCAGGCGGACAGAGTTATGGTATCACATTGAAATTCAAATTAAAACTAGGAAAGATGATTTGCTGCGTAGCAAATCAGTGTGTGTGTCTTCAAAGCATATAAGTTTGGCAATGTACAACTATTCCATAACACAGGAGCAGAAGCTGGAATGGTATCTCTATGTATTATAGCTTTGAAGTTATTGAAGATTTAAATTTTCTAATGGTGCTATGCAGCATATTTTAAATTGCTGCAACCTTTATCCTTTGGTACTTCACATTCCATTAAGCTTATGGCTGCATGCAAATTTCAAAGTCCAAATGACCTTGATCTTTGACCTTTACAGGTCACATGTAAATTGCAGTGTTACAATATCCACAATTTAAGCCAAACATGAACCAAATCGGATGAAAATTGAGCAAGTTATGACAAGATGAAACTTTCAAAGGGCCAATGACCTGTTTGAGGTTACATGTTCTTATAAAAATGTCCAGTGTAGCAATACCTACAATCTGAGACCAACATGATTAGAATTGGATGCAGATTGGCCAAGTTATGACTGGATGAAACATTCAAAGGTCTACATGACCTTGACCTTTGAACTTTAGAGGTCACATGTAAATCTAAAAAAATGTGCACGATTACAATGGCTACAATTTGAGCCCAACATGATCAAAATTTGATAAAAATTGACCAAGTTATGGTTAGAAGAAAGCCACCCTCGAAAGTAGCATCTGACCTTGAAATGACCTTTGACCTTGAGATGACCTCTACCGGAAGTGAACCTTGACCTCAAAAATGACATTTTGGCTTAAAATTGACCTTTGACCTTGATATGACCTTTGACCTTGACATGACCTTGACATTTGAGATGACCTTTACCTTGGTATGATCGAACTCCTATACACTCGGAACCACATCTCCTATAGTATATAAGATATTGAAGATTCAAAACTTTAATTAGCCCTCATTTGCATAATTTTGAAAAGCTTGACCTCTCATTATAAAAAGGCCAGACTCTATCCATAGAAGTGTAATTGTGCCAAGTTTGGAGTTTCTACATATAATACTTTTCAAATGAAATGTCGGACAAATTTGCCTGTAAAGAAAGAGAGAAAGAAAGAAAGAAAGAAACTAGAAAAGATGATTTGCTGCATAGCAAATCAGTGTGTGTGTCTTCAAAGCATATTAGTATGGCAATGTACAACTATTCCATAACACAGGAGTAGAAGTTGGAATGGCATCTCTTTCTATTATAGCTTTGAAGTAATTCAAGCTTTAAAATTTCAAATGCCCCTAATTTGCATAATTTTAAACATCTGCATTTCTGTGTATTAAACGGCCAAACTCCTTATATGGAGGTACAATCATGCCAAGTTTACAGTTTCTATGTATAATAGTGTCTGAGAAAAGTGTCGGACAAATTTGCTGGTAAAGAAGAAAGAAAGAAAGAAAGAAACTGGCAAAGAAGATTTTTTTAAATCTGTCTGTGTGCCTTCAAAGGTTGTAAATATTATATGCTACAACTTTTGTCCTTTGGTACTTTACATTCCATTAAGCTTATGGCTGCATGCAAATTTCAAAGTCCAAATGACCTTGACCTTTGACCTTTGACCTTTACAGGTCACATGTAAATTGCACAGTGTTACAATACCCACAATTTGAGCCGGACATGAACCAAATCGGAGTAAAATTGACCAAGTTATGGCAAGATGAAACTTTCAAAGGGCCAAATGACCTTGACCTTTGCCTTTTTGAGGTTACATGTTCTTATAAAAATGTCCAGTGTAGCAATATCTACAATTTGAGTCCAACATAATCAGAACTGGATGGAGATTGGCCACGTTATGATTGGATGAAACTTTCAAAGGTCCAAATGACCTTGACCTTTGAACTTTAGAGGTCACATGTAAATCTATAAAATGTGCAAGGTTACAATAGCTACAATTTGAGCCCAACATGATCAAAATTGGATAAAAATTGAACAAGTTATGGCCAGAAGAAAGCCAGAACAGAAAGTGGCCTTTGACCTTGAAATGACCTTTGACCTTGAGATGACCTCTACCTGAAGTGAACCTTGACCTCAAAAATGACATTTTGGTTTAAAATTGACCTTTGACCTTGATATGACCTTTGACCTTGACATGACCTTGACATTAGAGCTGACCTTTACCTTGCTATGATCGAACTCCTATACACTCGGAACCACATCTACTATAGTATATAAGATATTGAAGATTTAAAACTTTAATTAGCCCTCATTTGCATAATTTTGAAAAGCATGACCTCTCATTATAAAAAGGCCAGACTTTATCCATAGAATTATAATTGTGCCAAGTTTGGAGTTTCTACATATAATACTTTTCAAATGAAATGTCGGACAAATTTGCCGGTAAAGAAAGAAAGAAAGAAGAAAGAAAGAAAGAAATAAAGAATTCCTAGAAAAACAGAAAAGTGTGTGCTGACACACACACTTTAATAAAGAATTCCTAGTAAAACAGAAAAGTGTGTGCTGACACACACATTTTAAAAAAAAGACAGACAATAACAACTATACCATCGGCACTTGTATGTGAAGGCATAAGGCGACGTGGTCAAGTACAAAACTTGACACAAATTAAAACACCTTCTGTTGAACATTTGTCAAATAAAACAATCGAAATAGAAGGAACCAGACTAGATTTTTTTCATTATTTTGGCAATTTAATTCAGACCATATATTTCAAAAGTATTTAAATATCGGACCTTGTCAGGATGAGAAACGGTAAACTGGTGGTGAAGGTGGTTAGAAACACCCATGTCTATAGTTTTCCTTACATTGTTCACCTTCTATGGGAATGGCACAGCACTGATGTCAATCGACAGCAGCCCCTGCAAAATTGCTGGTTGTTAGATCCTGAGTTATAGTTTATTGATTGTCAATACGATCAATATGCCAACATCCCAAGAGGAAAGCTCCCGACACAACTTACATTGGTGACTCATTCTGTCTATGGCTGAGAGATAAAACAAATGCGCCACAAAGCTACGCGCAGGTGGGGGTCGCCAAAGATAGGCCTACTGAGGTACTATTCAATATATCTCATTAAAAAGGATAATAAAATCAACAGATCAATATGAATTACTCAGGCACAACTACGTGTCCTGGCGCCATAGATTTAACCATATCACATTGAAATAAGACTTAGTGACCAGGTCGCCCTTCTCTGGGACAGAGCACTGTCCAATGGTATGGTTTATCTAATATTGTCAACTTAATTGCCTGTTTGTGTTGAAATAAGTCAATACATTGAAGCAGATGACATCTGACTAGTAGCGAATTCTAGCAGGTTAAAGCGGAAATACGAATTTATAACATGAATGTTAGTCTCGGTATGTTTCTCTGTGATGCGAAATAAAGAAACAAAAGTAATAAGTTTAAATTACATGAATGAAAATGCTAAATTAATTTACTGATTTGACACAGACATCTGACTCAGCATTGTTACGTGGCATACCCACTAGTTCTCATGCGTTTTGTGCGGAGTTTCGTGAAGCAAACTAGGGACTGAAACATGTAGCATGTACCAAGTTTCATCTTTGTTCACGTCAAATAACTTTGAACTTGCATCGTTCGTTCCTCGTCACTTGCGGAAACGGTATATGTACAAACTCAGACAGGAAGGTTGATAATTGCTTTGATGTTTCTCAGATATTTGTATAATGGTTGGAAGTTGTGGTCGAGCTCTGGTAAAGCATGTCTGTGATGTAGTTTGCACTATTTACCATGCTCTTGCGATCCCATTCAAAGATCTAAGTCCCCGATATCATACATGAAAGTTCAGCTGGCGAAAATTTGCTCTGTCTTTCCCAATTTTGACCTCCTTGATGATGCAACAGTGCTATTGTGTCTAAAAATTCCCATTGAGAGCTTACACTAAATGGATGCATGCATGCATGGATAGATAGATAGATAGATAGATAGATAGATAGATAGATAGATAGATAGATAGATAGATAGATAGATAGATAGATCCAAAAATTCTGATACCACCATCTTTGGCAACAGAATAATATCCTATAAAAGTAACACCAAATAATGTTGACTAATGAACACTATTAAAGTGTGTGTCGACACACACTTTTCTGTTTTTCTAGGAATTCTTTATTTCTTCCTTTCTTTCTTCTTTCTTTCTTTCTTTCTTTCTTTGTTTACAGGCAAATTTATCCGACATTTCATTTGAAAAGTATTACATATAGAAACTGCAAACTTGGCACAATTATACTTCTATAGATAAAGTCTGGCCTTTTTATAATGAGAGGTCATGCTTTTCAAAATTATGCAAATGAGGGCTAATTAAAGTTTTAAATCTTCAATATCTTATATACTATAGTAGATGTGGTTCCGAGTGTATAGGAGTTTGATCATAGCAAGGTAAAGGTCATCTCAAATGTCAAGGTCATGTCAAGCTCAAAGGTCATGTCAAGGTCAAAGTTCAATTTTAAGCCAAAATGTCATTTTTGAGGTCAAGGTTTGCTTCAGGTAGAGGTCACCTCAAGGTCAAAGGTCATTTGAAGGTCAAAGGCCAATTTCCATGGTTACTTTCTTATAGCCATAACTTGGTCAATTTTTATCCAATTTTGATCATGTTGGGCTCAAATGGTAGCTATGGTAATACTACACATTTTGCATGTACATGTGACCTCTAAAGGTCAAAAGTCAAGGTCATTTAGACCTTTGAAAGTTTCATCCAGTCATAACTTGGCCAATTTCCATCCAATTCTAATCAAGTTGGACTCAAATTGTAGATATTGCAACACTGCACATTTTTACAAGAACATGTAACCTCGAAAGGGCAAAGGTCAAGGTCATTTGGCCCTTTGAAAGTTTCATCTTGCCATAACTTGGTCAATTTCCATCCGATTTGGTTCATGTCGTGTTTAAATTTTGGGTATTGTAACACTTCGCAATCTACATGTGATCAACTTTTACTAGAGGGTTGTTGACCATTGCACAGCTAATGAATTAAGACTAAAAGTTGTAGCAATTCAAATTATGCTAAATAGCACCATTAGAAATTTCAAATCTTGAATAACTTTAAACCTATAATAGATAGAGATGCCATTCCAACTTGTACTCCTGTGTTATGGAATAGTTGTACATTGCCACACCAATATGCTTTGAAGACACACACACTGATTTGCTATGCAGCAAATCATCTTTTCTAGTTGTTACACTGTATTCTCAATAATCATAACTAGTTCAACCATTCATTTGATATTTAGAATGTATATCTTTGATGCACATAATATCGTGAGAAAAATGAGTAACTCGTAGTATGCCGGAAACAAAGTTACTCTGATCCAGTCAACATTCATGCTGAAATCGAAACATGAAAGAAATTAAGTCAAGTTTCCGGACATCCCTGCTGTTAGAATGTACACATCACTTTTCCGTAGTTATGATGAAACAGTATCACAAGGGCACAAACCATTTGGACATACAAAAAGATTAAACACATACTGTGGCTCCAATTTTGGGACCAGATGTTGCTTCAAAAGATGTAAGAAAGTCTCTGATATTTCATATAAATAAAGCTGTATTGCACCCAAATAACTTGAACTAGTCTTCTAATCAAGAGGATGAAGTGCATCCAGATTGTGGTTCTTCTGCTGGTGGCTGTGGTCATTCCAAAGGTTTATAACCAACCTTTAGGCGAACTTAAAGGTATGTGGCAATTAATTTAATCAACAGTTTGCTGGGAAAATGAGCAGTAACCATAGAAAAATTAAGAGTTCCCCATTTTTTTGTTTTGATTGCTTTTATGAGGATTAGAGCCTTTGCCAAATTAGACTATAAAATGCAGCTTATATTTTGCATGATATTCATGCAAATCAAGCATCTTAAACTGATTGCATGGAATACAAGGTTTTCTCCATGCTACACTGGTTTTGAGAACAGATATAATACAAGCCGAGGGCAAATTTATGCCAATATATTTTATACAGGAAAAGTTGAGATCTAAAAGATCCATGTCAAATCTGTTTAAGTTTTAACATTGTACGTTTATATTTTTCTTGCTTCCTTTGTTGATCAACTTGTGTCTTTTTAAAATTTTTGTTAGTGTTTGTGCACGCACATGTGTGTGTGTGTGTTTGTGTGTGTATGTGTGTGTGTTAATTTGAATGTTTTGCAAAATTGAAGTGAATAAAATTGTGTCAGGGAGGATATAAGGTTAATATACCAGCAAACACATATCACAATCATCATCATCGTCGTCATCGTCATTGTCATTTTTGCACATTGGTTTGGCAAGAGGCACATGTTCTGATTCATACTCATACAGTGGGTTAAAGATGATGACATATTGAAGTAAAAGAACATACATGTTACAATTTGATCAAACGTACTTTTTTTATTTTACTCTATCATGCTTATTACTATTTTTTTAATATATTTTTTTCAATTTTTTTTCAGACGCATTTGATGAATCATTTAGAGTAACTCTTTTTCTGTATCTTTGTACTGGATTGAACGTCACCGCGAGGGCAAATTAGATGCTAACTGCACTAACTGTTCATTAAGTTGCACATTAATAAATTGTTACCCGGATATATCTCTTTTCCTGTCACCAAATTGATGGGAAGATAGAATTTTTAATTCTCCAAACCAGATGATTTACAGATTTATACAGACAGGACTTATACTGAAACAGAAATCTACTACATCCTCAAATCTCATCTCTTCAACACTCAATTTTATATTATTAATGAATTTAAAAACTGATTCATCCCGTTTCATGATACTAGAAGTAACCCTTCAACGACGTGGAACCTGCTCTGGGTCATCAAAGGTTACGAAAGCTGAAATATCAAAAATACTTACTGATCATAACAGATATCGCAGCGAAAAGCGCATTCCAGGATTGGTAAGCATTTAGAACATATGTACATCGTTCCAAAATTAATTTGTAACTTAAAAACTAGATAGGCATTCACACAGTGTTATCATTTTCATCTTATAGGGCTAGTAATCCATATTTCAGCTAGTAATCCAATTGTGTCTGTCTTGATGCCTGATAATTTTAGGTGCTGAAAAATTCACTGCATCTGGTTGACGTTGAGTCTAACATTGCTATCATCAGTAAATTATTTTTAAATACCCATATCGAACACGTGTCATTGGTTTGCTAGTGCTAAAACTTATAGCAAGGATAATTATTGGAGTTAAATTACATTCGTACAATCTTTGCTAACATTAAGGATGAGCTGCAATTAATTGCGAGCTAATGGTGGGAAACAGAAAGCAAAATGCTAGAAAATAACACTGGTTGCGTCATTTTCAGTGGTAATGTGTCACCCTAAGAGTAGCTACTTTAGACAGTGCACATATGGCTGTAAACATTCCAATGCATATTTTTCATCTAGACCTGGGACAATGATCTGGCAAGAAGGGCACAGAATCTTGCAGACACTTGCAGATGGGGCCATGATAAGCTTGACGGGTATGATATGCAGTATAATGCATTGCATGATAATAAATAATTACATTAATAAAGGGAATAATAATTGCAATAATGGGAAATAGTCTCTTGAATTGAGAGGTATTAAAGATACAATGGCTGTACTAACCTGACATGGGAGACAAAATTGTACTCATTCAAAAATGATGTTATTTCACATACTTTTTATTTACTAATATTAAATTCACCGAGAGTTTACTATACTATCAGGGTATATATGCAATGGAACTGAGAATGATAGTGTTTTCACAGTGCTTTATAGAATGATTCCATTATTCCATATACCTGGGCGAAGCCATGACGTCCTGGCAAGCAGTCACAAAAAAATAATGAGACATATATCTGACCCAGCTTTGTCTCACTTTTTGTGTTGCTCTAAACAATAAATGCTATTGATATTATTCTCTAAGTCATTGTGCCTAAGGCAACTTAAAGATGTTTGTGAGGCAGAACAACGTTCTATTATTTGTATCTGAACAGTATGAACATGAACCCTTTGATGAGTGTGTACATTTGCATGTGAACGCCACATTTTCTCTTATCAAGCTTCAGTATACCTCTTCATGGGGACACCCATGAACTTAATGTTAAAAAGTTGTGGGCGTAAATTTTAGTTGTTATTAAAGCAAATTATATACGAAATATTATTTTAGTATTAAACGTTGATCAGTCTGATATGTTTCATTGTTGCATGACTGAAAATGTGTGGTCATAAGTTTTCTGTTGAGTTTTGTTTGTTGATCTGGATCAATATTTTAATCTTGTATATAAGCTGTACTTGAAACTGCTTGATTGATCATTGTGTATTTTAATAATTTTCAGCAAGATCCGGCAAAGCCAGTTTGAGAAAAAGAGGTTTAAAATGATGTTTTTGCAATTCAGATGTGGAAGTCAGAGTGGAAAAAAATTAGGTCAAAACATCTATGCTCACTCAGCCTGGGAGGGTAAGGGTGGAGTATCCGGCGGTATAACAGCCTGGGGAGATGAGAAGAAAGACTGGACAGGTCCAAAATATCCTGGATATTGTACAAAAGTCTGTGGTCATTACACTCAGGTGAAAATCTTAAACCATTTTAAAATATTCATCTCTTTAATGATTACTAGCCTATACACACTTCTGCTGGGAAACTAAATCAACTTTTGTTTGGGGGAAGGGGAGCTTTATAAATTCTGATTGGTTAATGACTTATACTGGACAGGTCTCTAGAACATTATCCACATTCTAAAATTATAAGCCATCTTTGACAGTACTGTTAATTGCTGCAAAAGGCAAAGAATTGAGAATTTCCAAAACTTCAACAGACATCTTTTATAAGCAATGTGAAGAAATAGACTGTGCTCCTTACTGGCGAATGGCAATAACCCATAAAATGCAACTGGTAGTCAACGGGTAAACTTTGAACATTAATTTATGGCAACTGTACTCTCTATTGTGTTACCCGCCAGTTTCAAACAGAAAACTACTGAGAATTCCTTACAGACTTAATTAATTGTATATTGCATGAAACTTCAGGGAAATACAGACAAGCATGTTACGAGAAAAAAACACCACTTATTCATTTATCATGTCATTAGGAAACAAGTATTTCATTTACTGTTTCAGATTGTATGGAGGAAGACGAAAAAAGTTGGATGTGGTTACAAAAAATGCTCCAATTTCATGGCTGGCTATGATATGGTTTATTTTGTCTGTGACTATTTCCCAGCGTAAGTTACCTTTGATATAAATTCTGACTGTCATTTTGTCACTTTAAAAATCCGCTTAGGGGAGATCAAAAATGGTAGTTCCTCTTGAAAGTCGCTTATACATTTATGTGATTAAATATGCGTCCATAGATTATAACAACCGATTCAGGTTAATGGAGTTAATATGTTTAAGAGGCAACATTTGCCTGGTTACATATTGGAATAGAATAATATTGCCAAACTGCAATAAAGCGAAATAAAATAAGATGATAGAAATAAGTATTGTAATTTTCTGAGGCATTTCTGATCCCCACTATATGGATCGCTAATATGCAATGCCTAAGGACTCCATTTACAAACACCATTTGTTTAAGTATGTATATACATAATGTATTTTCATACCAGTGTTTTGGTAAGTGAATGTAACAGCACTGTGAATACATATAGAGAGAGTGTTTGCAATTTCTGTTTTAGATGTAGAGCTTTCCGACAATGAGTAGTCAAGATAAAAATTTAAAATAAGCTGTTCAATTATGTGCATTGAGACAGGTATTTATTTCCGTGTGATGCGCTAGGCAGCAAATTACAAATCAACCTTTCCTAAGGGACACGAAAATGCCTAATATTTGTTATTTGTGTTTCTTACAGAGGAAACTTCTATGGCAAAGATGCATTCTAACCTACCATTGAACGAAACCAGGTACTAAGAGACACACTTATTAAGCTGACAAATGACTATAATTATGAAGATGGTAATGATAAAGAGAATGGCAATATTAATCATTCACAAAAGGAATAAATCATGTAATTTGATGAAACATCGGCGAATGAAACTATTGTAGTTTTGTAAAATTATAATGGTTCAATTAATGAACAATGTACTGTTGTAGAAAAAGAGCTGTTTAATATATGTATATATATATATATATATATATATATATATATATATATATATACATATATTAAACAGCTCTTTTGCTACAACTATATATGTGTGTGTGTGTGTATGCGTGTGTGTTTGTGTGTGTGGCTTATGGAGTAACTTTAAAGGAACAAAGCATACTGCAAACTGAATATCATATTTTGGAGGACTTAAAGGTATGATTCTATGCACGATTTCCTTTTGTGTCATGTATATGTGGGAACTGAATAAACACAAAAGAACCGCTCATTTACGTAATTAATTGAACTGTCACAATTAAGTAGAACACAAGTTATCTAACAGATTAATTCCTATGGTGACACACAAATAATGAGTACATGTTATCATATAAAAACTACATCATTTACAATGCGTTATTGTGATTATTTTTACACTTATTTTGTTATAGTTTAGCTGCTTCTTTTGTAACATTAGATATGTATTATTGCATGTTTCAGGCTCAAGTGATGGATTGAACGTACAGACAAAGTGAACCAATTATGTTGCTTATAGCAATAAACTAGTGATCAATGAATTTTATGTCTTTGAGTGTTTGCGAAGGAACCCTTTTCCTCTGATACAGATGGTGTGAAAAATAACTTACTTTATCCTTTCTGCTACTCTCCCTGTATTACTATTATCACTTTACTAAAGCCCCACAAACGGGTCACTAAAAATCCATATACTGCACACAAGTAAGACATGAAAATCATATGGCACGTCAAAATAAAGTATATGGCATGTGAAAATAAAACAAAATTCCATAATTAAATTTACCTTGCACTTAATCGGCAAACAGAACCCGTGTGTTAGAGAGACGTAGTATTCAATATTCTCTGTTTTTGGTTGTTCTGTTTGAATTGCCTGCTGGCATCCTTTCATCCTTTGAGATCCCCAAGAATGTGTCAGTTCTGCCGCAGCAAGTGAGCTACGCTATTGGACAAATCATCAAATTCCATATCGCGAATGAGAGTTTCGTTGACAGGCATTGATTGTTAAAGTAATAGCTTGCAGAAAGAAAAAGACTATCTAATTCTGTCATTGCCGAAAGAAAAACATAGCCAAACACAATGCTTGTGTCACGCATACAGTAGACAACGCTGCACAGAGAAGTTGGCCTAGTTGGGCATTTTGCTCTGGATATTGGTGGCAGTAAAATGTGCAAGCATTACTAGACTGAGTGTAATAATAGCACATGTGTAATGTGTTTTATTTTACCCAAGGGGAACTTGATAATTTGTTCGTTTGTCTCGAATAAGAAAGCTTTGAATGTGAGAGCAGCTGCCTCTCTCAATATCATATATTAAGTTGGTTATCTGTTCACACAAATTAACACTTTCACTAAGGGCTGTTGCAAAAAGTGTCCTCCACGGGGGTGGGCGGCAACAGCTTCCATATCCGGGGGGTCGGGGTATATGGAAGTTGTACTGTTCAATAATTCACAAAACCCTGAGTTTTGTTCACAAAACCGTGGGTTTTGCTTACCATAATTAAATTTACCTTCCACTAAATCGGCAAACAGAACCTGCGTGTAAAAGAGACGTAATATTGGATAGACAGGTGAAAATTCCAAGGTAAAGAGCTTAAGCTGTGTGGAGCTTCTTAGAAGCTGGGTTGCTTTACGTGGTATACCAAAATGGTCATAAAAATCTATGGACGTAATTCGGCAGTGCCTGCTCAAGGTGGCTCCCTGTCATCAAGGGGCTGTGTGCAGACACTACCAAAGTTTTTTGATCACTTGTAAAAATTACACCTTATAAATAAATTTCGTTTCTCACGGATTACGTAGCTTCACTAAGATTCCACTGTGGTAGTACAAAGGAAACCTTTTCGCCATCTATTATACAGAAAGACTTCTTGATGTTAAATGTAAAATACCAAACGCTAGCATATAACTAGCAAATGTTAGAGATTGTAAATGAGAAACAATGGGGTGCCATCAGATAAATATCATCCGTAAAAGGAAAACAATTTTGCATATCCTTATTAATCTTTAGGCCCCATGTAGACACTCTTAGTTGTAACAATATGGAATTAATGGAAGCGTTGAATAATTTGGACGATAAAACACTACCTTGACGGGTACCGATAATCACTTAAAACGGTTAGCCATATTGACCACTCTACTAAACAACAGCCATCAGCTTTCCGTACCATAGAGTAAATTAAACACATTTGTTTACATCTATGTTAGGCCGTAACTGATGAAAAGGGCCATCATGACTTATTATCTTAACACATTTGGTTGAATCTAAGTTATATATGAATAAAAGTGAGCCACCGAAATTGAAGTATGGCATTATATCTTGTAAATAAGCAAATTCAAAAGATGCACCTGTCCCGTTTCTATAAGCTAACTTAGCATGATGAACATAATTTATCATGGGTATATATGTGCGCATTCAGTGCCTATGTCTGTCTGCCTATCTCTCTGTCTGTGTGTATATATGTATGTATGTATGTATGTATGTATGTATGTATGTATGTGTGTGTGTGTGTATGTATGTATGTATGTATGTATGTATGTATGCATGCATGCATGCATGTATGTATGTATGTATGTATGTATGTATGTATGTATGTATGTATGTTGAATATGGATAAGTAAACTTATCATTTCTGCTTGGATAGTGATGTAGTGGAATGAGACAGTTTTGACACGGTAAAAAATATCCAAGTTGATAAACATGTTTTACACACTCTGTGATGTGACCTTGCCCTTGTATTGTTTTTTTTTTCTTTTTTTATGTTCGTTTTTGTTTGTTTTTGCTGAACGTCTAAGGCAAGAGAAAATGTAAATGACTTTAAATCTAAATAATATTTTGTTTCAATTTATACTCCCATATTTTACCATTGCATGACCCTTGACGAATTAATGATAAACATGACCCGTGGCCTTGTGTTGACCATGTCAAAAGGTTTTTGCGGCCAGCTCCAGTAGCTCAGTGCACGCCCAGTAAATCACGCCTAGTAAATTCAGACAAGTGAATCTGATGGCCAGCCTTTCATACATTTACTTTTGTTCTCTCATTTTGTTGTGAATACAGATGAATATCATGAAAAATAATGCGTCATTCTAGACTCGTTTATTTGGACACACTGAATCAGACTGAGTCAAAAACATTGCAAGGCAAAAGATAGCCCTGCCTCGTCCTCCTCCACCTCCTCCACCTCCTCCTCATCATCATTATCATCTTCTTCTTTTCTCCTCCACTTCATGCAACTTCTCCTCCTGGTTTTCTGCTTTCTTCCTCTTCTCCTCCTACAACTCTTTCTATTTTTCTCTTTCATCTTCTCTCCTACTCCTATTCTTCTTCTTCATCAACTTCTTATCGCTCTCTTTTTATAGTTTTTTGTTTCATTATATCTTTGATTTTGTCTATTTTCGTTTTATAAAATTGCAACGTCAAAATTAAGCAAGGAAAAAGCAACCAGATCATAATACAATATATCCAAGTTCAGGCCCCAATTGTGGAGAATAAAGCAAACAAACAAGGACCAATCTTTATAGAAGAACGTCGGAAGATGGTAGTGTGTTTATTTTTTCGTTCTTTAAGAATTAAGCTAAAGATACCGAATATAAAAATCAGCTAGCCCTTACAGGGTCCAGCATTATGTGCAGTGTCAATATAATAACTTAAATACTTCCAAAGTTATTCAGTCAACACTGATATTGAGTTTAAGGGTCCTGTGACATTGGACATGTTGTCAAAGTGGCCCTTTGGAGTCTTAACCAAGCTGTTATAGGGGAGGCCTAATGATGTGCGACATTCAAGTTGAAGTTCACTTAGTTTTGATTTAAACATAATTTATTCACAGTTGGATAGCAGGGTCAGCCCTATACAAATCCCTCCTGGAGAAAAGACGGGAGGCACGGGATGAAACAATAGGAGACAATCATGGAGGGGCATAATACCATGAAGTATATGTGAATAATAAACATTTTACCGACCATGGTTACAATCGATTTTTAAGTAATACCAAAAAAGAAGCAAGAAGACAAAAACAACACATTCAGTGGAATATGGGTAAATTATGAATAATGAAATATGAGTACAAATCTGGAAATGTCACATACTGTAATGACAGACTAGTTTGGGATCACTTAATGGCACCTAAATCAAGTCTTTTTGAATTAGATATGTAATTTTGAAATGCTTAAATATTGACCCTCCTATGTACAGCAGCAAATATTAGAACAACAAAGCACTGTATGTAGAGAAAAGGAAACAATTTTCATTATAAAACCTTGCAAAGTATGTGGTTGGGACAAGAAAAAAAAGTATTGCCAAACATCTTCCATCCCTTGACCACAGCTGCATAATAGACAATCTCTGACACAGATCGTGTACAATCAACTGTTCGCTGTAAGCTGTCCATTCGTTACCTTGCATGTCGACATATTTTTCCTGCAAGCTATTACTTTAACAATCAATGCCTGTCGACGAAACTCTCATTCCCGATATGGAATTTGATGATTTGTCCAATAGCGTAGCTGACTTGCTGCGGCAGAACTGACACTTTCTTTGTGATCTCAAAGGATGAAAGGATGCCAGCAGGCAATTCAAGCAGAACAACCAAAAACAGAGAATATTGAATATTACGTCTCTGTAACGTACAGGTTCTGTTTGCCGATTAAGTGCAAGGTAAATTTAATTATGGTATTTTGTTTCATGTTCACATGCCATATACTTTATTTTGACGTGCCATATGATTTTCATGTCTTACTTGTGTGCAGTATATGGATTTTTAGTGCCCCGTGTGTGTGTGGGGGGGGGGGGGTTTAGTAAAGTAATAATAGTAATACAGAAAACGTACAGGAAGGATAAAGTAGGTTTCGTTTAAACACCATCTGTATCAGCGGAAAAGGGTTCCTTCGCAAACACTCAAAGACATAAAATTCATTGATCACTAGTTTATTGCTATAAGCAACATAATTGGTTCACTTTGTCTGTACGTTCAATCCATCACTTGAGCCTGAAACATACAATAATACATATCTAATGTAACAAAACAAGAAGCTAAACTAAAACAAAATAAGTGTAAAAATAATCACAATACAGGATTCTAAAGGATGTAGTTTTTATATGATAACATGTACTCATTATTTGTGTGTCACCATAGGAATTATTATGTTAGACAACCTGTGTTCCATACTTAATTGTGACAGTTCAATTAATGACGTGAACCAGCTGTTCTTTCGGTTTATCAAATTCCCACATATAAATGACACGAAAGGAAATCGTGCATAGAATCATACCTTTAAATCTTCGAAAAATATGATGATATTCAGTTTGCAGTATGCTTTGTTGCTTAAAAGTTACTCCATAAGCCACACACACACACACACACACACACACACATATATATATATATATATATATATATATATATATATATATATATATATATATATATATATATATATATATATTAAACAGCTCTTTTTCTACAACAATATATGGTTCATTAATTGAACCATTATAATTTTACAATAGTTTCATTCCCCGATGTTTCATCCAATTACATGATTTATTCCTTTTGTGAATGATTAATGTTGGCATTCTCTTTATCATTACCATCTTCATAATTATAATCATTTGTCAGCTTAATAAGTGTGTCTCTTAATACCTGCTATAACATCACCCTGGGTCCTTGGTCAACCATTTTTGGGGTTGTCCCGATGGCTTAGAGGTCAGCGTGTTGGGCTTCACATTTGGCCAGGCGAGTGTGCCGAAGGTAGTGGGTTCGAATCCCATACAGGCCGACATAAATTTTTTCACTTAATACCTGGTTTCGTTCAATGGTAGGTTAGAATGCTTTTTTGCCACAGAAGTCTCCTCTGCAAGAAACGCAAATTACAAATATTAGGCATTCCCGTGTCCCTTAGGAAAGGTCGATTTGCAATTTGCTGCCTAGCGCATCACACGGAAATAAATACCTGTCTCAATACACAAAATTGAACAGCTTACTCTAAATTTTTATCTTGACTACTCATTGTCGGAAAGCTCTACATCTAAAACAGAAAATGCAAACACTCTCTCTATATGTATTCACAGTGCTGTTACTTTCACTTACCAAAACACTGGTATGAAAATACATTATGTATATACATACTTAAACAAATGGTGTTTGTAAATAGAGTCCTTAGGCATTGCATATTAGCGATCCATATAGTGGGGATCAGAAATGCCTCAAAAAATTACAATACTTATTTCTATCATTTTATTTTATTTCGCTTTATTGCAGTTTGGCAATTTTATTTTATTCCATTATGTAACCAGTAGCAAATGTAGCCCCTTAAACATATTAACTCCATTAACCTGAACTGGTTGTTATAATCTATGGACGCATATTTCATCACATAAATATATAAGCGACTTTCAAGAGGAACGACCATTTGTGATCTCCCCTAAGCGGATTTTTAAAGTGACAAAATGAAAGTCAGAATTTATGTCAAAGGTAACTTACGCTGGGAAATAGTCACAGACAAAATAAACCATATCATAGCCATACAGGAAATTGGAGCATTTTTTGTAACCACATCCAAGTTTTTTTCGTCTCCCTCCATAGAATCTGAAATAGTAAATAAAATACTTGTTTCCTAATGACATGATAAATGAATAAGTGGTGTTTTTTTTCTCGTAGCCTGCTTGTCTGTATTTCCCTGAAGTTTCATGCCATATACAATTAATTAAGTCTGGCAAGGAATTCTCAGTAGTTTTCTGTTTGAAACTGCCGGGTAACACAATAGAGAGTACAGTTGCCATAAATAAATATTCAAAGTTTTCCCGTTGACCGCCAGTTGCATTTTATGGGTAACTGCCATTCGCCAGTCAGGAGCATAATCTATTTCTTCACATTGCTTATAAAAGATGTCTGTTGAAGTTTTGGAAATTCTCAATTCTTTGCCTTTTGCAGCAATTAACTGTACTGTCATAGCTGGCTTATAATTTTAGAATGTGGATGCAAGCCTCAAAGCCCACCGAGAAAAGCAATTGTTTGTAATCTCGAAGCTAACACTTAATTGGTGTGCCGGTCTACATTTCTATGGCAATTCTTCTATTTTATCTCATTCCTCACTCCAAATACACCACATGCAAGCTGTAATGCATAGGTCTATGTACGCTTAGAGTATGTACAGGCAGGGTACAGTGCAGGGCCCAGACCGAGGTATTTGCAGGAAATGACTGTGTATATTTTTTTTCAGAATGAGGAAAGAATCTGAACTTCACATCATTTAATCAATCAATACATAAATACGAAATTAATAATACAAAAATACAAGTAAATACATTTTGTGTATAAAAAAATCCTAATATAATGAAATAAGACACTGTGTGCGCAGCTAAATTCGTAGGTTGGTAGGTGTAGGTAGGTAGGCAGGCAGGCAGGTGCGATAGCAAGGTGGGTGAGGGAGTTGAGGACTGACGGGTACAAGGACGAACTTACGGTTGGATGGATGGATTGCGGCATAAGAAGACTAGGGAGAAGGACCAATTTGAGGAACTTGACAGGTTTTGCTAGGGCTTCAACTGCGACAGCCGGAAGATCAAAAACAAGTGCTAACCGATGTGACAAGTTATGGATGCAGAAACGTGCCTAAACATTATACGGCGAGTCGTACCATGAGAATTTCACATCACAGCACACATGTCGGTAAAACATGATGATCATCAGCAGAGAAGATTAATAAAATTCTGAGTCAAGTGATGACGTGCAATTCTGCATTTCATCACAATTTTCTACCATGCAAAACCAGAAGGAATGTCTCCTCTGGAAATGGGTATTTCTGCTTTAGGGCTGTCAGCGACATGATAGATAGATTATCTGTATCAGAATATGTTAGACTGACCCTGATTTATATGGTGTCGTTCCATTCCCTGCGTAATCCGGCCAAAGTTCCAGGGCGTTAAATGTCTGCTGCTCCATTTTTACGACCAATGTCTTTTTAATAAATGCAATCGTTTTGAATGAGAATTGAAAAGGATCTGTGTTTGAAAGATAAATTCCAGATCATCAAAGCATGGCTGGACACGGGGCGAATCATATAGGATAAAGCTCATCATGGCATATATAGTTCCATATTTACTTGAACACACGTTTAGCCAATAGATTAGAATCAACCTGAAACACATAAAATTTCAGGTGACTACAGCTTCATTTGTATACATTGCCTATTAATAGCGTGCATTTTTCAGTTGCAGAAGAAAGCACACCCAAGATGTTGATGTTGAAAGTGCCTCTTGTGGCGATACTATGCTGTCGCATGAATTGAAAAGAATACAGGTGCATGTGTTCAGACATGTACACAGTGCCTTTTACAGTTATATTGCTTCTGCAATAGCTAAATTAACCCTCCTCATACAGATTATAAGTTTCTTAGCCATGCACCTTGCATGCATCTGTCTGCAAAGATCTAATATCTCTTTTCTCAATGGCCATAATTCAGTTCAGTCACATGTGCCAACGACGCCTTTTCATTCACATCGAGTATATCAGGTGTTTCCTATTTTGAATTTGTGCTACAATGTAATTCAAAATGATTATATTGTGTGAATATATATATATATATATATATATATATATATATATATATATATATATATATATATATATATATATATATATATATATATAATGTATAAGCGTGGATAAAATGTATATCAGAAAGCGGATCGCAATCTCATTTAGAGTCCAGGGCGCGTTACAATTCGATCTTTGTCCTCAAAATTGATTAGTTCAGCGGAGATGAGTACTCCTGATTCCTGCTTCATCAAAGGCAACCAATATCCATTTAAATTCAACATTATAGTTCATGATGTACTGCCATATTGGATAAGAATGTCTTATCGATGCTCTGAAAGATGACCAACCCAGCCTAAGTCTGAATCCTTTTTAGCCAACGAATTTATTTTTGTATGAGCATAGAGAACTTTGCTGAATTCCCGAAGTATGTAATTCTTGATAGCGAAATATAGACTAACGTTAATGCGTAAATAACAATTAACTTGTAAAAGATTGGACCAAATCCCCGAAAAAAGCGCTTTCGGAAAATTATTTCTGTGAAACAAAATCACTCGTAATATAACGGTATCAACTGTCAACGATGTAACTTGGATATAGCCTCTCACTTCCACAGTATCGTACAATATTAAGAATGGTCTGCAAGCGTGGGCCGTTATTTCTCCAGAACTAATTTGGGAGGCACTGAAAAGCTTGACGATCTCTGGAAGTGATTACGAATGGAGTTTAATTTCTGATGAGATTAGACACATATGATACAAATGCCTTATAGCTTGTCACCACCTACGATTTATTTTTTATTGCCGTTTAATGATTATATATGATCTGTACCGTCAGTCCTTGCTATAACGATTTTTCTGTGTTTAGGATACTTAAAGTACGCGCACTGGACAAAGTTCTACATAAAAATGACATGATCTAGTATGAACTTTAAGACTCATGCTCAACTGAAACATCATTAAATCAACAAATGGACCGTTTACACAACTTTCTGTTTCAGGGTGGACCTACCCCCAGCAGTTTGAGACAAACTGCCATAGACTGTGTGGCGCATCCCCGTGTATAGGATTCTATCGAGTCAATGGATAGAAGAATGCGTGAAGTTAGAGTACAATTCCATTCGTTGGTATGACATAAGATCTTGTACGTATACGACTAACTATCCGCTATGTATGACTTGCGTACGTGTGACTGATTATCTTTTGGTTTTACGAAGGAGATGAACATTATTTTCCTCTAGGAGGTATTACGCTTCTGTACTAGTGGGATGTTGCCTGTCATATAAAACGTCCAGATTGTCTATACCGGAAACGACAATTGTGAGCAGCCGGTATTTGTTTCATGTGATCACAGTTGGTATTTGTAAATGTTGGCACAACATATGAGCTAGGAACGCGTAATAAACAAGTGTAAAGGGATTTTACTGGAAGAACTTGCAAAGTTGTCTAGAAGCTCTACGACAGGGAGTGCTGTAACTTATTCAATTATGCCCACACTGTTGGAGTGAGTACCTATGCATGAAACGAGCCTTGAAATGCCAGCTAGAGTCTATATGATAGCATTCATTAGCGTGAAGCCCGGGGTTATTTCGCTTCTGTGTTGCAAGTATATTCTCAGATCCAGGGGATTGATTTACATGTTGTACCTCCTGTTTTACTCGTTGCTCGAACAAACTATGAACACATGCGCCAAAGCATGCATGTTCCTTTTATTCATATTTTCCCTCTCCGGAAGCAATGTTTCCGCATTCACCTGTACGATATATTTTAGATTGAGGAAACACAAACACAAACTTTCCAGAGTAATAAAAATAAAACATTTCAGTGAGACTTCAGCAATGTCCTGCCGAAGTTTGTAAATGTTTTATTTTATTTTTATGTCATTATTTTGAAGATTGAACATCAAAATGCCCAACCGACTTCTTGTGGTCATTTGACTTATGAACTTTCCATGAGTGTTTAAGCTTTTCGCTCTTTCAAGCAATTTGAAAATTACTTGTCAAAAACCCCTGTAAAATGCAATGGAGCCTGCTCGAACAGCTTGTGCCATGTACATTTTGATTTTTTTTCATATGTTTTTTTTATATTATTATTATTATTATTATTATTATTATTATTATTATTATTATTATTATTATTATTATTATTTCATTTTAGGTCTTCCCAGTGACAGAAATTGACGCTGAAGGGTGACCGCGTTCGTGGATTTAACATTATCAATATTGACACTCGCAGCATCTGGATTTTTGGAAGATAGTGTAGAGCGGACTTGATGATCTGCCGCGCGCCTGCCATGGCGAGCTTCTGACGGTAACTTGAGTCCGGCGTATGACATTAACGAATCTTCATGTTTAAATACATACCTCGGATCGATCATCTTCCGTCAAAACTGCTTACTTTCCCTGTCTACAGGTTCTCTTCCTGAATATCACTGGATGGAGCAGAGTATATTATTCCCGAGGTCTGCGACAAAATCCAATAACTCAGACAGGAGACCATGCGCTTATGTACAAGAGTATTGGCTTGTCAATAAGATATTAGTAATTCACAGCTGGTCGGTTCCTTCTAGTTGGCGTTCTTTGAAAAAGTTTATGGTAATTCTTCATCTGGATGTAAAAATGTGCTTAACATGTAGAAGAGTGGCTTTAATCCGTTTGTAAATGAAGTTTTGCATCCAGAACAAGGTGCCCATCATTCAGAATGATGTCACTAAATACAACAAATCGGTGCCCCCCCCCCCCAAAAAAAACATGCAAATCCGGTCAACATAAATGGTCTTTCGCCAAGCGTGACCGAAATAACCAGTGAAGATGCAAAAAAAATTAATCCTCCCAATGGTAAAAACTACAAAGTACGGTCTAACTTCGTTTGCATGTAGAGGAGCTCGAGCCGGGAAATGAATGGATGATATTCGGCGGTCTGCAGGGGTCTTTTCCCGACTTCCTGCGATTGGCATCACTGGTTCGAGCTTACTCCCATTCCATTGTCACTATTTCACCTTATATACATCAAAAGCTCTCGTTGTGGACACCTCTATAATGCAGACACCTGTATAATGTGGAAAATTATGTCCGGGACCAAAAGATCAATTTTCTTGTTAAAAGCACCTGTCTATTGCGGACACAAGCCAACTGTGGACACTTTTTGCCAGTCCCGGAGGTGTCCACAATAGACAGGTTTCCCTGTATACCCTCCTGGAGTCATTGATTGTTTTCATTATAGTCTCTGTTGTATGTATTGTGCGTGTTTTCTGCTTTCATGTGCGGCAGTAAGTTAAGCAGTATTCTTTAATCATATTGTACATGCATTATTTTAATGTACTTTTATTGTTTTCATTTGTGTATGTCGAGTATACCAGTCACTGGTGAACTAATGTCCCTTTGTTCCATAATGTTCGACGAAAAGTAAAGTTTTATCTTATCATTTATCTTTTACTTCGCATATTTTAGTCGTGTATAGTCACTGTCAAATCATAATTGGCATTTTATTGGTAATATTTATGTTTGGAAGCACATTAAGTGTAACACAGGGAACACTTTGTGCGAAAAATAAATGAAACAATATCTTTTTGTCCATCTGTCCTTACTTTTAATGTCCATTTATTGCGACATATGTACATTACAGATTAGATACCATCGAGATAAATAAATGGAGGTACTTTACACATATCACGTCGAAGAATTTAGCTTTATTTTTTATTTTTAAGCTTGGAAATTCGATTTGTATTTCAGAGACTGACCCGTATATTTTGTTCTGTTTTCCTTTAGTCTGCTGGAATATAAGGTTCCAGTGCAATACTTGAGCACAAATTGCAATATTTACCGTGGTGATCGTCTTTCGCAGCTCTGTTGGTTCTTCGCGTAAATTACTGTCAGGACCCTCTTACATGCAGAGACCGGCCTGACCTTTTTCTGATGTCTTCAGCCAAATTCGATCAATATTTCACTTTCGCAAAATGACAGATATCTCTTTTGCTCAAGTCGATTGAGCTCTATGATGTCACTCCAGAAATTTGTTTGAATTCGTTTTTGCTGCCATTGGTACCTTCGCTTCTGAAATAGTATGTGCCAGAGCGTCATTCTGAAGAGCCACGGTCTACTTTCAGTGTCAAGCAAAACTGAATTGAGGTGTAGGTCACCGGCCAATGAGAGCACCTAATATGCCATACACATATACTGGAAAGCAGGAACTCTATACAACCATGCCTATAGGCATACTTTTTAAGAGATTTCGCACAGTCCATCTGTGTGGCTGGTTGGAGTAATGAAACCTTTAGGCAAATGAAGGTATGTTTGGGATATATGTAAAGCTGACTTCACATAGATTTTTGACAAAAATCATTTGCAACTTAGTGCGAATTAAATGTATCTTTTGAAAAGAAAAGAAGATTTATGTGTTTCAAATGTATTTGTTAGACCTATTTGCAACTTACTGCGAATTAAAAGTGTCCTTTGAAAATAAATAATTTGATTAAGTTATGTTCTGGGAATTTATTATTTTATTCCTGGGACTTTAATTTGTTTCTAGAAATTGCCACTATATGTTCCTGGGACTTTGCTACATTCCCAGGACCGGCCTTATGCTCCCGGGAACTCGCTTATATTCCCAGAAAATTGCCTAAATTGTCAGGATACTGCTTAAAATTCCTGGAGATTGCATAAATTCCTGAGATTTTATTAATATTCATAATGCTATAACTCAATTATGAATGTAGTAATATTGATAAAGTTGTGCCAATTTACCACAAGAACCCATCTTCATACACTGTTCAAATTTTGTCCTTCTACCATGATTAGAACAGGAGATATAATGAGGGGGCAAAATTGTCCGAATGGAATGGACAATTTATTTTAGAATAACTTATAGGTGTTTTAAATTGATTTATTAAATTTTAAAGACTCTGTAAAGTATGCTAAGTTTAGACGCATGCTTACATACAAACAATGTGAGTAGATAAATGTGAGATTTATATAAATTTGCCTTTTTAATCGTTGATGGTGTGATTTGCTTTTAAGTACATGTCACTTTTAATTCAATCGTATGACAGAAATTTGTCGATATTAAACAGATATTAATTAAATGCAAATAGATGCGAAGCGTTCCCTAAGATTACCATGAATTAGATTATCAAATTCATATCTGAACAGTCCTTTGAAATTGTTTGTGAGATATGTTCAAGATTTGTGTGCATTCCCCTAATTACGAAATTTTTCTACACCTAAATGCAAAAACAAAAGCATTAAATGCTGGCTATGAATGATAAGTTAGTTTGCCAAGTTCATATGTCTCTGTTTGTACTCATTATTTAAAGGAGTTGAGACGAATTAAAGGTGCATTAAAACAGGTTGTTGGTTTAAACATATCTTATTCCATGATATTACAAATATACGATTGTCACTTGTATATACAATATTTGTCACGGAACACAATCGGGGAGGAGGGCAAAGCCCTATTGACTCCTCTTGTAGAGAGTAGACAAGAGGACAGGTCAGACAAGACGTGACATAGCCCAACACATACCTCCATGACATGAATTGTCTAATCTTTTAATGAAAAAATGTAGTAGTATTGCGCCAGCCCAAAAGTTTAAGGAAGACACCACAGCTTCGACGAGACAGACAGAAGGGCTGGCTATGGGCATCATCGCTTAACCCCACCGACGCGACGAAGGTCATTGACCATGAGGCGATAGATGGGGTCCCAGGACGACTGTGAATGAGAATTTTTCAAACTGTCTGGCGCTAAGCTTTCTAAATGCAACTCATGTTACAACACCGCGCTGGAAGCGTCTAGTTTTCACAATGTATTCTTGAACTGCCAGAAAAATGATTATTTTTTTGTCTACAAATCTTCAATTTTGTGATCTAAACAAAACTGTTTCTGAAGTGAAAGGAGTAAGAGAAGAAATTCTTGTATGTAGGCTATCTCGTTCGATAGAATGGACAGACGAAAAAGTAATGCCGGGTATCTTCTGCACCTTGCCCACAATATCAATTTGGGGATTCTCACAAACCAATGTTGCCGTAAATGGGCTTTCAGTTAGTTGTGGTCCATCCCGGAGTTGTATAATTTAGCCTCTTTAATTGAGCGGGGGACTTTATATATATATCTATATATATATATATATATATATATATATATATATATATATATATATATATATATATATATATATATATATATATATATATGTGTGTGTGTGTGTGTGTGTGTGTGTGTGTGTGTGTGTGTGTGTGTGTGTCTGTGTGTGTCTGTGTGTGTCTGTGTGGTGTGTTTCTTGAATGGGATGTTAGAATTTCGAATGTTGATAGGTAGCTGGTTCCAACGTCTTGGTGTACTGGGCAAGAAAGTAATGTTAAAGAAGTCTGTCCCAGCACCAAAATGAGAAAAGTTACGAGCTTGCCATTGTACTGTATTTGTTCTGGTTTTGATTGGAATGTATTATTTCATGTAAGTATTCTGGAGCTAAGCTAAGTTATGGGTAATTTTATAGCACCTTGAAGAATATTTGCAACCACAACCTGGTATTAGATAAATAAATATATCAGCCACGTGGAGATTTTCACTGTTGTCCGTAGTATTACTGAATTTGTTTTCCTTTAAAATGTTCAAGTTTCTCAAATGGATAATCTGCACACAATTTGTTATTACACTGGCATATTTTACAGACTCAAACTCTATTTGGTAATGAACAACACACAGATATACAAATAACAAATCATACTGACATCACCACATACTAGTTCCGGCACCCTTTATATCAAGTAGTTATCGACAAACGACATGCAGCTTGTTTTGGGAATCCATTTTTGAATTGCATTCAAGCGACCAAGACAATAAAAATATTTGCCAAGGCAAAACGTGAGGATCCCATGTAATGGAAAATATCATGTCAAAATTCACACAATAAAGATTTATCGGCAGAGGGACGCTGTGAAATTTTGCACTACTTCATCTTAATTTCATATGTATGCGCATTGCAAGAATTGAAAGAGATGATTTCATTTTAACCAAAAATCTGTTTGAAGCTTTTCCTCCTAATGTAAACGTAAGTCTTGTTCACAACAGTCACAAACTTGACATCAACAAGATGCAACCCACTTCTAGCTACGTTAAGTACACATCTCAGAAGTTTGCCGTTGGCCCATAAGCCCTCAAGTTATCAGCGCAGTCTCATTTGTCTGATTGATATCAACAATATTCCGTTCCCTTATTAGAGTGTATATGATAATCATGAACTCCGTTGAGGCCAATCTATATAATTTTCCATCACTTTTAAGAAATATGCTTCCATTATTAGATGGTTTCATTACACCACGGACTACGTCAGCAGCCCCCAGGCTTTTAAGGGGATGAACTGTTTCATGCAGTTTTGTTTTATGTGCACCAGTGCCCCCTACAACAATACGGGTTCGCCCTTTTCAGCACAACGACACATAAGATAGATAACAGACCCAGTTATAACGGTGGAAACTAATTCTGCCGGCGGTGTCTTTAGCTTTCACCTGGTAACAAACGGCCGTGCGGATCTTATGTGATGGCCACCTGACAACGCCTAGGCATTCTGTCATCTAGCATATCATAAATATCAGTAGCGATTTGAAGTTTATGGCTGCTGCGTCCCCACAAGATTTTGCTTCTGGGATTATCTCTATGAGTTTCGATATAATTTGACGCACCGGTTGCGCAGTAAAGTGTCCATTTTCTCAGATGTGTTTTTCTTTATCAATATATCACAGCAACACATCATAATGTCCGAACCACATAGACGCCAGGCAGGCAATGACTCTGTTTAGCTTCAATTTTGGAATGATAAATGTTGGAAACTCATGCTATATTATGAGCACTACCTGGAATATTATTGATTCAAGTGGATATAGTTCAGAAAAACATGACCATATTCACAAATTTTAACCCAGCAATTCGGTCAGTTACATACAGCAAAAAAACCCCCACAGACTCAAGAGTTAGAAAAACATCAACATTCATCTTCCAAAATAAACTATACTCCTCACCTGAGACAAAGTCACCCATGGAGGGCAACTGGTGGTTTTAAATCGGTCCTCTCACCCTTTAAGATAGATTCCTTATAAGGTGAAATGGCCATGCCCCGGGAAAATCAGCCTACTATCCCCTTTCTGGCCAAATAAAATAAAAAGTGGTCATGCAAACACATGCAAAGTATCCGTTTTTGAAAAGGTTATGACCAGCAGATTGTAAATAAACAAATAACATGACCATTTTGTGTTAAGTGTTGTATAAACAACCATTTCTTTTTATATTGAATTCCAAGGAAACATGGTTATACACATGTGGAAATAACTTCTTACTGGTTTAACCAAACTTTAATCTGTTTTCACTGGATTACTCCCAACACATGTGACTAAAAAGTGTCCCATAGATTTTTTAACACGGTGTTTGTTTTGGAATTATAGAGAGCTAAACCTGAGGAACCCATTATTTCTGGTGGCAGGAACGTTGAGGCCACGTAACTCCAAAACAAACACAGTGTTAAAAATGTTTGGGACCCGTTTGTAGCCACATATGTGGCCAGTAACTCGGTGTAAACAATTTTCATTTTCAGAAAACCATTAAGTAGTTATTTCCACTTTTGTATGCCCATGTTACATTGTGTTTGGGGATCAAAGAAATCGTTGTTTATACAACAATTTATATAAAAGGGTCATGACTTTAGGTTGTTTATTATCTTTGGATCAAGATCTTTCCAAAAGTATATACTTTGCATATCATATGTTTACATGAATCATTTTTACTTTATTTGGAAAGAAAGGGGATAGTATACTGATTTTACCGGGGCATGGCCATTTCACCTCAACTGTAGACTTTAGTTTTTCCAAAACATATAGGCCTGCCCACTTAAAAACCCAACGTTTATTATTTGCGCCAAAGATAAAAAGAGACATGGTTGGCCTACCACTTCCTGGCTTGTGAGACGCCAGCCAGCTTAGTTGACTGCAAAAGAAGAAAGTAGACCTATGTCGTTTCCGTGATAGTTATGAATCTGGAACATCTTAAAAACGCTCTACCTCCACTATAACTATGAGTTGGAGTACACAGCCAACAGCCCAACATAGCCAATGAAGTACTTATCAAATGGTCCAGAAAAACATGACCATATTTACAAATTTCAACCCAATAATGAGGTCAAAGTTCCATACAGCAAAATGCAGAGATTCAGGTCTTACCATAAGACCACTCACATTCCTGTCTAGAGTACCTTCAAAATAAAAAAAAAAAAATGTGATTTTTAAATCAATAAGGTAACGAAAAAAATAATACAAAATTAAGTTAGTTAATGTGTGAATAAGCCATTGTAGCTAGAACATCGAGACCAAATGCCACCCTGCTGCCTTCTACAATCGACAAGTGTAATTTCTCTTTCCTCACCTTGAATTTGAACCATAACAGTCATATGCAGATGAGAGAACTTTGTCTGAGACGGTTGCCTGTTGAAACACAAACAGAATAAACACATGGTGAAAATACATGTCAAAGAAAAAAGTTACGGATAAAAATGCATTTTCAAATAAAGAGGTTATGAACTCAGGTGATCAAATGACTTTGATCTTAATCTGTCAATGAAATATGTATATTAGGACAACTTTAGAATCTCCTATAGGCACGTATTCTTTGAAATAAAATGTAAAAAATAAATAGTCACCATTCTGAGAGAGGCTTGATCACCAAAGAGGAAACATGACGTAACTGTTTCAGTGCCACATTTTGGACTAAGTCAACAGCTTTCCTCTGTGCGCTTTGGGCGCAATGCTTAAAGTTGTTGAGCTGAGCACTATTATATTCTATGTAACTACAGGCATGCTGGCACTTGAATGAAAGGTCTTTTTACAAAGAACCTGCTCCTGACATTCTTGTTATAATCCAGAGCAGTTCGTTTTAAACGAATTAAGTCGCAGTTGGCACTGAAAGAGTTAAGTTGTGTTTAATTTGCTTTAGATGAATGTTAGATTAACAAAAGGGAAAGCAATAACAATAACCTAATGCAAAACCCAACAAATTCAATTACCTGTATTGGGTGCTCTGAAAAAAATGCACATGCATCATCATCAATTGTAGATCAATTGATATAAAGTGACATTGTACTATTTGCCAAATTTGAATCCGCATTGATTCTGATGCCTCAAGAGAAAAGCGTAAAAGCGTGATATCGTATGTTCCCAGGATATGTCATACCAAGCATGTCATACAGCCATGTGCATGGATTTCTGCCATTTGGTCCTTTTGTGTTTTCTATCACGAACAATACATCTTCTATCCATAATTGTATATGTACATGTATAATGGCATATTTATGTTTTAAATGTTCGAAAATGATGTGAAAGAATCCAAATAATGTGACCTGACTACGTGACGATCGATTAAAGCCCTTCAAGCCCACCCATATAGGTGCAGTTAAAACTTTGATAAATAACACTCCTTACATTATGAAACATGACGGTAAGGTAACTAAAGTTACGTTTAGATAACAAACATACTAATTTACATTTTATTCAGTAAAAAAACCAGTGTAGTAAAACTTTTCAACTCTGGCTAAATTATCTGTAACTAAAAGTCATTTTGCAAACATCAGTTTAAAGGAGTCTTCTAGAAATATCAGCAGCAGGAGCACCATTTATGTACACAGAAATGGACTTCAACAGGCTTCTTGCTGTTGCCGCCTTGAAAGTGTCTGGCACTTGTAGAAGACATATCATCACTGGATCCAAAGATCTGGTCGGAGAATAAAAGAACCAGCAAATAAGAGATGTTCTCTGGGTCCAGTCCATTAAGAGCCTTATATGTTGTTGGAAAAATATAAAAATTGAGCCCGTGTTCAAATGGATGACAGCTAAGTCGATCAAAACTAGTGTTGATAATGTCGTACCTTCCTGTGCTAGTAAACATACGTGCAGCTATATTTTGCACATAGTCTAGGTGGATATTCTGTAAATTTAGCCATGTCAGGAGCGAGCTGCAGTTATCAAGGCAAGAGGTGACTGATTAATGAATCAACATGTCAGCTGCTTTTTTCAGTCAAGCATTTGCAGAAGCGAACCATAGTTTATCAACCAGTGAAACGCGGGTTTACAAGTGGAATTAACATGTTCGTCCGATAAGAGATAGGAATCATAAGACAACACCAAGTTTGCGTGCACTGCTGCAGCGGGAAAGCGTGCTATTCCCAATATCATTAGATGTTGTACTCAGTTACGCGTTTACTAGCGATCGCTAAGCTTTCAGTTGCTGTAACTGGTACAGAAATATGTGCGGACAAAGGTATGTATGGATGTGTGTGTGGCAAATTGCTCTGAAACAGTAGGTTATTAATTAAGTTTATTTGTGATTATTGCTCTATTTAATAAAAATATTTTGAACAAACAGTTCTAAACTCATCACAATCCCAACCGAACAATTATTGTCAAATTGACCATATTTTTAACATGCCAGGTTCCGTTTCATCTATGAGAATCATATTGCAGGCATTAAAGTAAACTGAAGAAAATATATCTGACCATTTAACTGAACAAAATTGTTTGTGGTAGAGTGGTTTGAATCAAGCAAAGTGTGTCGGAGTTCATATGTTCTTAAAATCACTTTCAATGGAAACAAACAAATTGTAAAAAGTATTCATATGTAGACTCTTTAGACCGGAAAAAGATCGTCAGTCCACATACCATTTTGGACAAACAGTAACAATGCAGAGCGACAATAAACAAAGCGTATGGAATTTCATACATACAGTAAAGAGAGTAAATAGTTCGGACTCCGGAATAGGTAATGACCGCTAGGAAGTGGTTCTGGGCAAAAAGACACAAATACAATACAATACAATACAACACATACATACATACATACATACATACATACATACATACATACATACATACATACATACATACGCATGCATGCACACATACATATTCATGGGAAAAGGGCGCCCAAATATTCCATTCCCATTCAAATTCATTTGTTGAAAAACATAAACAAAAAGACTGTGTTCAGCTCATTTTGATAAGAGAGAGGCTCTTTGCGATCATAACAAGCGCAACGGACCACAAATATTGCAGCACTATGCAGCTAAAATCCAGGTTTTGATGAAATGTTCTCATATATACTTTTATAATTTGTATTACAATATCAACCATGCACATCAAGCAGCTCTGATCATATGTGGACTGATTATTATGTCAAATAATAGATTCAGGGCTTAAAAGACGCACCCCCTATTGAACCAATTTCGTAGAACTCGGGCGTTAATCTTGACATAGTTACACTTTTACATTGATCTGACCATGTTCATCAGGTTATCCAGTTGGTTAAAAATCCCAACACAAAACAAGTTTGTACGAAAATTTGGTATAGACTACGTCAACATATGTATTAAGTTCAAATATAATCCAACAAGCCAACAATACTTGGAGCAGAAATAAGAAATAAAAACACACTGGATATTCTTAGTACCACCTGATGAACTAATTAAGGCATTTGGGGATCCTGACATGCCCCTGTGTGATTTGAAGGCATTGGACAAGACTACTTTATGAAATGATTTTCAAATTTAAATGTTCTGAGGACTTACGAGGTCCTGCTTCAATAATGTAGAAATTTGGAGAGCTTAAAAATTGTGGCCGTTAAATTAATTAAATATTCGAATTTAAACAAGATTTTTTTGAGGTATTAAAAACTAGCCGGTTTGGCAAGTCATTGGTGCGGGATAATACTCAGATCGCGGTTATAGGCGCGAAACGTCATGTGACGTCACAAACCCTACATTGCCAGGATGTGTTACAGCCTGTCACATTAGCACTTCAGACATGGTAGGACAATGAGATGCATGTGGCAGTAGTGGTTTGTTTTAGCTCAGTTTCTTTGGCATATGATGGGATAAGATAAGACAAGATCTATAAATTAGTGTGACGTGTGCCCAGACAGATTCAACAAATGAAACTTCTTTTCCTTATAATTTATGTTCGGAACGAGCGGGACTCGAACATGCAACCATGGATAGTCGAGTATCCATGGTTCAATAGAGGTAGTTATGTGCGAGTGCCATATCAACACGGTTATGCAGTATATGTATTGAGTTGGCATTTATTTCCAGAATAGGGGACTTAAATCCACCAGCATTAAGGAAATGTCGAAAAAATATATTTATAAAAAAGAATGGTTTAATAGAGGTAGCTATGTGCGAGTGCCATATCAACACGGTTATGCAGTATATGTACTGAGTCGTCATTTGTTTCCAGAAAATGCCGAAAATATATATTTTATTTTCGGAACAAGCAGGACTCGAACCTGCAACCTCATAGATGCGACACGTCCCATCACGCATCCAGACAGGGTCTGTTACGTGAGCCTGGCACCAGAACACCAGTTGCTGGGCAATAATGACTTCAAGGGTAGGTCGTCCGCCCCACCAGCTGATTGGGCATGGCCTGGAAATATTGAACAACAATACGGAATATACACACTGGCATGGCGAGTATAACAAGCCGTTTGACCTTTAATCCTAGTTGCCGATGTCGCCAAATCATTTAGCCATATTGTTAAATGTTTTAACAGTGACATCGCTAAATATTTAGCGCTATATCTCTGAATCATCAGGCCATATTGCTAAATGTTAAGCGATCCCTAAATAATTTTGGAAATATCTCCAAATGGTTTAGCAAAATTGCTAAATGTATTGCCGCTTCCTGCCCTATTTGTGTCCAATAAAGTTGTGGATTTGGAGGGAAGTTCGATGGCGTCATCCTCTCAAAGTGTTGTGTCGAGAATTGATTGTTTTCTCCGGCATTCTGAATGGAATTATTATCATGTTGCAAAGACATTGACTGCTGAATATTGATTTTGTCGTCAAACTTTCTAGTTAGGCCAACAGATCCAAATGCTCACTCCTCCGTGCTAATCTCTATACAGGCACAGTACAAGAACTAACCATGCACCGATTCATTTATTTAGCGATATCGCTAAATGCCTCCTTTTGCGATATCTCTAAATCATTTAGCAATATGGCTAAATCATTTAGGGATATCTCTAAATTATTTAGGGATATCACTAAATGAGTAAGGGATATCGGTAAATGAGTCCGTTTAGCGCTATCGCCAAATGAAAAAAAAATCCAATTTCTCTGCGCTCCATGGCCAATCAAATCACCGTCTTTGTCTAAAGTTTTACCCTAATCAATCAATATTATCGCATTCAATATGAAATTCCCAGACTGGCTTTTTGTGACGGTGGCTTCTTGTCTTAACCTTGTATTTGGCAAAGACAACCCACTTGAATTTAAAGAATGTGTGGACGTAAAACGATATCAAACATATTAATAAATATTGTATCGCAAGTTCTTGCTTATAATGGAAAGATTTAAAGAACTTATTTGACCTAGCATATGTACCAATACACAATATGTCTGTTGAATCGCCCATTAGATCCCTTTAACACCCCACAAGTGTCTTGCAATGTGCATCATAATGGGAAACGCTAATTTATTATCCGCCGAGGTGCCACACTTGATTCAGTTGACATATCGATCATCCAAGAAAAGAAGAACACTTATGCCTCTACGTTTTTTTCTTGTTTGTTTTTTTTTTGTTTTTGTCTTGTTTTTGTTTTTGTTTGTTTGTTTGTTTGTTTTTTGTTGTTGTTGTTTTTTTTTTGTTTGTTTGTTTTGTCTTGTTTGTTTTTGTTTTTGTTTTTGTTTTTTTTATTAGTTTTTTTTGGGGGGGGGTGTTTTGTTTTGTTTTTGTTTCTGTTTTTGTTTTTGTTTGTTTGTTTGTTTGTTTGTTTTTTGTTTTTTGTTTTGTTTTTTTTTGTTTTGTTTTGGTTTTTGGTTTTTTGGGGTTTTTTGGGGGGGTTGGTTTTTTGTTTTGTTTTGTTTTGTTTTGTTTTGGTTTTTGTTTGTTTGTTTGTTTTTTTTTTTTGTTTTTTTTGTTTTTTTTGTTTTGTTTTTGTTTGTTTGTTTGTTTGTTTTTGTTTTTTTTGTTTTTTCTTTTTTTATTTTTTGTTTTTTGGTTTTGTTTTTGTTTTGTTTTGTTTTGTTTTTCTTGTTTTTTGTTGGTTTTTTTTTTGTTTTTTTTTGTTTTGTTTTGTTTTTGGGTTTTTTTATTTTTTTGTTTCTTTGTTTTTGTTTCTTTGTTTGTTTGTTTTTTTTGTTTGAAAATAAGAAAAAGTAAGACAATTAAGATGGAAATTTGGGGAGAGTAGCCAGATAGATCAGAAAGAAAATATGAGAAATATAATTTGTAGATCATTTATCAAGATAATTCAAGAAAACTTGCCGAATTCATCTCGTATAAGATATTGTTTTCTATGTATTAAAACCACAAGATAAACTAACTACAGCAAGTTCTATTCCTTATTTAAGTTGTACGCCCCTTAATTAAGATTTTACTGAGACGCATATCCCACCATGTGCGGTAGCTTGGCGTCGTGTCGAGTAAATTCGTGCAACGTAACATATCATAAGCTGGTGTGGGTGGCATTAGTCGCTGGTGACCAGCTCTAGTTTCTGTGTATAATAGGAATGTACAGCCACTTGGCTGAGGTTAGCTGAACATTTTTCCTTCTTCGCAAAAGGCCATGGCATCTGTTTGGGTCTTTGATAACCGGTGTCGGTTATATTTTATTTAAGCCAAATCTTGTGTTCAAGATTCGTGGTAATGATTTCCATTATAAGTTTGTGACTTTCAATGTCATCGAAAGTAGATTTCAAGGTCCCAAACATGCCTTTTGTGACAAGCTGGCAGTTCGTCGGGTTAAGAATACATCGGTTTTAAAATAAATAATGACGAAAAGAAGTAGAAATAAGATTTGTTTTTAGAACAAATCTGTGTCTTGAAAATTGGTAAATTTTGGAATGTTTTAAAAGTTTGTTGAATGATAATCAGCTGTATCATGAGCATAATTTTAATTGATTTAGCATTAATTTAACTTTTACAGGTTTCATTATATGAACCTATATAACAAACCAATGAATTGAGGTTGCCCTTGACACTCCTATCTAGAACACATTTGAAAAGGTTTAACATCTGAAGCATTGAAGTATGCATAATTTACATAAATTCAAGTGTTGACACTAGTTATATATATATATATATATATATTTATTATTCGATGTATCTACAGCACAAATTAAATAATTCAGTTCGGTCGACACATCTATCTATTGTACGTCAAAAGAAAAATAAATGTTTTTCCTATATAAGCCACTAAGTGTGCTTGTCCAGAAGGTGTAGTATGTCTTCATTGAATACTGGTAATATCTCAGACTGCAGATCTTATATCTTTTAAGGTAACTGCTACTGGTATGTGTATGGTGCATTTGATGAGGAATATACAAAATTTGTAGCATTTGAAATCATGCTAATTATAGCCATTTCACACTTTAACATCATCAAAAGTTACTTTCAGACATACACTGAATTCCAACATTTATTTCACTGTAAAACTCCCTGCATGCATTGAGGCACCCTTTGGGCTGGGAAAAAGTGGCCACTGCAGGGAGGTGTCCGTTCCTCTGTGCAGTCAATCATTCGTGCTTATGAGAAGGAGGAGGGTGGGCCTTTATCCACAACGTCGTCTAATGGAGCTCCCATAGAGTGAGTTACATCTGACGACGTTGTGGTTTTAGGCCCACCCTCCACCATCTTAATGTAAGCACGAATGATTGACTGCACAGATGAATACACAATACAATAGGGCCCTATTCAGGGCATTGCACGTGTCTAGATGTTTCAGGTCCACCCTCTCTGACCACTCACTCACCCACCCCCGCCCCGCGTATTTTAGCGCGAAAGCTTGACTGACTGAACGTTACGAGCGCCTGTGCTAGATTCCTAGTCCATGTGGAAAGACCTTTCGTTCAAGTATAAGTGTGTCTGTAGCTCTGCAGAATATTGTGGTCTGCGTCGATCGACAGCTTTCCTCGGTACTCTGTGGGTGCAGAGCACCGAGAAAGGTTGTTGACAGTCCAAAACTTGGCACTGAAAGAGTTAAATGCAATCGTCAAGTATGAATGATTTTTCGCACCTGTTAGGCTAATTTATCACATCAAAGTAAAAAAAAAAATCGGTCCATTGTGCCAATTGGGGTATGGACTTTAACTGATTACTGAAGGAGGGGTGGAGTCCTTGGCTTGAAGGGAAGGGTCAGGAGGACGGTCGCCGGGCTAAATCATTAGAAAAGGTAAGTATTATACCACACCCTATTCCCTTGATCTTCCCTTGTCTCGCATTTTATTGAATCCCACGTAACATTTCTTTCTTTCTGGATCTCAGTGAAACATATCCTTGTTCTGCAACTTGGGTGTGTCTATAAGTATATGTAAAGGAAAATAAAAAGTGAAAATAGCATCCGCGGTTTAGTTTACTTAATGATACATGCACATCATTTCTCGGACTTCTTCATGGCAGGGGACATAAAATCTTCCCATAACTAACTTACTAACTAACAAACTAACTAACTAACTAACTAAACCAAACTAACTGACTGACTGACTAACTATCTAACTAACTGACTAACTAATTAACTAATTGTATAAATAAATTGGGTAGCTTGGGTTTCTGCGCAATGTATATCACGGCAATATAAAATTTGGCGTTTTTAGCTGGAGCTGTAGTCCTTTGTTTTGTGCTGAAAGGATCAAGTTTGATAAACAGTTTTCCAAAGTGATACTTTTAAATCTTTGGACACACATTCTAAATTGAATATGTCATCTATTTTGGAGAATACTGCTGACCAAAATCCAAAAGTGTAGGTATGGTCTTGCAATACACAAATAGAAAGATTTTCTGTTTTGTTTGTTTTATCAGGGTGAACAATGAATGTCTGTGTTGGTTGTGATGTCTTTGCTAAAAACAATGAAGTACTAGTTGTACTTGGCCTTGTCTTGGAAAACTCCACTATTAGGATTTTCCAAGACAAACCTTTTCTGAACACGATAAAATTCGATACACGCTTTGCTCATTGGGTATGTCCTATTTTGTAGAATGGATCTGGATGACACATATTCGGGGAGGGGGGGTAAGGGGGTGGAGCCTAGTACGCTGGTACAAGTAATAATTTTGCCCTGTACAAGGTACGGAAAATAAGAAAATGTACAAATAACGGTTGGTACGAAGTACAGACATTAAAAAGGCTTCCAGTATGTGAATACGGCAAATAAAAATGCCCTGTACGCCAGTAGGGAACCCCTCCCCTCTATTCCAGTTCGTCTGATTTTCTTTTGGGTATATAAACAGACCAATTTTCAGGTTTCGTGTGGCTACAGGAGCTTGCTGATATTTGACATGTATTGCCCTCTTGACAGGAAGCCTTTCTGTGGCAATGTTGTGATGTCACATGCTCGGGTGATACCAAGACCACTGGAAATAAGTTTAACCACTTGACTCACAAAGGACGTACTTAAAGCTTGAATATGGGAATAAAAGCACTTTTTTAAACACTGAAAGTCAACCTGAGTCTTTTTAAAAATAGTGACTCGTATACAAACATGTGCATAAATTAGATTTCATCAAAGAAACCATTATGAATGTAGAGACCATTGCTGCTTTGCCATTGTGCAGATCAGACTGCAATAGTTCAGAAAAACAGTACCCATGTTCACACATTTCAATCCAGCACTGAGAGCAAGTTAATTACAGCAAAAGGCAGGTTTGTTGCCAAACCTAAATATTAATTGATTGCTATTTTTTTAGTTTTGATTTTTGTAATGGCCAGTGATGTACTTCACATGTAATTGATGACTAGCTTTTGCACATGATTTTTTCAAACCCGCATAAATTATGAAAAATATATGGCCTTCCTCAAGCCTCGTATAGACAACTTGTGAATAAAGCCTTTGAACGTGGCCTTCTTCAAACCTCTCATATATAAATTATGAATAGACTTTTGTACATGGCCTTCCCCAAGCCTCTTATATATAATCTATGAATAGAGCCTTTGAACACGGCCTTTATCAAACCTTTCGTACATGAATTATGAAAAGACCTCTTTGTACATATCCTTCCTCAAACCTCTCATATGTAAGTCATAAAAAGAGCTTTTGTACGTGACCATATGCAAACTCCTCATACATAAATTATGAATAGCATTTTTTTTACATGGCCTTTAAACCATTTGTATGTAAATTATAAATAGAACTTTTGTCCACGCACTTCTTTAAACCGTTCACAAGAGTAACGTTTTCGTCCTGCATTCTGAACTGATGTGTCCCTAAGTGTGTCTCGTGTAGTTGTGTGGAATGTTTAGCACCAAAGCAAGTCACGTGCTGCTTTGCACTGAACGCCAGACAATTTACGCATACTGATTCTGCCTTTCAATTGAACAATTTCTCAATAAATGTAACTTGCTTTTCAGAATAAATGGCAATACATGAATTTCCCAGTGGATGGAAGTCACTCTCACACTAACTAATGGATGTGGATTGGTAAGGTTTAATTTGTTAGACCCCTTTGGATTAGACGGACACTGCCGGGTCGGAGAGGGACTTGTGTGTTCCTTCTTTGAGATCCATTGCCCATAATATCTTGTGTCACTAGTCACATCGGAGGTACAATATGTGTCAACGCGTCGTTAATATTCTAAGGGTCTGAATAACATCACACAGATTGTACACACACACACACACACACACACACACACACACACACACACACACACACACACACACATACATATATATATATGTATGACCTTGCTAAAACAGAACACTACTGGTGGTATAGCATTTGGGCATAATTCAGAGGGTAAATGTGTGGATTGTGTTTGGTCTTTGATACCATTTGATTTAACCGAGCTTTTTGGACATCTTCGTGGCACTGAGAAGAATCCTTTGTTTTTAGTTGAAGGTATGTCTTGGTAAATTAGAAGTGATTTTGCCCTCGGCATTTGTGCCGCCAGAATCCTGCTGTCATGGGCATACTATGAACTTCAATGCCAGACACAATGATTACCAAATTCTGAACTTTATAGCATTTCAAGGCCAATATTTTGTACTGCACTCTGTCAAGCACGAGCTAGTGTTCCTTTGACATATTGCATAAAATTACAATGGAGGATCTAATTCCACAAAAAGCATCATATTTCTTTGCAGAAATACCTTGAGTTAGGGTAACAGTCAGCTCTTAGCATTGGACTGGATTGAATGGTAGATTGAACCACATCTCCACCCTGACCATGCTAATGGAAAAAAGGAACACTTTAACTGTTTCAGTGACACATTTTTGACTGAGTCAACAGCTTTCCTCGCTCGGCGTGTTTCGGTGGATTGACGATTATATTCTGTGTACCAACAGGCATACTGCTACTTGAATGAAAATGAATCTAGGACCTTCATTACAATTCAGGGTAGTTCGTTTTAAGTAATTCCAGTTGGCGCTAAAAGAATTAATTGTATCCCAACGCAGGATGATCCTTTAGAAGGGTGTGCAGCTCTGCCTGAGAGCTGAACCTTGCACATCTTGTCCTTGGAGATTGATGTAACAGCACAGAACCACTGGTTGCTCACAGCTTGTACAGCGCCACCTTACTTTCAGTTCGGCTCTGGCACTGGAGCATGCATCTGAAGTCATAGCTGTGTTTCAGTATGGGGGAATTTCAATGTTTCCTGGTGCTCCGTATACGTCCTAGTGGTGGATATAAGCCAGACAATCCAATCTGTCAAAGCCAATGAAGTTTGTTGTTGCATTGTCATGTTTGTCTCTGGTCGGGAGTGAAGTTTTTTTTTTTTTTGCGTTGGTATTGAAGGAACCATTTTGATACTTTGGTGATTCTTGCATCTCTCCCTCTTGCTTTATTTAGCTTTGATTTAATTGTTGGCTTGAAATTCATGAATATGAGTAATGTTTTCCAGAACTATATTAGATCTATATCTAACTCTCCCACTCCCAGTGGTAACAGTTCCTGGTTTATATAGCATTTCATTGCACCATGCTGACTTCTTACATAATACCATACAAGTCTCTCTCTATTTGCTTATTACCACTCCCAGAATAAATCGATTCCCCCTACCGTCTTGTGAATTAACTTTATACAACACAGTAACTTGATTTTTCTATAAGGTCCATTCAGTATGAAAAAAAAAGAGTTTATAAATATGTCACTTACTCTGATCATTTATATGGTTACAAGATTTCTGATGAAAACTCTTCACAGAGAAAATTAAGTAGCTGATTTAAGCATAATATGTTAAACGCGTCGTCAATACAATCATAAGATAACAAAAAATTATGGGGAAAGGGTCGTTTGCTGTATATGAATATTTCTAATTGGAAAATGAGCTTCAGGCCACACCAGATGCACAAACGATAAAAGCAAAGTAAGGATAACACAAGAACAAGAAAGACGTCTCGGTTAACATGATAATGATTATACAACTGTGTAGTAGGTCTGTGGTTTCTAACCAGTCCGGATCTAATGACATCATATGTGTTTTTCCCCTCCCCCAAATTTTTATGATATATTCAGCTGGCTTGTCCACACATAGATATCCCTCACATTGTGGATCCCATTTTGATGTTATTGACAGTATCTCTTAGGCTTCAAAGAACACAGTATCATCAACTAGTAGTTTTTGTGCATTGCCCGTTTTCTTGAACCCATTTGTGCTGAACTGTGTAGTTTTCCTCATCTTATGTTTTAGCATCAGGTGCAGTGCCACCATAAAGTCTTATTATACATTATAAACCAAATCCCACGTTTGGGCCACAGGTCGGGACCAGCACCCAACTGGTTAATTAAAATCAAATTTCCCTAGGGGTATACCATATGCGAGTCCCTCAGGCAAAGGGGGGGGGGAGGGAGCGTACCTCTGGAAGATCACTTGTGTGGGCCAGCGGGGACCACTCAGGAATGGGTACAAGACTTTCTTGCGGTACTGTAGGTCAATATATCTACAATAAAGTAAGTCTGGGATAACTGGCTTCCCCCCCACACGGGTCTTATGATTGAATACAAAAACAAAATTCCCTAATGCAGCAAAATCTTAATCTTTAATACATGCAGTTTTGAATTTAAGTCTTTTGAAATTACTCCTGTTGTGTTTACTTGGTTGCTAATATCCAGTTCAAGTTCTTCTGCTTCCAATCGAATTTGATTAGAATTATGTCATAATCTGTGAGCGCATCTGGATTAATCTCCTCCTTAGTGTCAAACTAGCTGACTTCCAGTAAAAAGTAAATCTGATAGAGTTTATTTCTATTACATATTATATTTTGGCTCTGAATTCTCGTAAGAAAGCTCATCATCTCTGCATTATGGGGGGGGGGGGTCCTTATTTTATCTGTGAAAATTGGACTTCCTGCTAGTTGATGACGGGCATGTTGAATGTCGTTCTGTTCCCTTTTCACTATACTGTGCAAGGATAAATCCTGCTCCATACCAACAAGCATTCTTATGTTGTATATATATATATATATATATATATATATATATATATATATATATATATATATATATATATATATATATATATATATATATATATATATCAGTTTATTCGCACACATACATAATATGTTACAGTTGACAATAAATACAAAAGCATGTACATGGTGTAGTAGATTAAGTAAAGTTAAAATGGCGATGCGAACTCGCACATGAAACATATTTCTTCTGCCGAAAATCCGTAAATATCATATGTATACTCACTGCACCCCTTAATTCTTTTAAAAGATTTACAGTTGCATATACTTCTTTGTAGTGTCTAAATCTAAAAAATGGCTTGGTAGGTTGTTATGTAATAACCTTCAGAGGACTCTGCTATATTTTTCGCTGATTAACTGCATATTCTGATTGATTAGACTTCTTGCGTCAGTAGCAGAGTGTGCACAAATCACATCTACAAATTAATTTTGTGAGGAATACATTTTCTTATATAAAGAAAAAAATGAAAAGTGTCCAAAGGAAACGGATGCTCCCACCTGACATTGCCCCCATCAGCATTGGAAGGAATATGACATGTAATTGGTGTAAGAGCACAAATACTTTTTGAAATACATGCGACACAAATGTGACAAGTCTAACGTCGAACCAACATTTCCCCCAAGTTAATTAATGATTAATTAACACAAGATAATTAATCCAAGGGGGAAATGAAACCCCAGGTGCACTCTTTCATATATTGATTGATGTTTCCACAAAGTTTCATGGTTGAACCTCAAATACTTTTTGAGATATATGCGACACAAATGTGACAAGTCTTACGTCGAATCAACATTTTCCCTAAGTTAATGAATGATTAATTAAGACTGTCTAATCAACCCAAAAGATAAACAAATCCCCAGGTGCATGCCTTCATATATTGATAGATGTTTCCCCAAAGTTTTATGGTTGTACCTCAAATGCTTTTGGAGATATGCGTGACACAGATGTGACAATTTTAATGTCGGACGGACGAACGTAGTATGTTACACTTATGTACTAACAATGATAGTGAAGTGAGTGTTTAAGATAATTGACTATAGTCGCCTCTACACCCAAGTAATGAAATAGGAGGAGCAAACAATGAATGATGGTTTCTTACTTTAAACAGACTAGAGAAAATCTCTAGGTGGGTTTAAGTTTACTTTAAGGTATGCCAATTATCGCCCTACCACCACTTCTATGTTAGCCCTAAATCTATAGATTAATATATATTAGTGTCTTGGAATGAGTGTTATATTTTGTCAGTATTGTTCCATATCTATGGAAACACTTCAACAGAGTTTCATATAGTTTTTGGTGTCATAGGGATTGTGGCATAGTTTTTTCATCAATATTCTTATTCTCCTCACAAATGCACTTATATGTGATGTGTTTCTGCTAATGAATAAAACCTGTCCAATGACCACACCATAGGTTACGTTCTCTGGAATGTTTCCAGTGATATCAGGATATGAAACTATGTCAAAAGTGAATTGTTCTCATTTGTCAAAAATCTTTGTCACATACTGTTTGTTGTCAATCCCTTTTTCAAGATCAAAGAAAGTTGCCTTAATGTCCCTCTCATTTCGTTTATTCAAAATGAGTTCTTTTGGGGTAAATATACTTCCAGTGTTTCTTGATCTCATCCTTGTTAAGAGTACATAGATCATCAATGAATCTTCTAGTATGTGAATAAAACCTTCTAGCAGCGGTGTTGTTTGTGTTTGCCAATTCTTCCATCCATCTGGATTCGTAATAATGTACAAATAAATTGGCAATATAAGGAGCTGGATCAGTTCCCATGGGTATTCCAACCATTCGTCAAAATACTTTATTACCAAAGCTAAAGTATGCATTGTTGATAACATATACTTTATCAAATCAGATCATTTTTCTTTGGTGTAACACTTTCTTTTATCCTTTCCTTTGTCAAATCTTGCATCAGTGTTGGAAAACAGACGAACGGACAAGGGCAAATCTATATGCCCCCTCCCCCCCCCGTGGGGACATAAAAATTCCTGTACATTATGACCGATATATGTTGAGATCCTGATCAACCAGGAAATGCGTTGCAATGGGAAGTTCTGGGAAGATCCCAAGCTCCTCTTATTGCTATATTCCATTATGTGAATATATTATGAATGCAAGAGTGAGCAGAATTCCAGGTTTCCCAACCCTACAGATCACAACAGTAAGACTGTAACAATTTTGACTGAACAACACTCGGAGCTGACTTATATTTGTATGTCAATAAGCCATGACTTCAGTTGGTTTCAACAGCCCTATCAGAGGTTAAAAGTTTCTCCATTGTCTCTCTCCCCACCCCACCCACCCACCCTTCTCCCGCCGTCATTTTTCTTGTCATTCTGTAAAAAGCTTTTGCAGTTTTTGAGAGTTATAATTACATGCCTCAAAATTTTTAACCCCTTTAACTTCCGTACGTGGGTTAATTTGTACACTGGGAGACAGTTACATCTTATTGGACCAGTCATTCTTTATGTACCCAAGTAACATAGCCTTTGAGTTGGAACAAGTATAACTTGATGGTTCTGCTTTTCTCAATCTTTTGAATACTTCTAAATGTTCTGCTTGTCAAGTTACGTCATTATTCTGAAAATCCAGGTTATACTGTACATCAAAAGGTTTTTTTTTATTCTATCCGGACACTTTGTGCAATTCTGCTACCAGCATTTTCCAATATCCTGGCTTCAGATCCTGGGTTGAATACACACATCACCTTCTAGATCAAAAATATAATGTATCCAAGGCAAAGCATAACTATCCTCTCTTATCACATCATCGAGTTATCTATAGTCATCTTCAATGAATTCACGCTGGGCTGGGTCAAAGGCCATTGGTTTATTCTTGTGACTAAGATTACTTTCAGTTGTGTAATATCACACACAAAGCTTGCTGAATGTAATGGTAATCCTGACCTATCAGTACTCGGACACAGTTTGTCCAGCACACATCTGTACAACACAGTCCCTGTATTAACGGTAGTGTTGCACTCAGTGTGAATGTGAACTCTAGTTTTTGATATGCGCCACCCCTTGCAGCACTGTTTTCCTCTTGGGGCACTTCCTCTTCAACATTCTTGTCTGCTCTGTTTTTCTTTTTCTTTTTTCTTTTAATAGCAGTCTGCCATCTTGTCTTGTGTGTTAATTTAGAGTTGCAATAGTGTCCCATTTGGTGACTTATCGCGAGTCTCTGTAGGCAATGTTTCCCATGGCACAGTTCTTTTGGCTTGCTCCTGATGTGACAAGTCTCCTATTCGGTCTCTTTTTTTCAACACAAAACATGAATCCATAATATTCAATAGTTTATTCAATCCTGAATATTTAACTTGACCTGCTGCCATTGGCATTTCATCTAGAGGTTTTCTTTCAATTCCCAAGTACATCTCCAGGCATGCTTCTTGTTCATTGTATGATGTTATGGTATCTCAAATCTTGGCTAGTTTCCCCTCAGCTAATGATTTCTCTGCTTATGCACTTATATACAATCCTATGTGCTTATACACTTATATACAATCCTATGTGCTTATGCACTTATATACAATCCTATGTGCTTATGCACTTATATACAATCCTATGTGCTTATGCACTTATATACAATCCTATGTGCTTATGCACTTATATACAATCCTATGTGTATGCCATCACCACTCTTACATCACCCACACTTCTAGAATCTGCATGTATGCTTTAGCTCCCACTTCACGAAATTTTCTGCTGGGAGTTCTAATATTCTCACAGTTGAGTCGGCTTTCCCCAAGTCACTTTCAGGTCCGTGATACACATTTTTGAAAAAAGAAATTGGAAGTTCATACATAGCCCCTTTAGAGAAACCATGGTGCTGTTAATCTGCATTCTTGTGCTTGTAAAATCCCCTCCACAGTTCTTTGTTGCAGTTTGTAAGATAGCTCCCAGAAACAGCTGGCGGAGCAAGAGGCAAAGGCACTTCAACCCTTTTTCTGACAACTACATGTATGTTGCAATTATATATATATATATATATATATTTTTTTTTTCTTTTTTAACTGTTTGGATCAAACATTGGACAGGGTCCCTACCTTTTAAGTCTATGGGTCTTTTTTTCCATACATTGATACTGCACAGAAAAAAAGCAAAGGCTTGAAGCTGCACAGGATTCATGGTTATGTTTTTAGGTTGCAACTGCTGGGTCAATAAATAGCTCGATACGGTTCGCTTTGATTGACAGAAGCAAAACAGGCAATCGCACAAGGCTTTACATTCGACCTCTTTCAGGTATCCAGTTGATAATATTGTGTTTGAACTTGCTTCACATATTGATTATGGTAAATTCTGCCTCCAATGGTTTGCGAACAAGAACATAAGCTTTAGTTTTGTGATCCATAAAATATGAGACTGTACGAAGATATTTTGAAAACATTCCAAAACATCAGAAATGAAATGATGTGTGTTTTTGTACAGTAAATGTTTATTGAACCTTTATTATTTACCACTCTTGGCCAGGGAAATATTCAATGATTTGGCTCAGTCCAGGTTTTTATGGAGTTATCAGGGAGATGTTAAAACTTGCCGGATATTCTCTAGTCCCACTGGTTTCGTCATATTGCACATGAATGAAGAAAAGTCTGTGATAATGTAAAAGTTTGCATGACTGGTGTTGTGTGATGGTTTTTTTTTTTTTTATTGAATAAATGTAGTACACTATAAGGGGACTTTTTCAGTGTGAGCATTAGCTAACAATATAAATACACTCCCTTGAAGTCAGTGTTGTAGGCATTTCTGTGCTGCAGGTCATGGATCTTGTAACTGGCATAGAGGTCCTCTTGAGGTTATGAATTAATTAGTTCTAAATTTAGGCTGAGTAGCAGATGTCTAGATGTGCTAGAAAGACTGTCCAGTCAAGGTAATGACCCTTATGAGGGAACAGATCTGCAAATTCTGCCAAGTATTTATGTAGAATGAAAGATCGCCAGTCTTGAGAAACCACAATTTGGTCACCCCTATGGGTGGTCTCTCAAGACAGGTCCTTTCCTTTCTTATCACATGTCTATATGGGGAAAAATTGCGGCTGGGATAGATCCTCCCCAAACATCCTCTATTTACAAAGCACCACCAACCGAAATTAGAAAGGTCCAGCCAACTTAAGCAAATTCCATCCAGGACCTCATTCTCCCCAATAAGGGCCTCCTAGATCCCTGGAATCTCGAGGGATCATAACTTGAACAAAACAGATTGATTATCTTTTTTCTTCCCACAGTAATAGGACACCATAAAATATTCAGCAAGTTCTCCTCTCTCCCTAGTACCTCCATGGACACCCATAGCGTGACCAATTACCTATAATGTTCAAAGTAGGGGGTTTCTCCCTTTTTATTTGGTAATTTTGTAAGCACCCCGGGTGCTGATTGGGATGAATACAGTGTGATCTTATTTATAGACAAGGCACAAACATGTGAAAGTATCACCTTGGAAAAATATAGGCTTCAATGTGAAATTTATTATTTTCTCTTTCTGAAAGAATGTTGGACTTTGTTTACTGTTTTTGACACCTCCAGACAAGTCTGATATTTGAGACTGGATAGCTTAGAATCGTCAGTCACTGGCAACTGAGACAATGCAGATGCTAAGAACAAACTGAGGCAATTAAATAACACACAGTATTTACAGTTATTCTAATTCTGTCCTCCCGAAGCAGCTTTTACCAAACACAAAGCCAAAATTCTTTCAGAAAGAGAAAATAATAAATTTCACACTGAAGCCTATATTTTTCCAGGGTGGTAGCACAATAAGGAGAAACCACAACAAACATGAAACAAAGGAATCCCTTTATTATTTTGTCAATGAAAACAAAGATGCTGTCACGCAGCTGTGGCTAAATTACCAGGAGAGTCCTCAAAAGCTTGCCACGCACATTTTGTACAACCACAAGCCACTCATCAGTAGAACTTCAATCATATAATACAACTGACATGATATCGAATCGACATTGGTGTCTTAACCTGATGCGGATGATATCAGTATGTAATGATACAAGTGATACCAGTATCTGATCATGATGAAAAGGAAATCAGTATTTACCCATGTTACACAGGACATCTCGTATTTAATCATGATTCAACCGACCTCATTAATTTATATCAAATGACTACCTCCAGCAGAAAATGATACAACTGACGTAAGTACTTTCATCATATGGCTGAACTAATATCTGTGTTTTACCATGATACAACCATCAGTATATAATCGCAGGATATATCCAAACTCAGTTTTATCATGATCACAGTGCCGATATTACTGTGCGTTCATGATACAAATGACAATGTTTTATCAAATGGTACGACTAACACTAGTATTTGATCCCAGGTATTTGATCAGGACATGTCTGTATTTGATCATGTGGTGAGACCAAACGGGTTCATCATATGGTATAAACAGCACCACCATCAGACCATATGAAACAGTGGGCACGTACTGCATCTTGTCAATACAACCGACACAGACCTCACCAATATCACACCACAGGAGACTTCTGTCAGTATCTTGTCACATGAGTCATGTCACAGTATCATATGATCAACTCATGTCAATATTATATCATGATAACTTTACAACTCATGAGTACGGAATCAGTGTTTGATACATCAATGTGTCAGTATCTTCATATAATGCATGTTCATGTCCATCTGGTATCAAGAAAGCATTTGATATGGGACAGGTATCAGGATACATCCCATGTCAGTCTGGTATCAAGATTTATCTAATGTCAGCCTGGAACCCAAATCCCATGTCAATATGCCATCACACTGTATGTCCGTCTGGTAGCATACATCTCGTGTCAGCCTTATATCACATTACAGTTGATGTCTGTATCGTATCATGTATCTCATACCAGTCTGGTGTAATGATACATTTCATGCCAGCCTGGTTTCATGCTCCATTCAATGTCAGTCTATCCTGATTGGTCTCATGTCATGATATATCTCATGCCAAGTCTAGTATCATATACCTCTTATGTCAGATTGTTTCCATGAAACGTCTGGTGTCAACCTGGTATCATGATACATCCAATGTCAGTCTGGTATCATGATACATCTCATGTTAGTTGATATCATGATACATCCAATGTCAGTCTGGTATCATGATACATCTCATGTTAGTTGATATCATGATACATCCAATGTCAGTCTGGTATCATGATACATCTCATGTTAGTTGATATCATGATACATCCAATGTCAGTTTGGTATCATGATACATCTCATGTTAGTTGATATCATGATACATCCAATGTCAGTCTGGTATCATGATACATCCAATGTCAGTTTGGTATCATGATACATCTCATGTTAGTTGATATCATGATACATCCAATGTCAGTCTGGTATCATGATACATCTCATGTTAGTTGATATCATGATACATCCAACATATCAGTCTCATATCATATGTGCAATGTCAGTCTGGTATCATGATACATCCAAAGTCAGTCTCGTATCATGATACATCTCATGTCCCTTTGGTGTCACAATGCATGCAATGTGGGTGTGGTATCGTGGTACAAAATACATCAGCTGTAGATGTAGAGGCTGATACACTGGTATCACTTCACACCATACACTATGGCACATCAATATCCCATCATGATGCATACAAGTACAGTAATCATGATACGACAGACATAGAGGTCTCAATCTTCGGTCACAATCACGTACAAAACACGCAGCCACAAAACACAGCCTAGAATAGTAAACGTCACAGCTGCATCTTCAATTTTTACAGCGAGTGTAACAATAAGGTGCTTGCCTTGTGACAAAAGAACTGTTCCACCAATATCCACATCAAAGAGCGCCTGGCCACTGGTTTGACCCTTTGTGTTCACAATTCGGCCCACAGTTGTGTTCCTTGCGAGACATTTTCTTCGTGTGAAAATTAGTGAGCAGTGGAATAGCTTATGTACAAATACCACGAAAAGGTTTCAAGCATGTAAGTCATAACATTTTATATTTAAATTACTTTCGACATGTCAGGGACAGTGTGATTTTTGTGACCAGCAAAATTTTTCATCAGAACAAGGGCGCAACTTTGTGACCTTATGGGGGTGGGGGGACAGAAACCGAAGATACTGTGAACCCAAGAGATTTTGCTTCTGCCAAATTTCTTTTAAACAACAAAGTTTAGACCATTTATTTTTCTGTGGAACTATTATCAGGGATGAACCTGCTCCAACGAAAAATCCTAGGTAGAATATCCCCTCCTGCTCCCAAATATCACACTTTTATCATTTTAGGCAACATTGGAGCATTTTTTTTTTACCATTCTCAAAAAAAAAAAAAAAAAAAAAAAAAAAAAAAAAAAAAAAAAATTGGAATTCCTAGGATCCGAGGAAAAAGCTCATCCCTGTAAAATACATAGACATTATGCTGGTACTTCAAGTGAATGGAAGGTCTTTCCATAGTGAATTTGAATCTGGCTGGAATCATAATAATCTAGATGACCCTGTCTGGACATGAAAAGCATTGAAAAACTTCACGTATTGCAAGGTTGTTTCACCACAAACCCTGTTTAACCAATTCCACACTGGCACCTGAACCTTCAGTGCATATATCTCGATTCACATTGAATGCTGCATATTCAAAAAGCCACTGATGACCAAGACATTACGAGCAGAGCACATAATGAGTTAATCCAGACTTCAGTAAAAACACTAGCATCACTGCCATGTGGGCATGATTTTGAAGCACAAGTTTTTAAACCTATGGTCTGCAAATATTGGGGTTTAGTTCAGTGCATAAAATGTGCAAATAGCACCAAATAAAACCAAAAATGAACCCCTTTTGATTTATAACGTCACGGGGTGAGGCAATTTATGTGAGGGTGGGACATGAGCGTAAAATCTGTTGACTATAGTATAGAGTGTGGGTATTACTGGTACATGCCCATGACTGAATCCTTTCCTGTCACATTCACCAAACACTCAGCCAACTGGAGCCCTCTCGACCAGAATCAAGATTTACACATTCAACAGGTAGATTATGTCGCCAGTGGTTTTCCATCACCTTCTCATGCATGTACAGAAAATCACATTGCATGATGAAAATACCGGTATTTCAGTTTCACCTTCGTTGACATTTCAGGACATGTCACAGCATACAACTGGCAACACTTCAGAAATGTTGACTCACTGGCAGTGGATGTATGTCAGCTCATCATCCTGACCGTTGTGTCAATAAAGGGTCATGTGATCGTTTATTGCTCAGTCTTTCAGAGTTGCTGACCTCTTTATCGGCTTGCAACAATCCAACAGATACAATGTGAACCAATGCACTTTCGAAAGTGGCAGATCGCACCTGAAATAAAAATATTAGCATATACCTGTCAATGGGACACAGCTATTGTCCCAGAAAATTCTTATAAATCTTGTTAAAACCAGATGATATATTCTGAATTTAAAAAAAAAACCACAATATTAATTAACCCATTTCGAGTAAAAACATAGTATGAGCATGATACAGAGAAGATTAAAATCTGCACTTTTGTAACTAAAGTAGCTGTGATGTCAACCAATTTATCTCTGAAGCAACCTTGGTCAATATCAATCCCATGATACAACAGCAGTGAGATCATAATCTGGTTCAGCTAGTCTAATCTGAATTATGTTTATAAAACTTTGATGCCACTTTAACGAGTTCCACTCGAAAACCATATTGTGCACTTCTTTTTGGATTTTGGCTTTATCATCATCATCATCTTGTCAACCAAAATTGATTTGGACTTTCAGACCTAATATATATGTTTAACTTTTAGTAATGGGTTTTATTCAGAGTACTTTGTAAAATTGTGCTTTCTTACAGGAATCTTGAGCTATTCTTCTTCAGTCAGTCCAGCTATGAGAAGTTGACAGATCAGTACCTGTTGCATTCTGGGATCTACTTTCACCCAGATGAAACTTTCCCTGGCATGTACATGCATCATCGCTGAGCTGCTGTCAATAAGCGTAACTCTGGTTCAGCTAGTCTAATCTGCATTATGTTTATACAACTTTCATGCCACTTTAACTCATTCCATACCAGTCACTGTTTTTTCCGTGTATTTACCTACATTTAAGATGACAATTGCATATTTAATTTCTTCATAGGAAGAGCTTTCGTTCAAGTACCAACATGCCTATAGTCTTAAGTCAGTACCAGAATCACTCACCATGGCCTTTGACCATAGTATGGAATGAGTTACGGGGTTCCACTCAAAAACCATATTCTGTTGTTCTTTTTGGATCTTGGCATCAATCAAAAATAGTTTTATCACCAGTAATTATTAGAACCCAACATCAGTACAAATTTAAACTGCTACATAACTAAAACTATGATACTGGCCCTAAAACCAGTCACACGGGCTTGTCTGATACAATATATAGATGTGTGCTGTCACTTGGAAAAGAAGGTTCTAATGTGAATGCTGAACAAATATACAGAGGAAACTATGATACGTTAAAGGAACACAGATATGTTGAACATTTGTGTTATGTCAAGTGCAACATCCGTGGAAAACTGGACCAACTCATAGCCTAATGAGTATGTACAATGAATATGCATTAAGACAGATCATAATAGATAATATCCCTAAAGTAAACAAATTATACTATACAATTCAAACTGGAGACCTATCTTGCTCTGGCCTCCACCAAAGATGTTTGGTGTCTTAAGTACTCGCACACCACATTGCTCAGACAAGTGCCCGATTAATTCAACTGTCTTTGAGTTTACACCTATGTCTGTAAGTTCTCAGTAAGAATTAGAGTTCACTTATCAACGCATGTACATATATTTTCCACGTGTTTTTGTTTCAATGCTGAATTTTTAACTGCTGATGCATCATTCAACTGTTCAATGAACCGTTAAAAGTGATATGAAATATAAAATACCATACCTGACATCATAATAACATGTTCTCAACAGTATTTTTAAAAACTTACCAAATAAATAAAATAAATAAGTAGAAAATAAAAGGGAAGATCTTCCCTCCAGCACTGTAGTAATTTTTCAGATGATTGGAATGTTTGTTTACTTTATTTGATTCTGGGAACAAACAGAAATGATGAAGTGAGGTGTTAATTAAAATTCAAGTTTAAATCAGCACTGACTAATTTTGGCACAAAAATCTACCTCCCTTTCTGTCAGGCATAAAACTGGGTTAAACATGCTTAGGTCCGTCTTGATCCTTACATGGGCAAAGATGGTGTGCCAATGTTTAAAATTGACATGGAACAGCCCACCATTTCTCCAACAGAGGTCAGCGCTGCAAGCATCCCCACAAAAACCTGCTGGAGTTGTCAGTTCCAACACAAGCAACACTTAGTTGAGCATTTCAATACCAGATGGCAGCTGTTTATGCAGAACATTCACAAGATCCAAGTTTCTCACACAAAAAAAAGCCATCATCAGCTCTGACTTGTACATGTTGAACAGTGTATTCCTTTGCTGGAGAATATGACTGCAATGAAATCCGTATTTAATTCTAATACACACATAACACAGCAAGCAAGTAAATTTGCCTGCTCGACAATAAGTGTCTTTCTGTTGCTTAGAGCCCACCTGGACAACACTGAACCCTTTCTCACTCAATTGCCCCAAAGCACCTGGAAATAAAATGTCTGTTTTGACATTTCTGCTTTTACTGCGTCATTAAAAACATGCTGAATTTAAAAATTGCAGTCTTATCAGAGTAACTTTGCCCAGGTATGCAGCTTTGTTTGTGCGAGAGGCACCCAAGCCCAAGTGGAGGAAAGCCGTAGACTCATTCTTATTTGCCCCTGGAGTAATTGAACAAAATTTGACATACATTGAGTACCCTATGCAGTCCACCATCTAATGCAAATCAAAAACAAAATGTAAAGATGAGGAAAACACTTGTCAGCTGGTGGATGCATTTTGAATGACGCGTGTCAGGCTTTCGTGAATAAATTCTGACAATAGCAGTGGTCCTTTGGCTTTTCTAAAAGGGTTAATTTCTTACAGAGCTTTTTTCACACTGCACACGCATATGCAGCTGCTTAACTCTATGTTTCTCCTAGACCTGTCTTGCTCAGAATAAATTTTCAAGCACTTCCAAGATTACATAAAACCTCTAATGGGAATAATTATATTTGAGATTGTCTTGAATTTTAATACGTAAAACGTTGATGCTCTAATCCCAACACAGAGTAAAGCAGATTCCTAAATGTATGCAGCCTCCTGCCCCCCCCCCCCCACTGTGTTGTGCTGGTAACCACTACCTCTTTGCTAGAGTCGTTAAGTGACACAAAAACAAGTGACCATATGGAAGAGAAAATTAAAACTTGATCATTTAAAATTGTTAATAATTTAGTATCTGATCTCTTGATTGAGACTTAAGGGTTACAGTGGTATTTGAAAAATTGATTCATTCTGGTCTCCAAAAAAAAGTGAAGATTATATCGGGGAGTGTGGGGGGTGGGGGTGGGGATAATCAAAATATGGGAATATTTGCTATTTTTGTTCTTTTTGCAGCAGGAAAACAGAAAATTAGAATGAGACAACAGCCTGAGTTTTTGAGAATTGTCTGCATATATGAAGATGCTACATAACTTTTTAAAAGTCACCATGATTTGTTTAGATATATCAAGAGACTGAATTTATCAACGGTTTGTAATGCTTGCATGACAATTTAAAATGAGGAGATTATTTTGGACATATATAGCATCACAAGTCTTGCATTCACAGATTTTATATTTATGAAGGATAGCCCAAAGACATACATGTATGTATATGAATGCCTTTTTGTAGAATCAACTCCAGTAAGGTCACAGTGAACTCACAGGACTTTGAACAGATCCAGTGAGTATACAAATGCTCACTTTTTACTAATTCTGCAAAACCTACATACAAAAGGTACATTCTTATGGAGTCTACAGACGTTACACTCATTTGTTAACATGTAATTCCCACTTGGAACATAACCTTCAAGATATACCACTTGGTAACAATATTGTGCTTTGTGTCCAGCAATCACACCTGCACGTCCATCAAGCACCTTTCCCTGTGTTGACATTCTTGTCAAAACTGGTATAAAATCTAATGTTAAAGTCTGTACATTTCCATTACACACAAACACTGCAGTGCCACAGTGGACGCAGAGAGTATTTGCCGTGTTTTCCAAAGATTACCATGTTCATCCTAATAAGCGCACACTCCCTAATAAATGCACAGGCCCCATCTTTTTCAAAGAAAGAACCCCAAAATATCACATAGTTTTCAAACAAGTGGTAGAATATACTTAGGGTCTAAATTTTTCCCGTTTTTGTGCATGAAATTTTTTTCATGGTGGACTGTGCACATATCAAGATGAATACGGCATTTGTTAATATGACAGAAACAGGCATCATTTGCACATCACCAACAGAGCACAAAGAGACAGAGGTACAAAACTGCATACGTTCGTCTTATTTAATGTACACCTTTACATAGCATAATATAACAGTCGGAACGACCTTTACACCCCTTGGCCAGGGTAAAAATATGATGACCACTGGTGACCATGAAAATAAGTCAAAATCACTGAATGTTGAGCTCAGGCAAGCTTCCAACGAGATGCTTTGACAGTACAAGTTTCTTCATAGTAGCTGAATATTTGTTCAAGTCATTGTATCTGCAAGAATAAAGAGCAGACAGACGGACAGACACTACCCTATCACCATGTCGACAATACCCCATTAGCCGATTAGGCCGAGGGGATAAAAACTGGGCTGTCAGACTGCAGTAGCAACAAATACAGTTCAGTTGTCAAGGTAACATTGCCATGGCAACTGCTAACTTATAATACATTAAGTAATAATGTGTGTAACTAGATCAAATGTCAATACTCTTGCCCCTGTACAACTAGTTCACAATAATTTTCTGGCTTAAAAATATAGAATAATTGCTACTTAAAAACTACCTTGAGATTAAACTGCATGGCTTGCTTGTGCAGCCCATCAAAGGTCTCCCACCCTCCCAATAATCTTCATTAAAAAGGCTATGCATGATCCAAACCATGTTCCACAAACAATGTGGATTTCAAAAACTCTCAACTGTCTGTTCATCTGTTACTATGGGAACACGTTCACTTGCAAAGCATATATTAGACAGTAAAAAAACTGTAAAATACAATGGACTCTTTCCAAAATAAAAAGGTACTTTCAAGGACTGGCACCCTTTTTCACCTAAATTTTTAAATGTCAGGGTATATTTTTTAGTTTTTGACTTTTTACACTGCTCAATCTTGTGAAAAAAAAATTGGGGAATTCTTCTTAATAACCCATGTGCGAGTATACAAGAACAATGGCTTAATTGGCCTGTTAATAGCAGAACACACAAGTCACGTCCCAATGGTCTTGCCTGATGTCCTGCAAAGGTGTGGGTATTTTACAAAGAAATACACTAGAAATATATACATTTTCCTTAAAAACTGCCCACAAAAACCAGGGATACACTCTGTATGAAAAATGCTGAAAAGAAAGTTTTTCAGTCACACGTAGTGCTTTACATACTTTAACTATGAAATGCCCTGTCCATGGTAGAATACATACTTTATTCAAATTTTTCAAAGTTTGCAGGACTTTCTATTGTTCTTCATGTTCACTCATGCATTTCACGCACATACACTATTTGAGGACAATATTTATTTTACAGTGATCAGTTCTCATTTTGGAGGAAATTATCAGTCAATTTAAGGAAACTATCCTATTTTCTTGGACAATTTTAGAATCGCACAGTACAGTGTACACCTATTGGCTGAGTATTTAATATCATGAAAAATAAATTTTCAAGCAAGATGGAAGACCTCTCCTTCAATTGTGCTTCAACCACAAGAAGAAATTATCCCATTTGCAGTTCTGACTCTTTCAGTGCCATCTGTGATTTAAGTCAGACCACTCAAAATAGATTGATCCAACTCTGAATTATAATAAGGGTGCTACATTCATGTTCCTTGTGAAATTACCTTTTAAAGTCCCAACATGCCTGTAATTACATAGAGTATAATGGATCAAGTCAACAGCTTTCCTCAGCCTGCGTTCGGAACACTCCAAGGAAAGCTGTTGACTTAGTCCAAAATGTGACACTGAAGAAGTCGTGGAACTTTTCTTTATCGGTCAGCCATCTTTGACAAAAACGACTGTGTTTTTGTGTCAGACAAATGAGAACACTTGGAGACATGTGCAATGCTTTTCAGGCAAATGCAGATCCGAATCTGATGTTGTGAAATTGTCCATGTGGAGGGATGTTCAGACAAACGACAAACAGGATCGAAACCACGTTTGATTAATCTATGTACAGACCGTATGTTGGAAATGAGCTGTCAGCCTCATACAACTGTGAACATGTTGAAACTGAGTATCTCAGGTTAAGTCTTTAAGTGCAGAATTTTGGACTGAGCCAACAGCTGAGAAATATTGTTGACTTGGCGTATTCTCTCTGGAACTATAGCCATACTGGTACTTGAATGAAAGGTCTTTTTATGAGGAATTCGAATCTGGGATCCCAATGATAATTCAGACTTGTCTGACTTAAGTAGATAGACTTCAGACATGATTGGCATTGAAAGAGTTAATGGATTAAACAAACATGGTTTTCATTTGTTTCTCTTAACTTCACACGCACAATGTCACTTCGTCTGGTTGGGATCTGTTGAGTAGAAACACTGTGTATCTCTGCAAGTGTTTTCCCATCCATAGCAACCAGACATTCATGAAGTGCCAAGCAAAGCAGCCTAACTTTCCTTAAAATGGGAGCAAGTGCATTTTGACAGTAAAAAGAACTTTCCTTAAAATGTGAAAAAAAATAATTTTAACAATTGCAGGAACTTTCCCTAAAATATAAGGGAAGTCATTTTGACAATCTAAGATACTTTTCTTAAAATATGTACAAATGGCGATCATTTAATTTAAGGATGTTTCATGAAAAAATAAACAAATTCCTTTTGACAATGTAAGAACTCTCCTTACAGTAAATATATCTTGATGCTGCAAATTCTCTCAAAGGCATAGAAACTTTCTCTCTAGGGAAGGACTGTTGCTACAAGAATGGGCAAATAAGAAAATAAGAAGCAAGAGCAAACCCGGGCCCCTATTGAAGTGACTTATAAGTTCGACCAGTTTTGACAGTTGTATGTCTCTTCAGGAACTGACTAGACATACCTTCAACGCAAAGCGTTGACTGAAGGGTCCGCCATTTGCTCAAATTAAGTCTTGATGACACCAAAATCTAACCAGTAAATCTTGCCAAATGAGAGGAGTATATTGCCAAATTTGAGCAAAATACATGGAGGCACTCTGTAGATATCCTAGTATCGAGAATGTGCACATCCTGGCAGAGGAACAACCCGAAAACATAAAGGATCCCCCGTTGCGGCGGTCCCTTAAAAATGTGGGGACTGAATTTATCAAATATAGCTGACAGATTAAGGACAATTCCTTAAAAAATAACATGACGTCTGATTGCCTACAAATGTTGCAGCAGAGTTTAAGGAATGTTCCTCAATTGTGTAAGATAATTTATTTTTTCTGAATATCCCAGTCAAAAGGGATATTGTCCAATTCTAAAAATGACAAACAAAATAACAAAAGTTCTTTAAAATTGAATGAAAATTTGCCTCCAAATTTTAAGAATACTTATTGCAAAATAAATATTTGGCATCAATTCAAAGGAAAATTCATGTTCTCTAAAGATTCAGGAGTTTATGAAGTGGAAAACTGAACATACATACATTAACATTTTAAAAATTCAGGTGAAAAAAAAACAAACAAACAAACCAGTACTAAGTCCTGGAGATTACCTTTTTAGAAAATACCTTTTTATTTTGGAAAGAGCTCATGTTGAGGATATAACCAGGTTTAATACTTACAGAGGGTTTATCATTTTCTCCGTTTCTTGGCATCAGTTTTTTCACAGTAATAAACCTTCAAATATTTTTTTTAACTGTCATACAATTAACTTTACATAACAAATAAATATCTTCAATATGCATGCAAAGTGAATGGTCATGGCCAATAAAACTGAACATGTTCATTTAATTGCCTAAACTCTTATATACCACATGAACTATTAGTAGTATTTTGGTCTTGTATATGTGGCTCACATTTGCTCCATTCTTTGAGAACACTTCAGCTTTTAAAATGGTATTTTTATGAGATCCGTAAATGTAGACAAAGACCAGGCCCAGCTATATACGAGCCCATGTGACATATTCTCAGCAGACCCACCCGCCCAGTACACCATGCAAGGTGTAAAAAAAAATTGTACGTAGGAGAGGTTTTTGACATTCATTCACATCGTGCATGTAGTATCTCGTTTAATGAAACCGTACCTGACAAAAAGAAAACTATCTTAAGCAGTGTTTGCTCTCCCACATTAAGTGCCTCCCCAGTTTTAGCACTGAATGTAGTATACTTGGCACAGATTTGAACTGCTGATATTAACGATACAGTTGAAGTCCCATAGGTAGCCGAGGTACCATGTACCCACTGTTCTGGGAAATATCCCCTGCACTGTCTTCCTGACACGCTAATGCCCTTTTAACAATGCCGCAACACATTTGCCTTTTAGTATCTTGTGGTTCGACTGGTTTAAAAATGTGACAATGTTTGGCAGCCATTCAAAATTGTCAACTTTCTTACAAGAGTATACAGAGAATACTCCACTCCCTCCCCTAAAAAGTGCTTTTTAAAATGGGGATTTTTGTCCGTACATTAATATCTTCAAATTTGGTGACAATCTACAGTGGTCCTCCCACAAGCACACTCTCGTGTATAAACATAAAATGTTGATAATGTTGAATGGCCCCTTACAGCAACCATAAAAACAAACCTCACTTTCCTTTCTAAAATTGAACTAATCTATTTAACTTTGTTCACCTGGATATGATCATTTAATTGACTAGAATTTTCTTCCTTTCATAATTAAAAGATTGTAATTGGTGCATTTATAAAAAAAAAAAGAAAAGAAAAAAATCAGTGTAGCACTCTCTTCCATCAACAAACCACGAAAATGGAAAACAATACAAAAGCCAAAAAAAAAAGAAAAAGAAAAAAAATTGAAATTATTTCTTAAAATGTTTGTTTTCAGACAATTGTAATACTAGCCTGCACTGCACAGCATATCGTCTTTGACACAACAATTACTGACTAAAAGTTCTAACTTCCAATATTTCTTCCTATCAAAACTGTTTTAAGAGTTTGATGTTTTTAGGTGATTTCAGAATATTTCTTCCTGAACCTGAAGAACCTCTGTAATTTTTTTAGGTGTGGTGGCTTATAGTACAGCTTTCAAGGCTTTCTAAAACATCAGCAAGACTAAAGCAATTTCTGTGTTAACAGGTTAAGACTCTAATAGCTCTTGGACATTCTTTTACATGCTTCACTGATACTTCTGGCCCATGATATTTATTCATAATTGTTCTTTTCCAAAATATCTGAGAAAGTATGTCATATTTGTAATAACACAATGGAACTTCGTTCTCTCTCTTTAACTTATACCCATGTTCATGTACATGTATGTCACTTAGTTCCCCACCCCCCCTTAACTGCATATCCCAATCTGTGGATCAAGTTTGGCTGTCATGCAGTTATTTTTCCTTCTTTTCCTTTTTTTTTCTTACTGTTGGGTCGCTTGGAGGCAGTACTTATAGGCATGTGAGTCCTCTGTTCCTCAAGGCGACTCGACTGTACCCTCTGGATCAGATTGAAGAAATCCTCATCGGGAACCGTTGGTGCTGCTGAAGGTGGAGGCAATGTACTTCTTTGATCCTCGATTCTAGAGCCCTGGAATATGAAGACAAATTGGCACATCATTTTTGTTGGCTGAGGGTAACAAAATTTTTGATATGAGTAGTTGTCACCATAACTTTTAGTCATAATCAGGATTCCTGTTAATTTTTGTCCAGTGTGCTTAGATTATTATTTTTCTTACGATGTGTCAGCACACTACTTATGATAAATAGACACAAACTGAATGCTGATTGTAATTTTATCAGGAATAAGATTGCTCCATATCTAAAAAGACTGGAAATGATCTTAAAACCTGAAATTACATGGTATTAACATATCTATGGGAAAGATATATTGGGAAAAGATTTCCAGAAGAATCACATCCCTGTTTTTTTTTTTTTTATAGAACAGCTAATTTGGCTCAGAGAATTCATTGGTCTAGCATGTCTAAGGCCAGGAGATCTTCACTGATTCAAAACAGGATGGTTTGTTTCACAAATTCACCAACATACGCACCAACTACCCTGCTATAGGTTGAGCACAATTCAGTTCACAAACTATTAGCTCTCAAGTTTTCTTGAAAAGGCTGGGTTTTTTTTGCACATTTTTAGAATCCACATTTCCTGATTTAAAAAAAAAATCTAACTATAATATGACGGAACTTCAACTCTGCTGCTGGAGTTATGGTGGGGAACAGAATTATGTTTCTGGTCTCCAAATTCAGTGCAGACCCATGCACAAAGAAAAAGTGTCATTCCCAGGTAAGGCAAACTAATCTCCATCAATACATATCCTAAACTATTCCTTGTGCCCATTCCAAACAAATAACATGAAATAAATGTCCCAGCATCTCTTGTTTCTGGTAAAATTTTCTGATTAGATACAGAAAAAAAGAAGTGGCTCTTGATATAAAATTGATGGCCAAGAAATTGTAAAACAGGTGAGGTCACAACTAGCAATTCCATGTGCATCCAGCTGTATACACAAACTGATGTACAAAATTCCTGGGGGCTAAACTTGGGTGTTCCAATTAGACTGCATATTTACAACCTCAAGTCATCTAGTAGCTCTTGAGGTTAGTGAAACAAAATTGTTAAAATCATGTAAGTTACATCACCAGATTTACCAGGAAAAATCTGGTATTTACTCATGCAGTGGTTTTAAGTTATTAAATTGCAAATTACAATCATTATGGATAGTAATGGTTACATGCAACCCTAGCCCTTCTGACTGAACAGCCCTTTACAAGAAGTATATGAGAACCTTCTACTCTTGCTCTTCCCTATTTACACATAAACCTGACATTTCCCTGGGAAAGTCCAAGCAACTCGTACTCAGCAAATACACTAATGGTCGATACCTGGCAACGCATCAACATCTCAAAGAAATGGTCGTCCAGGTGTCCTTCATCCTTTTTGCTATGCAGAAGGTCAAGGACAACTTGACTGTTGTGAAGGCCCGGGAAGTTGGGCAGGCTAGCTCGCTGGTCGTTCATGCGCGAACCCTGGATCCCGGCAACCATATCCAGGAAAGCATCAGTTTGGGCTGCATTTGCTGAGGTGGCAAAAATAAACGAATCAGTGCTCAGTAACATGGAGTGTATTATGGTATGACTACGTTATATCATGTTATGTATATACTTTTATGAGACAATTTTTAACTGGATCGTGTTTATGTTATTTGTATATATATATTTCTCCATTTCTGGAGGTTAATAAAGTCAATCAATTAGTCAATCAATACATGTATATTGACAAGTAAGGCGTGTTTCCCAGAAACTATCCTGCCCTAGGATATAAATATCGAAGTCGAAGAATGAAGCACATGTCGCAAGTATCTCCAAGTCAAAATGTTCAAGAAGTTACACATCCCAGTTCATTACTGTTTTCACTACAAAAATTACCCATGTTTTGAAACATAAGTATAATGAAGCTGTCCAAAATAACAGCAGGAATGCATTTTCGACGAAGAACTAATTCAACCTGATCGTGCTGGAGCTACTGATGGTTACAGCAAAAAAACTGAGTCAAAACAGGACAGTTATCTCTTACACAAAGGCTACAGATACAATGTTTTAGAAATTACACACAGATCAACACATCTGTAATTTGCATACAATAGTCCCTTGTCTGACAGACCACACCAAAGGCAGGTCTGAAGGTGGTCGCATGATGCAGTAAGTCTCTCAATGGATGTTAAACAGCACGGAAAAAAGGGAACATTGGGGACCTGAGAAATGTGGCCTTAACCCTTTCCCCTTTAAACCACCCAAGACGCGCTGGTCTTCAAACATCTGCACCAGTGCTTTAAAAAATAATTTAACTTAAGAATTGTAGACGAGACCTATCAAGATCACATGCCAAGGAAAGCTGTTGACTCGGTCTTAATTCAAGGGGAAATGGCTTAAAAAGGCAGACCAGCAGTCTTTCATTGGTGCTGGTCTTTCAAAGCAGGAACTACTGCACCCAGTTTGCATTAATCTACAGCTCTTCGAGTCTCCTTTGCGGGCTGAAACACACTTGAATGTCTTTCATGCGATCATTAGGGGTGTTGAAAGATGGAGTATAACATTTTATTTTTACGGAGCGAGTGTGCTGTTAAACATTTCTGGGCCTTGAAATCATACCTCCCCTGAATGATTCTGCTTCCTCATCTTGAGACCGACTATTATCATTGTCCAGGACCCTGAAGGAGCAGCGCTGATCATCTATCCGCCGACTCTGGAACCTACTTAGCAACTCAAAGAAGCCCTCGTCATCGATCATATCTGGTGAAATCTGAAAAATAAAGCAAGGACTTGAGGAAACAGTCTGACATTTGCCAATACAAAAGATATTTGTCAGGTTTCTTAAGATCTCCTCAATTTTCCTCACCTTCCGATACATCACAAGCCAAATTTTTACCGATTTTAACTCTTTTGGTACCAACTGCGACTAATGTCGAACTGCTTTAAATCACTTGCTCTGAATTATATTAAGGGTGCTGGATTCATGTTCATTGTAAAAAGACCTTTGATTCAAGTAGCAGCATGACTACAATCACATAGGATACAACAGTTCAGGTCAACAGCTTTCCTCAGTGTACTTGAGGTGCACTGCTCCCAAAGTGCACCAAGGAAAGCTGTTGCCTCAGTCCAGGATGTGGCACAGAAAGAATTAAGGTACGGTAAAACCTGTTAGTGTAGGGACCTCTGCTATGTGCGAGTCCCAACAAGAACGCACGGATACTGGATAGAGAAGATACAGCATCATGGTGATAAGTGACATGTTCACAAAGAGACTGGAGAGCTATAGGTATACTCCAAAGTCAATATATCTTAAAAACTGTATGATAAAAAGATTACTTCTTTAAAAAATCTGGGAGGGGGGGTTGCATGGGCATGTACATATTTAGTTTCTTTGACATCTAGGACTCTTGACTTTATCTTATCAATGGATCCTCAATGTTTTCTGCTATTTCATCTGAGATATGTTCTACTGGTCCCGTATAATGGGCCCCGCATCTGCCGTAAGACCCATTGGGGCCTCAGTCACACTTTATTAAGACTTCCAGGATTAAACAAGTTGTGTTCATTAAATTAATCTTAGTTTGGTCAAGTCCTTTATTTTCAAATCAAATGAAGATTATTCAACTTATAGAATTAGACTACTCAACTCCATCATCCCTATTATTGCTCCCGGCGTCCACCCAAATCTGATTATACACACAGCAAGTGACAGACTAGCTCATATTCTTCTCTTTGGTAGCGACCAATTGTCCATTCCCTTCAACATACAAATTTGTGATGCTTTCCACAGATACATCGTAGATACTAGACGCTTCATATCTTAGTTCTGTTATGCATAAGCAGTAATTTTCAATTGAGTTAGTCGCTGATAATTCTTACTTCCTAAATTTCCTTTATGAAATTTCCTACCGCTAGTCCGTATTATTGTGAACAGGGACGTATATGTGTACATTCTACCTGCCGTTAACTATTTTGCTTTGTTTTGCATTTTGATGACTAATACTACTGTGATTTTTGTATGCAGGGTACAAATCTGAAGCATGTGTACAGCTTCTCTGTTAATTGGGTAACTTTGTTCTTGTTTTGTCCTGTGTGTTTTGTAATATACATTTTGTGTATCACTCTATGTTCTGGAGAACCCCTCGATTAGTGACATCTCGATGTACTATAGGGCGATCCAGTTGAAATATGTTTAAATTAAAAATACTCTCAATCGCTGATTTTAAAGGATTTTGTTTTTCAATTCCGGTGCCTGTCGGTTAATACATGCATTATTATAGATTACCATGTAAGGCAATGGGAATTGTAATGGAAATTTACATTTCCGACATCTTATACAAAACCGTGAATCATATTCACTTCAAACTTGGTGGGGTTGTACCTTGGGTAGATCTTTACCAATTCTGATTTTAAGATTTTTTACACATGTTCTTGTTCATTTTGCAGCAAAATCTTCTCAGAAACGGCAAAATCAGTTGCTTCGAAATTGAATTTGAGACCTCTAGAGCTTTATTGCTCAAAAGATGGTGCTGCGATTATTTTTTAATTTGTTAAAAAAAATTGTGCCTTTGCACTTTTCTTGACTTTTTCTTCCAAACCGAAAGTTGTTCAGACTTATTGGGAATGTACATATACTTGATCTCTGCCACATTTGTACACTACATGGTGGTGCTGTCCTTTTCTGACTGAAAAAAAAGACCAAAATTCGGAAAAGTCAGTAAGGGAATATGTTCATGTTAGCAAGAGTAAAGATGATCTTAAACAAAGATGATAATATTCTGGAGTTCACGGGACTACTTCAGTCTGTGCATGCAAGGTCAGCTAAGCACAGGACTGCCATAGTCCTCTTGTTTTAATTTGCCACATATAGGACCTACACAATACAATATCAAGATGGGTAAACAGTTGCAAATGTTGTATTTGTTGAAAGGAAGCACTATCTAGACATATATGTATTAAATCATGTCTCAAGTTTTTCCTTAAAAAATGATACAAGATATATACAAACAACACGGAGAGAATGATACATTCATATTATTGGAAGATGAAAAATATTACACTATAAACAAGGCGAAACTAATGTTTAAAATAGGATTTTGTGTACATTAGCAGTTGAAACAATATGTTATGTCAATATGACGGTACTTAATATTGAATATTGTCTTATCAATAATAATAATATTGCTTGAATGCAAAGTACTAAAGTAAATGTTGATGATGAAGAAGTTTTTGTGGGGAAATGTAGTACTTAATTTTTCAAAGAGATGCTGATATGGAAAGTGTGAAATATATGGTGATAAGCATAAATAGAAAACTTAATTCCTCATCAGTTGACCTAATCTTGCCCGAGCAAGATTTTGCTGATAATATATTTGAACAGATCGCAGCGCATATTACTTTACGTCACTTTGATTACTATTCTCCATAACCATGGGGTGTGTACCATGCATAATTGGTCTAAAAGTGATTTGTTATTTCAACTGTGCTGCTGTGACAATTTCTGGGTAGTGTCACTGCCCTGTGAGGCCAAATTGTCAAAATGGGCCCATCAAGGGTCCTAGGTAGTCAAACATGGGAGTATTGGAGCTCCAGTTTTTCATAATGCACAAAGAGCGAAAAATGACTCCATTTGCCCCACCTTCATAAGGGTATAGCCGAAATACTGGGAAGAGTGGCGCCAATTTGGGATTTGAAAAGAAGATTTGCTTCACAGCAAATCTGTCTGAGTGCTTCCAAAATGAGAACAGTTCAAAATGCTACACTTTGCCATTGTTCAACATAATTTAAATTTTACTTTGGTTTATGGTTTATTGGATGTGGCTTTTTTTACAAACCTTTTTAAATTGAAGTTGGAATAACACCTCTATCTATAATAGTTTTCAAGCTATTTAAGATTTAAATTTTGCATCCTCACCTAATTTGCATAAACTGAAATCCTACAACTTTGGTTCATGATTCATTGGATGCGGTTTTGCCACAAACCTATAATTTGAAGTTGGATCAGCATCTATCTATCTCTGATAGTTTTGAAGATATTCAAATTTCAAATTTTTCAATGTCCCTAATAAATATAATTTGAAATTCTACAACTTTCATTTACTGTCCATTATATTGGTAGGTGTCTCAAACCTATACACGCACATTAAAATTTTGAGCCTATCTGCAATAGTTTGGGTGATATGGAGCTTTTAAAATTTTAATGGCCCTTCATTTGCATAATTTTATATATCATGACTATTCCAGACCAGGTGCTCAATTTCACTGGTAGGTCAGTCACCATGGCAAGTTTGGTGGTTTGGGGAATAATAGTGTCCGAGAAAAACTCCAGACAAATTTGGGTGCCATTGAAAGAAAGAAAGAACGAAAGAAAGAAAGAAAGAAAGAAAGAAAGAAAGAAAGAACGAAAGAAAGAAAGAAAGAAACAAATTCCAGTGTTTACTCATACAGTGAAACCTCTCTACAGTAGGCACCCTTGGGAAAAGTCCTCACTCCTGAGAGGGTTAGCCCTTTTGAGCAATATGGATGAGTATGTGTGCATGTGCGTGTACATTATTCATACATGCACATATACATGTACAGTGTATACATACTATATTTCAAGGGGAGATCTATACTTGCAATACAAAACTGTCTTTTTTCCTTTATTACATAGACAAATTTTAACAGAATCTCTCAAGAAACTACATGTCCATGTACTTGTGAACCAAGACACGCACTATAGTGTTTTCATATTGGCTATGAAAAACAGGCTTCATTGCTGGTTACAAGGAAACAAAGACATGAAAGTGTCCAATGAGATGACACAAATCCATACACTGTTTTAAAATTCACAAAGTTGTGAAAACAATCATTGAGGACTGAAAAACCATACTTTGATGGGTCTGGCCAAGTAGTCTATTTTTAACAGAGGGTAGAGTCAGGCTTATTCTGCCCGGAAGTCCTTGGGACTGATAAGCTCAGCAGACTGTCATAGCCTCAGGCAAAAACAGACCAGCTAGGATACCAGTCTCAGTAATGGTGCACTGACGGCTCTGTACAGCACTAGTGGAAACTATAGCCTGGAGTCCCCCCCCCCCCCCCATTTGCCACAAGACCCAAACCTTGCACACCATACACCAAGCATGTATGGATGGAAGGCTGCCTAGAAGACAGGTTCAAGCTAATTAATTATGAATGCAAAATGGTTGCCTGGCACCATGGAGGTCAAGCAATAGGTCAATTAGCAGTTGAAGGTCTGCTTGTGGGGATTGTAGAGAAATTTGGTGAATTTAGCATACATTAAAATTCCCCAACTTTTGTATGATATTAGATTTGCCAGTTGTCTCAAACCTGTATGTGTACGTTAAAACTGTGTCTATCTATATTTTTGATGATATAGAGCTTTTAAAACTTTTAATCATCATGACTATTCCAAAGCAAAAAGCACAATTTCATTGGTAGGTCAGGCACCATGGCAAGTTTGGGGGTTTTGGGAATAATAGCGTCTGAGAAAAACTCTTGACAAATTTGGATGCCATAGAAGGAAAGAAAGAAAGAGATAAAGAATGCGAGGAAAAACAATGTCTGGGTGCCAGGGTTGGCACCCAGACATAAAGACATAAAGAAAGAAAGAAAGAAAGAAAGAAAGAAAGAAAGAAAGAAAGAAAGAAAGAAAGAAAGAAAGAAAGAAAAACAAAATGTCTGGGTTGGCACCCAGACAAAAATAGGCAGGTATATGATGAATGTGGTCTTGAAATGCAGGTGTCTTTCAAAAGATGGAATAGTCAAACAAGTTGTTCACTAGATGGCACTGCTGTGGATTTCTGATTTTTTTTACGATTGATTAAACTCTCGCACTTTTCAGTAAATTCACCTTTCCTATTGATTACTGTGTAAGTCAATGGTCAATTTGATGCTAATTCACATTTTAATGATTTTTTAAGGCAAATCTAAGAAATACTTTTAAATGTCATATCACTCAGCTAAAGCTAAACAGGGGTCTGTTCACTTAGTGAACAAGCTTAGGTCTGCTGAGCATGAGCTGCTCATGCAGCCTTCTAGTTTATCCTATCTGTACATGATCCTAAAATTATCTAAATTATAATGCCTGCTGAATTCTTCATCTCCATATCACCTGTTAGCAGCATGATCAGAGACCAATTCAAAATTACACAAACCTGAGCACAAATGTAACTTTAAATGTGCAAGGTGAATTTACAGTATTACTGTCTAGTTTTCAGTCACCTTTATGCAGTATATAAAATTTGACAGCTGTTCAGCTGTCGTACCACACATTACTGCCTTTGGTAAAATTTAACTTAAATTTTTGGGAGGGCCAGGTTCTTGTGTGGGTGGGTTTGGGGGTTGACGGGCCCTTGCCCATAATATGGGGGAGGGCCTATCTATGATATGATGGTGTAAATATATCATTTAGTACATGAAGCAGTTGAGCCCATCGGCTTCTCTTACTCGGTCAGGCAATTTGCCCACGTAGTTGCCCACTGTCCTGGATTGAAATGTAACCATGCATATATGTGCCCCTATTCATGCTCAGTTCTGGTTAATAAGATGTTAAATTGTTGCATATTTTCATTGTTTTCTTCACTCTTAAAGTAGAAAAATATAACTAAAATCACGTCATCAGAAATGACTTCAAACTTTATCCCAGCTTGGTTCATTGATTATACTGAAACATAAGTTGCTGTTTCTGTTTCTGATTGCTCATATACTCTGTGGCAATCATAGATCTGCTATATATAATTTAATTTGCATTCAGCATATCAGAATTGTATTAGTGGAAGTTGTATTGACAGCATTATGCACACCAAATTTTCTCTCTTGTGATTGACTGACATGTTGGGTGAAATTTAAGTTGCCTGTACGTATCAGATTATATTTTGCTTGGTGCTCTATATATTTGTTCACAAAAAGAATGATTCTTACCACAGAGTCTGTCCAGTCACTTGTACAAGACACAAATTTGCATGGATCTTTCTCATTCCAGTTCAACTGAATTCAAATTTTACATGTTTCCCATTGAGTTTGTTAGTTGAGAGGACTATAGAGCGTTTGCCAGCGGTAGCTGGCGTTAGTCAGCGTTTCAGAGCATTTCCCAGCGTTGAAAGGGTGTCAAACGCTGGCAAACGCCAACCAACCCTGGCTCACGCCGAACCCTAAAAGGCTTAATTGGATTTTGGCATTTCCCAGTGTTAGTCGGCATTTCCCAGCGTTTGTAACGCCAGTTAATGCTCTCTCACACTGGAAACGCTGTGTAACGCTGCGAACCGCCCTGAAACGCTGAAACGCACCCACCAACTCCGAAACAAGTTACTAGTGATAGTAATACAATTTTTAGCACCATAAAGTTGACTAGAGGTGTTATGAGGTAAAGTGAACCGACTGATGGACGGACAGATAGATAGACAGACAGACAGACAGACAGACAGACAGATAGATAGATAGAAAGATAGATACAACAGGTGAAAAAGAAAGAAAAAGAAAGAAACAAGTTTGGTTTGTGTACCTTTTTCCCTCAAATTGTTTAACTGCTTTGTCTGGGTCTTTGTATTGTTGCTCTGAGCATAGGACAACACATTGCGGAGGACAATTCAATTTGGATAAAATGATGTGACTCAATAATAACAGCAATCAAAAATTCACATTACAGGTAATATGAGTTGGCATGTTCTGTCTAAATGAATAAAGAAAAATGTCTGCATAAAACAATAATCATCGTCTGGAATCAGTCATGAAATCATGAACAACAATATTGATAAAAATCTCAGAGCCATATGGTGAACAAATTCAGAACTAGGAGTCCGTAGGAGTGTTCCTGTGTGATATCAAAGCAATTGGGTGAGTGGTTTTACAGCAGAATATTCAAGATTTGCCCCCCAAAAAGAACAATAAAAAAAAAAAAATTAAAAAAATCCAAAAATCAATGGAGCACGACCATTTGAACAAATCTGTTAGAGACCTACCCAAAGTACATTGCCACCAATTTTGGAGTCAATCTGACCGATGGTTTCACAGAAGAAGTAAAAAATGTGAATTGGCATTAGAATGCCCATTGATTTGCATAGTAATCAATAGGAAAGGTGCATTGAGAGACAAGTACCGGAATTGAAAAAATCACTATAAATCAGGAATCAGCACCATTGCCTCCTAGTAAGCAACTTGTTTGACTGTTCCACAAGGAGCATATCCACCAATTTTTAGCTTAATCCGAGTGACGGTTCTGGAGAAAAAGTCAAAAATAGCAATAACACAAAAAAATCATTAATTTTGGGGGGGGGTTAAATCGCAGCACCACCTGATGAACAAATTCAGAACTACGAGTCCCTAGGAGTGTTCCTGTGTGATATCAAAGCAATCGGTTGAAGGTTTTAGAAAAGATTTTTTTAAGATTTGCCCCCCTCCCCCCAAAACCCAAACAAAATCATAAAAAAATCCAAATATCAATGCAACGTGACTATATTGCACAAGTCCCTGGTGCATGACCGTCTCCCTGCAGCTGCAGGCCGAGTGTCCCTGTGTGATAGCAAAGCAATTGGGTGAGCGTTTCCAGAGATTTTTTAAGATTTGCCCCCAAAAAGAATAAAAAAATCCAAAATCACTGGAGCGGGACCATTTGAACAAACTTGGTAGAGACCCACCCAAGGTACATTGCCACCAACTTTGAAGTGAATCTGGCTGACAGTTTTGGAGAAGAATTTGACTGTTGATGACACACAACTGACGACGGACGAAGGATTACAAGATAAGGTCAGCTACTGACAAAGCTTTGTTAAAAACTTGAAAATTTACACATGCAAAAATACAGCAATTTACAGTAAGCTAAATAGTGAAGGAATTGTAGCCTGGACACAATTTTATAAGGATATGTCACTGTGACCCTGATACTTGGTCACCTAGTGACCTGGTTGTGTTTCATGACACACCTTTAGGTCAACATATATGCGTGTGTGACATTTCATAAAACTAAGTTAAATAGTAAAGGAATTTTTGCCCAGACACAATTTTACAAGAATATGTCACTGTGACCCAGATACTTGACCTATTGACCTACTTTTGGTACATGACACACCCTTTTGTCCAAGTGCACTTGTGTGTAAAGTTACATTAATCTAAGTAGAAGGACAAGCGAATTATAGCCCTGACACGAACAGCACCGGCCGGATGCAGGGACACATGATTTCTGTATGCTCCTCCAGAAGCAGGATAGCTTCATAAAATTGTTCATGAAAAATTTTTAAAATCCCTTGTGTGAGACCATTTGAACAAATTTGGCAGAGACCTACCCAAGGTACATTCCCACCATGTTTGAAGTGAATCTGCCCAGTGGTTTTGGAGAGGTTCATTGTTGATGCTGGACACCGGATGAAGAATCATCCTGTAACTTCAGCCGACTGAGAAGTCAGCGGAGGTAAAAAAAAAAATAAAACCAACAAAATAAATAATTGCAGACAATGAAGACAGATTTTGATTGACAACCCAAGTATGTTAGTTGACCAATAGAATTACCTGATAGGTGTTCATTACCATTAGTAAACGGTAGGTGTTCATATTGAAAACAAAACATAACTAAAAATCTTGTGGCACATTACTTTTATTACCAGTATTGCACTAGTAATACATCTGTCTGCTCGGTGATACATAGCACAGCCCCTACCCCTAGTTCAAGTCGCCAGTCTATCTGCAGATTAACATCTCCAAGTTGATGTCCACATATGTATGGATTCGTACAATAATCCTTGATGTTGATGACCGCACATATGCGGACACACTTCTGGTTTCCACAGGCAACTGATAAAGGAGTCCTTTCCATCATTAATAAAGTAGACAGTATATATTTTACCAACAAAATGGCCAAAATTACTTATAAAACTATGATCCTAATAAACTTTCACACATTTTCTGTTGTTTTTCATGTATTCAATCCATAAAACACAATTTTCAACAAAATTAAGACATGGCAACAAGATATCCTGCCACTGTAGCCTGTAGCAGCTTCTTATAAAAACAAAACTTTTAGATGTAGGATCCCAGATTCCACAATTATTTCAGTAAATAATTTATGTTACCAGACATAAGAAAATACAAACATCAGACGGGTTGTTGTTCTCATATTTTAATAAAAGCCATGAATAATCAGCAGACACAGATTGCAAGGATCCTGCATAAAGCTTTCACTGGAACGTGTTCGATATATAGGGCACAAATAAGTCTGAACACTGCTCAAAGTACACGGAAACATCGGACAGACAGGTATTGATGTTAGCTACATGTTCATGTATACAGTGCAATCTCCCTGTTCAGACCACTTAGGGGACTGAGAAAATGTGGTCTTTATAGGAGAGTAGTCTTAATGGGCAATTTGATTCAATTAAGAATAACGGGTCTGTAAATTGGTTGTCTTGATATAGAAATGATCTCTTTCGGGGGTGGTCTTAATTGGAGATTCTACTGTACACATTTTGCATACTTTATTTAATACCAATAATGCAAATACTCGCCAGTAGTTTTAGACCTGAATCCATTATGTGGGCAATCTTCTCCACTAAGCTCCATCCTTGACCCAGCAGGAGCTCTTGGCTCCTCTTCCCACTGTGGTTACTTAATTCATAGCCTGGGGTGACTTCAGTATCTGATGTAATATTCCTATTCTGGGGCCCACCGCCATCCACAACTGATAATTTCAAGGCATTGTATTTATATTTATAGGTAATGCTCGCACTGGAAAAGTCCCATTACAGTAAAACCTCCCTATACCCAACACCCTTGGGACCAGAAAAAAAGTGTTTGGTATAGTGAGGTGCTCGGTATAGGGCGGTTTGATAACATTGAAAGTATATATTTGGGACCGAGAAATGGTGTTCAGTATAGAGAGGTGTTCGGTATATGGAGGTGTTCGGTTAGAAAGGTTTTACTGCACATATTGTACATCACATTCATTCAACAAGTTAACCTTCCCTTAAAACGTATTACACACATATTCTGGATACTATCTTTACAAAATATCCAATAAGGACTAACCCACACAGACTTTGCTGCCATTTTGAAAATTTTGGATTCTATACCAAATGGTTTGTAAATGAGAATAGTAAAGGAAGATCTAGGAGGGTTTATAATATATGAAACCAAAGGTATACTATACTTTGCTAATATTTCAGAACATCAATAACGATATGATATATGCTGTGTTATGGTGTATATTTATTTATTGGGCCTCTTACTCCCAAAGTGCATTGCACCATGTTCAAAATGGCGCTCGGCAATACGTGCATGATTTGCCAGGGTATTGTGTAGCATTTGGATTTGTAATTAATGATAACTGCTTCAGACACAAGTGAGCACGCAAATTAAAGTTAAGATAGTAAGTCATGTTTTCAAAATATTTTACCAACTGTTTGCCCTGGTAAATCGGAGAACGGACCCCTGAAACCTAGACAAATATTACGATAACGATCATCGAATAACCATGACTATGCAGCTATGCTGTTCCCCTGGCCCAAGTTAACCCTCCAGACGTAAGTTGAAATAAAACATTCTGTTTGAGTTGACTTTACTGCAAATATTGGCACACAACGGCCACTTTTTTTATAAAAGCTTTCTGGGTCAATCAATTTTTGTTAGGGAAGGGCAGCTTCAAACCCTTTTTTTATGTGCAATAAAATTTATAAGGGTTGGGCCTTTTCAGTAGGGTCAGGCGGGTTACTGGACCCACACATATATTTTTGTTAGGCCTAAGGTAACTTGGACATTTGTTAAACCATATTTAAAATTGACGTTTTCTCTCCTTTCACATATTACCTCCATTGGCGTCAGTTTAATTTGCTACCAGGGCACAGCCACAGGCACTTGTGTGAATCTATATAAATGAACAGATTTTACCAGTCAAATTTAATTTTTTCTATATTTACATTGATCTATCCAGGAATTTCACAAACTGCTACCTGTACCTTGCATTTTCTCCACTTGTCTAAGAGAAGTACAGAAAACTAGGAACTTGGTCAGTTTATCAGCCAACAATGAATGTTATCCATCATGAAAAGAAAACATAAATATGTATTTTGATCACTTGGAAATGCAATGCTTATAGCCAAAAAATTAAAAAATTGTTAAAAATCAGAAATCCATAACATCACACTATGAAGAACTTTGTGTAAGCCTTCCACAAGGAACATTTGTGTGATGTTTCAGTACAATTGAACTTCGTCTAATGCTTTTGGAGAAGTCCAAAACACACACACACACACACACACACACACACACACACACACACACACACACACACACACACACACACACACACAGACAGACACACACACACACACACACAGACACACACACACACACACACACACACACACACACACTCAAATATCATAAAAAAAAAAATCCAAAAAAATTACAGGGTCTTCTCTTGAACAAATTCACAACTACAGGTTTCCAGAAGTTTCCCTGAGTGACTTGGAAGCAGCTGAATGAGCAGTTTTGAAGAGCTTGATGTTTTAACATTTGATCACAAATCCCTGTTGATTTACACTGCAATCTATAGGCAGGTACAGTGCACTTACTGACTATCAACAAAATTTAAAAAAAAAAAAAAATGTTAAAAATAAAAAATCCAAAGCAACATCACCTAATAAGAAGTTTATTCAAGCCTTCCACAAAGAACATTTGTACCCTGTTTCAGCACAACCTAACTGATGGTTTTGGAGAAGTTAAAAATAACAAAAATACAAAAAAGTTGTTAAAAAAAAATGGAAAAAAAATCCATCATCACCATTTGAAGAAACTTAGGTCTAGGGGTCCCTAGAAGTGTCCCTATGAAATTTCAAAACAATTGGCAAAATGGTTTCTTCGGAGATTTTTTAAGATTTTCCCAAAACTTGTTAGAAAAATCCAAAAATGACTGGAGCATAACCATTTGACAAAATTTGGTAAACATCCACCCAAGGCACATCCACACCAACTTTGAAGAGGATCTGACCAACAACTTTACAGAATTTGAACATGTAATTGTGAACAGAGGACTAAGGGTGATGGAGCCCCATATAAGCTCAGCTAACTGACCAGTCAACTGAGCTAAACGTAAAAGATGGCAGTACTACCTGTTGAACAAATCAAGGTCTGGGGGTCCTTAACCCCTATTCTAGTCTGGGGCGCTGGAAATATTTGACCCACTTTTATAGTCACACACACACACCTTATTGCCAGATATTTCTGGCATTTTATATTCAGTAGAGGCCCTTTGACAACATGAAAACCGAAGTATGGGGCGTATATGTGTACACAAACCTGCAAGCTTGGTGTTTGATGATCACTTGACTGTATAAAATGTGAATGTACACACATATATACAGCAGTTCTGCAAGTTGATCCAATTTGTCATTGTGGGTTAATTTACATATTATAACTTTAGTAGACCAGTTATCGACATGTGGCGTTTTCAATGCAGTACAATAGTTATTGTGATGGTCATCAGAGGTCGCTATCAGCTGGAGTGGATTTTATTCATGACAGGTCACATGATCTGCTGTTGTACATACTGAAGAGGTTGTAAGGTCAGAGAAACCATGTGTGAGGGATGCAGAAAGTTGCGAACCTGAACTTTTTGCAAATACACAATGGCCAGGAGAGAAAAATTTACGGTTGAGGGAGCCCTTTCAATGATTCTACATGAAGATGACAATGCATATGGTGACAGTGGTAATGAGATGGGCTCTGACGATGATGAAGACAAACTATAGAGTGCTAGTTTTGGGGACTGTTTGCAAGATAACAGGGCAGATCAGTATTATAGGAATGATCACGCTGTGGGAAGCCATTTTGGTACAAAGCAGGCTACAACACAGGATGTGCATTTCGACTCCTGCAAAACATAGGAGGGTAAACTTGAAATATAAATCTAGTAATTCTAAAAGTAGACAGCCTTCCAACAATGGTGGTGGTACGAAAACTGATAGTATGCCTGTAGACAGTGATAGTGATGCAAATAAAAAAAAAGTGGTAAACCTCGTGGTAACAGGGTTACCAGTACAGGCAGTGTCAAAAATGTTTCAAGCATGCTCATGACAACTGGCTCAACAGCTAATCAGCCAAACACTAGTCTCACAGATACAGATGTAAATGTAAATGTAAATGTACAAGAATGTGGTGGATCAAGGGGTAGGCCTCAAAGGGAGCATGGCAGAAGTGTTCGAGTACATGAATCCTGCTTGGCCACATGTTCAACAGCAAATCAGCTTTCTAGCTTTACAGATACAAATGTAAATACAAATGAACAAGAACATGGTAGACAAAGGGGTAGGCCTCGAAGGGTACATGGCAGAAGCATTCAGGTAAGTAGAACACGCATGGCTACAGGTCCAACAGCTCTTCAGCTGAATGGCTTCACAGATATTGATGTACATGTACAAGAATGTGGTAGATCAAGGGGGCACGGCCATCCTGCTCATATGAGAGAAGCATCTATTGCAATGAACATGACTGATGAATGGGATAGTGAAGATGAGCATGATAATGGAAATGGTGATCAGACACTGTCATGTAAATCAGCATGACAGTACAAATGATGAAGCATTACGTAAAAGAGACCAGCTGAGGTAAAATTTCATTAAAAATCAGGGATCCAGAGTACAACCACCTACTTTAACAATGTAAACAAATGTGACATTTTAATGATTTTGCTGAAAAATAAACAAAAATATTCATAGAAAATCCAAAAATCAATGGAATATGACTATTTGAACAAACCTGGTTGAGGCCCACCTGAGGTACATCCCCACAAAGTTTGAAGTGAATCTGGTTGGTTGACAGATCTAAGGAAGTCAAAAATGTGAATTCCCATTGCAACCCTTGTTGACTTGTAAGGTAATCAATACAAATGCATACGCGAATCAACAGCTACCTGAACTGAAAAACTGCTAAAAATCCGCGATCCAGAGGATCACTAACTAGTTAACAATTTGTGCAAACCTCGCACAGGCTACATTTCCACCAAGTTTTAGAACAATTTGAGTTACAGTTTTGGAGAAGTCCAAAATTTCAAAAACACACAAAAATTCACATAAAATATATAAAAAAAAAATGCAGCACTTCCTGTTGAATAAATTAACGTCAAAGGGGTCCCAGAATTGTTCCTATGCAACTTTGAAGCAATTGGTTTTGTAGTCCGGAGATCATTTTAAGACTTTGTGGAAAAATGAACAGAAAAATTCACAAAAAATCCAAACATGGCAGGAACAAGACCATTTGAACAAACTTGGTAGAGACCCACTCAAGGCAAATCCCTACCAAGTTTAAAGTGGATCTGACAAAAAAAAATTTCAGAGAAATCAAAAATATAAATTGTGGACACAGATGGATGGACAGATGATGGATCCAGACTTTCCATCATATTAGCTCCAGAGGTTCCAAAACTTCCGAATTTTTCGAAGAGCTCCCGAAATTTAACCCATTTCTTAAAGTCTCCTGATCTCTAGAATCATCATTTTTTTTTCCATAAAAAAGTTGACATTTTGCACTTATTGTTTGTGTTGTGATAGTGTTTTTGTGTATTTACTGCTTACTGTGGTTAAAATGATTTGAAATGCATTTTCTTATTCCCTTTTTTGCAGCTGATTTTTTGGAATTTTAACCATGAGAATGCACTATTTTAACTGTACAGTAAAACCTGCCAAGCTGAACACCTCCGACAGCTGAACAGTTCTATTACCCGAACACTTTTTCCTGGTCCCAACTTTTCTGTATGTAATTTGATAGGAGAGCCGAGTGTTGGAACCTGTAATCCCCTCTACTCTGAACACTGAACACTTGATTTTGGGACCCAAAGCAACATCTACCCTGTCAAAGCTGAACACTTGCCCCCCCCCCCCCCCCCACACACACACACACACACCCACACCCACACCCACACCCACACCCACATGAAGAAGGCATACATATTCGGGAAGTTCACTGATATTTATTACAAATTCATCACAATTTTTTTATATTCAACATTTAGGCTGGGTCCCAAGCGCATTTGGCCTTGACAGGTTTTATTGTATATTTACAAAAAGTCTCCCATCAGGAGGGGGCATGCTCCCTGCCCTCCCCCCATCGTCTGCCCAATCTCCTGAATTCCTACTGATAATTCAGGAACATCTCCTGAATTGGGAAAAAATAACTTGGAATCTCTGTAGCTCAGTTCACTGGCAGGTCAGCCCAGCTAAAATTTGCCCAGTAGACTTATTCTGGAGCTTTCCTTTTCTTGGATACTCATCTTGCATTTTTTACACAAAATTTTACAAAAATAATGGACACATAGTTGTACTACAGGTCAGTAAACTTGGGCTGCCAGCACTTTGTGCAGACCTACAAAATGCAGCATATTATTACATGTATGTCAAGAACGTTCAACTGCTGCTATTTTCTATCACCTGATGAAGTTAAACTGTGCGCAGTCTATACTGGTGAAGTTGGGTTTGCGGACCACAGAAATGTCCTGAACTGGAGAATGAACCTTGATTTGTCGCATGTGAGTGTCTCTTCCATTCTGATGGTTTGATAGAACACCTATCTGAATCATGAATGTCCTGATTGGTCTGTCATTAATGTCCTTGAGGGGAATGAGAACCCAGCCGGACGGTTCACTCAGTTCCACCTGCTCCACTTCGCTCAGGTCATTGAAATGGTTGCCAGCACGGATTGAGATTCTGCAAAGTAATAGCCCACACTGATGAAGTATATAGAAATACAGGACTAAGTTACACTCAGTATAAATGCTTTGTACATACCATAATCTTTTACAAATACTCACTGTCTGTTTGTTTGTTAGTTTAGTCAGTCAGTCTTTCATTCATTCATTCATTCATTCATTCATTCATTCATTCATTCTTTCATTTATTTGTGAAGAAACGAGAAGACTGTAACAGGCCTCGCCTGGTGTCATACTGGTATTAAAATATAAACAGGATACACATGCATGGATGCTAGTACTGCTTTATTGACCACATTAACATGTACTCATGGATCTTTCTCCAAAGCACAGGTCCCCCAGTGCCTTTTCTATCCCATTGCAGAACTGATCCCTAAACAAAGAATTCCTGATACGCTTTTGTAGTATTTAGTCTACAGCTGAAAATACAACATACCACAAAGAACATCATTTTTGTCCCAGTCATGTGTTAGAAATAACCATACATGTTCATTTGGAGGTTCCTTCCATTATTTGTTTTTAAAAAAATGCAGCCCCCAAAAATTAATTTTTGGTGTTGCCTGACATGACTGTTTGACATAAATAGCCTTGCATGTAAATATATGTAAAACTTGCAATAACAGAACGTCAGCTTATTACGCAGACTGCAATATTTAGCCTCCTAAATTTTATCTTCTCTCCAAGCCTTTTGTAATTTCTTACTATGTCTTAGAATATGATTTCAGACTTCTATAAAAGCGTCTTGAGTCAGTGGCTGGTTGTTCCCACACACCCCTCAATGTCACATGTTCACTTTTCCTCCAGTATCTTTTCATCCAAATTACCTGTTAGGTGTGTAACTTTCATCAGCTTTGTAATCTGCATAGATACAGATATCTTGTATTGTAGTTTTCTTGCGGAACTGTATGTTGACTAAGTGTGGCTGTGGCCCATCAGACTGCCAGTATGTCTCCAGGGATCCATCACGCAACTGATCTACACCAAACCCTGCAACCAATAAAATTATGTTCCTGTTTGCCAATCTGTCATTCCACAATGTTACAACATAAAACAGCAACACTTTCAATTCTATATGACAACAAACTTAAACATATTCCCTCAAACTGTATAATGTAATATTTTTTATTTGTTCACTTTAATTGTTGAACAGTATAGCTGAACTAACAAAAGAATACTTAATCTTATCAAAAATAACAGAATATTAACATCAAACATCACACTTTTCTGAAAAAGTAGTGACCAATATTCCTGCAAGTAAATTACATACAGGTGTACAGATATTTCAGCACACTGTCAAGTCATGACTGTACCCACAATGTACTTAAAATTAGATGTGGATATATATTCTTGCACTTTCCAAAATATTTTGGCATGCATTTTATAAGACTGCAGGCATGAGATATGAAGAACATATGCGATAAAAGAAAAAGGCGGACAAATTCTGTATTGCCTGTGCACCACAATGTCTGTTTACATGATTGTATGGTTAACACTTTCCTGGCTGTCATGAGACTTGAGTCAACAGTTTCCCTCAGCACAAGCCCTAACATAGGGAAAGTTGTACTGGCGCACATTATCCTGATAATGTCTTACACATACATGTACATGTATCTACATTTCACGATAAAAAATATTTGCTAAAAACAGGAAATTTAAGTCCAAGCACGAAAGCAGATAATTGAAATATGTTTGATTTGAGTGGGAAAAGTTTTAACAGTGACCTGGCTTGCAGGATGACAGTGACCACACTGCCTGGCTGCCAACCTCTCTCAGATGACCCTCTCTCTCACCCTTGTAAGGGTCTACATCCTGTCCGCCGGTCAGCTTCAAACTCATCTTCGATGCCCAATGTAATGTTGCCTCTAAAATTGAGATGTTTTGCCATCGTATATAAATATACATACAGTGTAATCTCCTTATTAAGACTGAAAACATGTGGTTAATAAAGGAGTGGTCTTAATTGGAGTACTATTTAAAAGGATAAACAAAAATGGGTAGACCTGTAAATTGGTGGTCTTAATATAGAAATGGCGTCTCTATGGAGGTGGTCTTAATTGGAGATTCTACTATATATATATATCTTACACAGGTGGTATGCAATATAACATAGTGAAGACAAATGACACAAGTAAAAAGAATTTTAAAAATGTATAAAGTTCTAACGGAACTTCTTTCTGCATATAGCGTATCCAGCGCACTTCACTCAGAATTGCTATGAATAATATGATTGTATGAAACACCAAGGAAATCAATTTTGTTGCACAAGTCCCACCTGGTTAAGTTTGTAACTAGTTTCCTGTCCCATTCTAAGCAAGTTCTCTCAATTAATTCACTTATTTGTTGTGTCCCTGTAAACAATGAGGGCTCTGCAACAAAACAGTTGTTACAAACTTGCATGAAGTATCATAATTTTCTGCTCACCAGTTCATACATAAAAGCCATATCAGCATGATACAGTGTATATAAGTCAACAAATTGAGGGCAGATGGCCAGCTATCCCTTATGGAGCAAGGGTCGCACATGTACTTACCAAATTATTCTCACTGTTTATCATGTTAATTGCTTTGTAGGAAAATTTAATAAATTGCATGTTTAGTTTCTACTGGTAAATCCTGACATATAAATGGTATAAAAAAAAATTGTGTGCAGTAAAGTATTTTTCATAAAAGTCTTACAGGTTTTCTCCATGCAGTGTAGAAATTTTTATCTTGCTTCTTAAAATAACCCCACAGTTAAGGCCCATACAAGGGGCATACTGTACTACCTGAATAATTTAATATATTGATCATCAGAAAAAACTGAACCAAATTGAGTCATGACTAAGTAAACCTTTGTTTTGAAAACTTTCTGCATTAAATATAGCAAAGACAAAGTACATGATACTCCATTTTCCTGAAAAAGATCAATTTTGTGGTGAACTTAAAGATAAATGGTATTCCTATTTCGAAAACAAATGAATCTGATTTCCTTTTTTCATATTTTGACCCCTACATTGCATAGTATTGTAGCTGGCACCACCAATATCGAACTGAACCCAGATTTTCATACACCCTAGAAGTCCTGAATGTTATATTGGGCTAACTTGAAAACTGTGGACGGTATTGCAGCCACAATATTTTCACATTTTGACCTGTATATAATACTGTAGGTGGCACCACCAACATTGATGTCAACAAAGCTTTTTATTCACTTTATAACTCCTAAGTGTAATATATGGGCCTATCTCAATAATTGTGGGGTGCAGAGCATTCACCAGATGACCTCGATATTAAAACTGGCCATTAGACCTTGACCTTCAACTCAGATTAAAAAATTATTACTGTTGAAAATATGTGCCCCACATCCAGCTTTCTATATATAGTCTGTTTGTTCAAATCGAGTAATAACTGACCCCAAAAGTAGGTTACCAAGTACAGTTTTGTGTGCTATGAAATCAAGTGCAATTTTGATCTGGAGGCTCAATTCTCTTTGCCATTAATATCCAAGCTGCATCCTAACATTACAAAATCACCTTTTCAACTTTATAGGCATGGTGACGACACAAAAACAGGTCAAGGTCACGCATATTACATTTTAGCATTGGTCATGATCAATCAGATGCAATAAAACTAATTGCAAACACTGCACCTGTCTCCATACTTCAGGCAGAGTGACCAGTACACAGACCAGGAGGTCATAGGATGTCCCAAAGGGAAGATGCTGGGGCAGTTCTAATCTGATAAACCTTCTCACCTGTGTCACTTGCAACAAACAGCAAGTGGGTCAAACCTTGCACCCCTTAAAAGATGCATGTAGATTGCAAGAACACTTTCGTTACATCAGTAGCAAGGACATACATGTAACACAACCTTCAGACAGACATTTTGCCTACAGTGACCAGCACAGACTCACTCTTAACCCTTTCCCCCATGAATTAAGACTGAGTCAACAGCTTTCCTTGGCATGGGTTGGGCACTAAGTGCCCAACCCATGCCGAGGAAAGTCGTTGACCTGGCTCATGTTGTCTTGACAGGTCTCAGCTTCAATTCTCAGTCAAATTGTTTTTCATTGCTGTTGAAATCAGTTGAAAACGCTGAAGCACACGACACTTAACCAGCAACCGGTTCTGGCCGGTTTAAGAGGGAAAGGGTTAAAGTTAAAGTTCACATTTCATAGTACATCTGAATCCCCCCTCATCTAGAATGCACCAGACAGCTGCAAGTGGACAGGAAAAGACACTGGATGCACCAATAGTCTATATCTGGGTAAGTTCTAAATTCGCATAAATGTGGTGCTGCCCATCCTCTTCATGGTTGACTGCCCACATCTTGTGGTCACTTTCCATGACCATCACCATTTCTCCATAGATTAGCATGGGGGAATAGCAGATAATAAATTTAACTTCTCTAGATATGTTACCAAATAAGCATTAAACTTTCATTTTATCACTTTTTTTTTCTACTAATTATTAATAGACACAATTGATGGACATAATCCTCTATCTGACAGCAGTGCTGCTGATATTGAGGAACAGGGTTGACCCCCAGGGTCAAACCAATCGTCATTCAGAATGGATACGTCAAACCTTGCATGACGTGACATAGCTAATGCACGTCACGCTAACCTGCCAAGACGGCAGTTAGACGGGTAGATCAGTTCAACGCCTAGGCGCTATATTTTTGACATTGCCTCATAGCCCGTAGCAACGTTACCCCCTTGCTATATAAGCAAGCAACGTAAAAGTGTTTTCAAATGTCCCCTGACGAGTTCACAGAGAACGAAACTGGTCGGGACTCCGCTGCTATAGGCATCCCTCGCCACTGGTCTCGCCTGTTTTTTTTATCATATCTTTCATTTTATCACACCTGTGTGTATTTGAAAGATAATCATATGTACTTCAGTGCTGTTCAAGCTTTGGGGAGAATACACCAAAGGAAGGAAGACAGCGAGTCAGTTGTTGCAGCACACGGCCCTGTTGACAGGTGTATTGCCTAAATTAAGCCCATGACACGTATTTAAAAGAACTTGAAAACTTTATAGAATTCAAGAGATGCACTTGTTGTAAAGAAATTAGAAAGTATTGAGACTGTTAGTGAACATGGTAATGGTATCGTGTTTTAATACGAGAAGCCTATATACCCTGACCTCTGACCAAGGTATGGGGTCATTTCACAACATTTTTTGGAATCACCAATAAAATATTGATAGCAAAAGTCAATTGGTTTTGTTATCCACGTATCTGTGTTGTAATATGAAAAAAACTCAGTTTCTCAATGTTTAGAAACAACCAGTTTTCTTTTGACAAAAAATGTGCCCAGTTAAAGAATCCTAATAGGCAAAGACTTGCAAATGTCAAATAGTCTACTGTGTTTTTTTTTTCACACTAAAAGTAGTAAATTGAATCCTGAGGAAGTGCTGTATGCAAGGATTTAAGTGATAGGCCTAGTAGACACTGTGTTATAGCCTACATAGCTTTGCAAAATTCGTTTGCCATATAAAGTACAAAGGTACTCTGGAATAATGTCTGTCGAGTCCCTATATAGGCTAATGACGCTTGTTGCCATACAGTAGGCCTAGGCCTATGGAAAAGGCAATGTATATATGGGTCAAAATCTCACTTTGGGCACTATTTGGGGAATCTTATGTCCCAACAAGCAAAAATTGTAAACATCGATTACTGTTTTGGACATTTTCTGCAAGGAATCGGTGCCCTAGTGGTAAACACACCTCTGGACAGACTCTCCCACATGAAAAGCTCAGAATAATTATTCATGGTCACCTGTTGATGAAAACACATTCTAAGTGTCCCTAATCAGGGTTTTTAAATTAAAAAGCAGATATGTTATTTATTTGTTTGAATGCTACTGGGTACACATGAAATTTTACGAATGCCTTATGTATCTGTAACATTGAGAAACGTTAGATCTTGTGGAAAATGAGCTCTTAGCCCTTTCACTGCCAGTTCCGACATTTCGGGCTCAAATGAATCAATATAACGTATTCATATTTGAATTCCTCATACAAAGACATTTCCAACATAATTCCAACATGTCATATCTTACATTAACAGTTAGTTGACAGCCTTCCTCAACTCCGCAACCATGTAAAACTGGAACAGTCATTAGTTTAACAAACCTAGATATATAAAATATATTGCTTTGTATAAAAAAAAAAAAAAGTTATTGTTTTACATTGAATTTAGGACTCCCTTTAAATTATGCTAGTAACGTTTTCCACCAGTTGCTTTTCATTGTCAGGTGAGAATGCCTATCTGATAATACCTAACGTCCAAAATAGCTAGTACCGCAGGTAGCCACTGCGGCGCCAGAGTCATTTCCCGGTGCAACTTGCGGTAGGTCAGGTCGTTTCAATATACCTGCCATATTACACCATAGCTAAAGTACACGGAAAAAACATCGCCAAAGTTGATCGTTATTTTCCAACATACGAAGGAAGTATTCACAAGCTACAATGACAGTCTACAGTTGCAAAGTTCCTGACTGTAAGTCAGACAAAAGAAAACTGGGTAAATTGGGTAAATACCCCTGGGTAGCTTTCCGCGGTTTTTCTCCGAAGAAAGAAAAACAGAAACAACTGGAGTGGTTGAATATAATGAGAAGACCAGAAAATTATGAAGCAGGCAAATCTGACAGAATTTGTTCAAGACACTGACATTTTGTTGGGGGTAAAGGTCCAACACCAGGACACCAAGTGGCCACGTTATTTCCGTATAGCAATTGGATGATTGCAGAAAAACAATGCATAACAAACCGAAGGAAGAAACGTGAGAGGCGGCCGAGGATCGAGTGACCTACCCATGCAGCAATGGAGAAAGGCCGGTTGCCAAGTACAGAGCAGGGTGCAATCGCTGCGTTGCAGCGGTAGCTCACAGTATCAGCTAATTTGGACCAAAGGTATTGGAGCTGTCTTAGTAGTCCCTACCGGTATTGCAGCTGCCCGGGTAGGGCAGCTGGCGAGAGTGCAGACATCATGATTGGAGCTGTCATGAGTCTTTCTGCCGGGATCACGGCTCTGCCGGTGCAGGCTGGGGCCAGACAATATCTAGGCCTCTATTTGTTAATTTGCATATATACATTATACTGAATTCTGTATCTTAATGTTTGCATATATACATTATATTGAATTCTTTATCTAATTGAATATGCTTTTTTTTTTCCTGGTGCACGAAGTTTTAATAAAGATATCTAGAGCTAAATGGATTTGCTGACGATATTGAGTTCGCCTATTACTCCAGGTTAGCTCGACAGCATTGTAGCGTGCTGACAAGTCAACCTGCTGACGATTTGACTTGGTGACGAATTGACCAGCTGACAATTTGACTGGTGACGAATTGACCTGCTGACAATTTGACTTGGTGACGAATTGACCTGCTTCCTAATTAAACATACACATACTCTGAAAGGTTTATGGCTTTTTCGCCCTCAGGCTTTTTCGCCCCCTGGCTTATTCGCCCCCTAGCTTTTTCGTCCATTGGCTTTTTCGCCCCCTAGCTTTTTCGTCCTCTGGCTTTTTCGTCCTCCGGCTTGTTCGTCCTCAAAATTTACCAGATTTCTTGTGTTGTTAGTTTTGGGTCGGACGTGTACAGCTTTTTGCCGTGTGCGATTGATCACGTCAAGGCAGGTCACGGCTGGTAGGTAAAAGTAAAGGCCGGTAAGACCCGCAGTAGCAAACGGGTGTCCGCGCGCCGCGTTACACTGTTTCCAGCCCATTGGCTTTTTCGCTCCCAGGCTTTTTCGTCCTTTAGCTTCTTCGTCCCCAAAATTCCCCCCTTTTCTTGTGTTATTTTTGAGTTGAATGTACACATATTAATTTTTGTTTTATTTCCTATGTGTCCGACTCTCCAGTTTTATGGCAGTTTGCGATCCTGTACTATATTGTGATCCCATGTGTTATGTATAACTGTGTATCCTTGTATGCTCCATTCACATTACAGACAGTATTATACGGCTGCCCTGAATGTTCTTTTGAAGTAAATATTGCAATTTTTTCAGCAGTACACGAGTATATTTCGGAAACCAGCCGCTTCAAACCGGCAGGCATAGGTTAGATTTTCAGGTAAAACGAACATATATCAGATCCTGCTACAATGCTAGCTTATGATACACATTTGCAGACCTAATATAGTAATAAATTACATAGCCCCACTATCTGTTACGTCACTGAGTTCGTCATCTTATTATTTGTCTAATGCGTCTAGTTCTGTCCAGTTTATGTGTTGTCCTTTCCCGCAACAGGGATTCGAATAGGGTTTTGCCCTTTTTCCCAATTCCCGTGGTTATTATATTGTATGATAATTTCGATGTATTTGATCAATAAAATATGTTTAAATCAACTGTGTATTTTGTCTTTTTATGTTGTATCTTTTTGTCTTTTACAATTTTTTTCTCTTTACCTTTCTCTATGTACGGTTATATTTGTATATATTTTGTATTGACACGAGGAGAAGAATTTATATTAGCCTTTGGCTACTTTACCAATTCTCTTTATTCTAATCATCTTTAAAGAAATAAAGTACATCTATCAAAACAAAACAAGAAACAAAAAAAATAACAAAAAACAAAAACCAAAAAAAACCAAAAAACATATTTATGCGATCGATCACGTCAAGCAGGTCAAACTGAATATAATTACGACATAAGTAATAAGATCCAAATAAGATCCGCAGTCGCAAACATGTTCCCGAGTTGTGCTGTTTCCAGTTTGCTCGTCCATGCGGTAAAGTATACTGATGCTGGTGACATTATTATCATCATCATCATCATCATCATCATCATCATTATTATATTGCTTTTTTTTCAAAATTTTCATTAATTTTATTTGTACAGAATAATGACAGACTACTACGAAAATTATGAGTGATTCGTCTGACATGAGCATCTAGACACAGGGTTCATACAGGTCATTGAAATCATTAGTTAAAAAGTTAGGCTAGCTCGATCACTTCCTCCTCTCCCACTACACAAACCCCAAAAGAATGGACAGCAAGACACACACACACACACACAAAAGATCCAGTTGGAAAGCTCTTGAATTTTGGTAAAAAGGTCCTGGAAAGTCCTTGAATTTGAAAGCTGCCAATCAGTATGAACCCTGCAGATATTTAATCGCATGCCACAGCTCTCCGTTAGGTGATAGAGCACTGCCACGTGGGTATCGCTGCGTGTGGGAAATCAATTGCAGGCCTCCCATTGGACCCAGATCTTATACCCAATATAGATATTTGTTATGTTTATGGACCAAATATTTCAGTAGGTTTAAAAATGACGTCACAGCCCTGAAATGTATACTTAATTCGGTATCATCGCTATTCATTTAATTTATTTCTTTAAAGTACATTTATAATTATAGAATAGATAAAAAGATACAGTAATTTTCAAGCTTTTCCATGTGGTGAGAACGAGCAATAAGGATCTAAGTAGGGTCCTCATGACGAACAAATGCATGGATTGAAAAAAGCTGGTAAAAGGGGGATTTGACAACCCAGAAGGTTGCGTCCATATACCAGCGTTTGGCCTTCACAAGAAGTCCTAGCTGGTCCCGTGTGGCGAAGATAATATGCCGCTGGTCGCCAGTTCGGACATCCTTAATTTCGAAGGTGTCGGGAATATTATTTCGTTCAAAAAAAAAAAAAAAGTCATAACAACACCAAAATCATAGGCGACTTGTTCCATGACAAAGGTCTTTCAATGTAGACAAGCTATAGTCTTGTATTTAATACAAGACTATTCACTTGTTATGATGTAAAAAAGATCCAAGTTTTGTCAGATTTCATACTTGAGACTATTAGATAAATATCGCATTCTGGTTGCTATAAAATTTACATTTATTTATCATGCGAACATGTTCTTGTGTTTTTTTGGCATCAAGTTATAACTACATTACAACATTGCAAATATGGATTAGTATGGGCATTTTAACCAAGTGATTTACTGACTACCATGTAATGATTTGAGTAATTTGTGTACTAAAATCATTAGAGGGAGAATAAGTGCTGGAAACACAAAGCCACTCTCCGCTCACGCGTGACGTTGGCCATACACAAATGCAGAGCTGCCCATCTTGCAGTGTGTATACCACAATATGTAGACCTAGTCGTGGTCCGGTATCTATATCGGTAAGAGGCGCAGCTCTTCCCTTAAACTTAATAATATTGAACATGCAAATATTCCAACCAGCATTTCCAATGGGAACAAGTGTTAAAGAACCCTTACCTTATGTTGCTTATTTACAGTATAATTATAATAATAATTATGTTTCGAAACACTATCCCTTTGAAAGTCATGGGCTGGGGTTTGTCCATGCTGCGTCCCTGACTTGAAATAAGTTCTGACAAGTGCGACAACTCGTATAAAATATTTCCGGTAATGGCACATTAAAAGATATATTAATACTACCTATTTAATTGTAACTGGAGCATGCATGTTATTGGTGGTGTGGGGTGGGGGTGGGGGTGGGGAGTTGTCATAACTATCTTTCAGGGCTGATTTTGAATGGAAATTTGTATTGTCCCTTTTCTTTCCATTCAGTCAAAACATTGTTTCATATTTGTACAAACTTGCTAAATACCAAACTAAGGAAAAAAAGCAAATAAAAAAAGCAAACAAACAATCAAGAAACAAACACACGCACACACACACACACAAAACCAAAAAAAAAAAAACAAAACAAAACAAAAAAACAAGAGGGCTGTGTGAACAGCCCATGCTCAGCTGATCTTGACATTCATCACATTTGCAGATCTATGAACTTGGGAAAGGATCAAGGTCACCCATGTTCTGAGTAAGTCTGACCATTATAAAAGAACACTAACATGTGCAACATCAAGGTTCAAGTAGTTCTCAAGTTATAATGAAGAGTAAAATTCATGTATGTTGCACTGTGACCCCAGAAATGAGGTCAAAGTCATTCATGTACTGTCTGAGCATGACCTTCATACAAAAACATTAACATGTGCAACATCACAGTACTAACTCAAAACAGATCTCAAGTTATCAAGTAAACAGTAAATTTTGTGTCAGTTGTCCTGTGAATTAGCACTAGAATACCCATTGACTTACATAGTAATCAATAGGAAAGCTGCATTGATCGATAAGTACCCGAGTTGAAAATACTTAAAAAGCAGGAATCTAAAGCAGTGCCACCTAGTAAACAACTTTGTTTGACCCTTCCACAAGAACATATCCATCACATTTCACTTTCATCTGAGTGACAGTTCTGAGAACAAGTGAAAAATAACAAAACCATATAAAAAATTTATGAAAAAAATTTAGAAAAAATTGCAGTGCCACCTGGTGAACAAATTGGGAACTATGTGTCCCTGGGAGTGTCTATGAACAATATCAAAACGACTGGGTGAGCAGTTTCACAGGTGAAGAGTTTTTAAAGTTTGCCCCCAAAAAACGAAAAAAAATCATAAAAATTCCAAAAATCAATAGAGCGTGACCATTTGAACAAATTTGGTAGAGATCCACCCAAGGCACATCCCCACCTAGTTTGAAGTAAATCTGGCCAAAATTATTTAAGTTATAACCATTACAAGAAATTCCCATGTTAAAACTTTTGTAAAGATTTTTGAAAAAAAAAAATCATAAAAAAACCAAAATTCATTGGAACATGACCATTGGAACAAACCTGGTAGACACCCACCCAAGGTACATCCCCACCAAGTTTGAAGTTAATCTGCAAGACGGTTTTGGAGAAGAAGTCGCAAATGTGAATTAGCATTAGAATACTCATTGACTTCCAAAGTAATCAATAGGAAAGCTGCATTAACCGATAAGTACCCGAATGGAAAAAATCGTTAAAAATCTGGAATCTGCAGCATTCTCACATAGTGAACAACTTTACTTGACCCTTCTACGAGGAACATATCCACCACGTTTCAGCTTAATCTGAGAAAAGGTTCTGGAGAAGAAGTCGAAAATAGCTAGAACACACAAAAATTCATAAAAAATTAGTAAAAAATTGCAGCGCCACCTGGTCAAGAAATTAAGAACACAGAGTCCCTAGGTGTCTTCTCGTGTGATATCAGAGTGATTGAGTAAGCGGTTTTGGAGAAAAAGATTTTTCAAGATTTGTCCAAAAAAAGAACAAAAAAATTCATTAAAAATCCAAAAATCACTGGAGCATGACCGTTTGAACAAACCTGGTAGACACCCACCCAAGGTACATCCCCACCAAGTTTGAAGTTAATCTGGATGACGGTTTTGGAGAAGAAGTTGAAAATGTGAATTAGCATTAGAATGCTCATTGACCTGTAAGTACCCGAATAGAAAAAATCGTTAAAAATCAGGAATCTGCAGCATTCTCACATAGTGAAAACTTTGTTTGACCCTTCTACAAGGAACATATCCACCATGTTTCAGCTTAATCTGAGTGACGGTTCTGGAGAAGAAGTCGAAAATAGCTATAACACACAAAAATTCATAAAAAAAATAGAAAAAAATTGCAGCGCCACCTGGTGAACAAATTAAGAACTAGGTGTCCCAGGGAGTGTCTCTGTGTGATATCAAAGTAATTGGGTGAGCGGTTTCAGAGAAGAAGATTTTTTAAGATTTGCCCAAAAAAGAACAAAAAAATTCATTAAAAATCCAAAAATCAATGGACCATGACCAATTGAACAAACTTGGTAGAGACCCACCCCAAGGCACATCCCCACCAAGTTTGAAGTGGGATCTGGCTGACGGTTTTGGAGAAGAAGTCGAAAATGTAAATTGTTGACTGACGACGGACGGACGGAGGACCATAAGATAAGCTCAGCTGACTGACAAGTCAGCTGAGCTAACAATAGACAAAAAACAAACAAACAAACAAAAAAAACAAAACAAAAAACAACAAATCTGCACAGGCCTTTCTTTTGGTTTAAACGTAATGTATAGGCTCTGCCCTGTCTGAATCCCTCTTGTTTGAACAAACACACAGACAGGGCGAACGTGATGCACAGCGCCACCGCGACTCTACCCGTCGAGTGTATATCGGCACCCGAATGATTACGTCGCACCGGCGGAAACTAATAAAAGACAGATGTAGACAGAACATACTAGATGGCCCTTTATTTTAATTCAAAATTCAAAGTGATTTGAACCGAATATATTTCCTATTTTATTGTCCTGACAAAATACATTAATAAATAAAGAAGCGTTTTGTAGTAACTTTTTCGCATTCAAACTTTTTGTATTCGGGTGGGGGTGGGTGAGGGTGTTGGTGCTACACCATGTTTTCCTGGTTAACACCATTATATATCCATGTTGTATTTATTGTATAATCATGTGGTGTTAATGGAACTTGTTATTATGGCTGTGACGTGTATCTGCACAAGTTTGTATTTTGCAGATGATTACTTATTTTATGTGTAATGCAGCAATGACATTCAAAGTTCATATAAAATGGTCAAGTCCATAATTGTGGACATAACCAGGCTACATAAATGAAAATATCATCAAACAGTTAATTCATTTTGCAAGGTACACAAATTTCTCGGAAGGAGGCATCTTATGGCACACACAAAATGGTTCCTCGGTAAAAAAACATATTTATGCTTGAAAAGACGATTATTTAAAGCAGATCGATCTATCATTTTTAAAGTGTGTGTGTCAACACACACTTTTCTGTTTTCTCTCGAGTTCTTCTTTCTTTCTCTCTCTCTCTCTCTCTCTCTCTCTCTCTCTCTCTCTCTCTCTCTCTCTCTCTCTCTCTCTCTCTCTCTCTCTCTCTCTCTCTCTCTCTCTCTCTCTCTCTCTCTCCTCTCTCTCTCTCTCTCTCTCTCTCTCTCTCTCCTCTCTCTCTCTCTCTCTCTCTCTCTCTCTCTCTCTCTCTCTCTCTCTCTCTCTCTCTCTCTCTTTCTTTCTTTCTTCTTTACCAGCAAGTAAATACTTCTTTACAATAGTTTCTCAGAACAACCTTTTATAAATTTTGTTATATACTTCACTATAATCAACACCGGCGAAAAAAAGTCAGGCTACTTTTTTCTGTCTCTGGTTACCATGCTTTTAATTTACCGTTTTGTCTTAGCCTAGCGGCGACCGGTACATCGATCGTGGATATGTATAATAATAAGAAGGGCGAGGCTGAATATAATAATTACGAACGTTGTAGGCCTACTGAAAGTTCACAGAACATCACAAATTATCTGAACATAATGAACAGTCAGTAGGTGCCATATCGCGTCTGACGTTGGTAGTAATTCAACAAGAACACGCTAGTTGTTAGCGTGATGTTATTTACACGGCAGTGGTAAAGGTTTTGAAGATGTCTCGGTAATGCATTAGCTGTAAGTTGTGCGATAAAACATTGGGACGAAAAAGCCTGGGGGCGAAGAAGCCAACGGACGAATAAGCGTGGCCTTGGGGGCGAATAAGCCAATGGACGAATGGGATGTTCGCAGTAGTCTGCCATTAATCGGAGATGGTACAAATAACTTTAATTTTGAAGAACCAACTGATGTCACCTGCGTCACATTAATTTTGAAAAACCAACTGATATCAAAAGCGTCAGTATGCTTAAACTTGATCGTGTTGTCCCCGTGGACGTGGATGACCAACGGGCTGGAAACAGTGTAACGCGGTGCGCGGACTCCCGTTTGCGACTGCGGGTCTTACCGGCCTTTACCTACCGGCCTTGGCGTGATCGATCGTACACGGCGAAAATCTGTACACGTCCGGCCCAAACTAACAACACGAGAAATCTGGTAAATTTTGGGGACGAACAAGCCGGAGGACGAAAAAGCCAGAGGACGAAAAAGCTAGGGGGCGAAAAAGCCAATGGATGAAAAAGCTAGGGGGCGAATAAGCCAGGGGGCGAAAAAGCCTGAGGGCGAAAAAGCCTGTAACCCTCTGAAATTCATGCAATCTAAATGTCCATGAGCATCATTTTTTTGCCAGAGTCTGAAAGTTTGCTTTGTATTGTATGGTTTAGACCCTACAAACTGCCAAAGTGCATTGTTTTAAAGTTATAATTAGCATCCAGAAAATGTGTTTATAGATTTATTTGAATTTTTGGCTGAACAACATGATTATCAACTAAAATCTCTTTTTTCTTCATATGACTCACTTCCAACGAGTGCAGAAAAAGCAAGCTTAGCGACTAGGGATCTCAAATTTCAGACTCTATAGTCATTTTAGTGGGCAACTGAAAATATATATTATATCACCCAGAAAAGAAGTTAATTTTTGGGCGTTAATTTTTCACCTGTGACAGTGTGACACAAACTAGACACTTGTGTCCCGACTGTAAAACAACCCTAAACTTAAGAAAATCACTGCAGTGTCACGGCAAGTGCACTGTAGGGGTAGAGAATGCTGAAGAACGGCCCCGTTCATTTTGTATATCGTGTGAAATTCTTACCTCAGTGTTGCATTCAGATAGCAGAGAAACAATCAAGATTCAAGTTAATCAACTAGGACTTCGTCAGTCCATGCCCGACAGCCGGAACGTACTATCTTCAGTACTGTTAATATTCAGACACAATGATCATACCGTTTTCAATTTTATTTTTGTTTTTTAACAGCAGAACCATCATCAATCGAACAACAAGTAGAAAAAAAAACAAAGGGAAAAAGTAAGGAAATGAGAGGTTGTGAATTTAAGCGACACCAAAATTGGGGTGATGAGGGTAAGATAAAATGTACTGAGAAAATTGTCGTGCCGCGGAAACCATATGCAGTCCATATTTATGCACCCCCACATGGTACCATAAACATGGAGGACGATGAAAACAGTGAGCATGCGAAAGGCGCAGGCGAAAGTTAGATAGTTGTTTTGAATCGTAAGTTTCGGCTTATGTTCACTTAAAGACAGTGCAGGAAGGTGAAGACAGCCCCCTCCTGATCTGAGCATGGAGGAATAATCTAGTTTATCCCTCCATGTTCCGAGTTGGTGGATATTTAATAAATTATGCGCCTGTTTAGTTCAGCATTCTGTGCCTGGACTCAGGCAAGCATGGACCTACTCACAGGGAGACTGTAAAATTGTGTTCGGCCTTCACTCTGGCCCCTATGGATGTCATTTATCCATAGGGGCCAGAGTGAAGGCCGAACACAATTTTACAGTCTCCCTGTGGCGCCAATACACAACTGAATACACAAACATGAAGAGGGCCACAGCTGTGAGGCTGTGTTAGTTACATCAGCTAAAATTTTAAAACACAGCAAGCAAGACATAATTAGGCTCATTGGAAAGGCCTTAGTAAGAGCAATTCAAATCTGTTTTAATTTTGAAAATATGTTGAACAGAAATAAAGTTGTGGCATTTTTATCTCGTCTTAATTGCCCCCTTTTTGTCCCCAATTTTCCATACAAAAGCTGTGACCTTTGGCCTTTTGTTTTAATCTGATGCCCTGCAGGGAACTTGTATACAAATTTCATTTGCTTGTAATCACCACATAACGTATAAAACTGACCCCATCTGTCTCCTTATCCCCTATATTATTCTTTTTTTGATAGTTCCTCATTGCAAAAAAAACTTGCTGTTAAACCTGATGACTCGTAGAAATGTTAATTTAAAAGACGTTTTGATATGTATAACACTGAGAGATCGGAAGAGAGATACAATTGGAAGTGCCGTTCATCATTCAATATAACAACACAAATGTCACTCCCTTTAGAAAAATACATTGCAAATTGGATCTAGTAAGTCATATTCTTTCTTAAATGTGGTTTAAAATGATTGTATATGGGCAAAAACGGACAGGATGGTATGGATTTTAAGTCGCCTTGTCCATCACACGGAACAAGCCAAGATGGCCGCCCCCATGTCCGTCTGGACTCGCTCGACTCAAAATTTTCAGCGAGCACTGTATCAAATCTAGCCAACTTATATCAATACTAAATACATCATTCGAAAGAAAAGATCACTAAGTTTCACTTATTTGTCATTTGATTAATATTATCTGATGTCTTAACTTGATTTTGGTGGTATATCGGCATCATTCCACTTCACAGATCAATACAATTGCCGCCATAAACCCCCTTGAAGTTGAATGTCATGACGTCATTTTTGGAGGTTCTGATTGGTCAATTTTTATGCCTGTCATCACCATAAGGCATTTACATAAGAACAATGAATGAAAATACTACAGCACTGGTAGAGGGGCTGGCGCTAAGCTGGGTAACACCTTGGGCCGCTCAGGCAGTGTACAGTGGAGCCGCAGCGCCCCACACGGGATATGATGTATCTAGCTGTGTATTCCCATTACTAATGGCATTAGTTTCTATGTTAAAGCAGCCTTAAATAAACTATAGTCAGTTTTGCAGCTGTGGATATATAATTTTTGTGAGGTATCTAGATATGCATGTAGATTTACTCTCTGAAATTTGGTATTTCTATGTGCAATAATATTCAAGTTATTAAGTTGCAAATTACAATGTAAAGTAATGGGAATACACAACACTGACTGCAGTGCCTTCTTTTAGGCAGTTCTTGAACTTCTGTTCTTGTCCTTGCCTATTGTATTGTGTATTCGCGGCCACTGGTCTCCCGAGCATTGAACAGTGGGCCGAAAGTACACTTTCGTAGTATTTCACCTATATAAATTATTCATTTTATTGATTTTTCATGTTTCAAATATTTGTTTTTATTTTTTTCTTGTTAGTCTGCCCCTCCATGGTCTACCACAGTAGGCCTAACATTTGTAGAATATACATGACTCCAAGGCATTGGGGATAATATGCATGTTACTTGCATTTACAGGCCCCTTGTTGGATAATGGGCCCAGAAATCAACAAAATTTTCATATACGCTGGTGTCAGAGAATACTTGACCCCTGCCCCCCCCCCCCCCCCCGAATGGATGGGCCCCCAGGGGCCAAATGTTTGGGCTCCCCTGCGAACATTTCCCCCCCCCCCCCCAATAGAAATTGGAATAACTTAGTTTTGGCCCAATACGCTCTATATATACATCCAGTATGATATTTTGCAAACTCTAAAAGAAATATTTTTAAAAGAATTTGCTACTATTTTGTAAAATAAATGTAAATCAAACAATTGAATACATTTGCAAGGCTTAATGTTTGCCACTATATATATACATGTATATATTGGTGTATTTTACATGTTATGTGGGTGCATATACCTTGTAGGAATTATCTCACAATCCCTCCAAGTATATACCAAGTTGTTGTTTTTTTTATTTGTGCAACACATATTTCAGCACAAATGAAGCCCACATGTATAGATTAAGGTGTCTCCATTTCCCCCTGACTCCTTGTTATCTGCATTTCTGGAGATACATACGTGGCATATCTGGCTCTTGATACGAATGAAGAAAAACAATAAAACACCAGATTTTTGAAAGAAGAAAGCCCCACCATACTAGGAGGGCCTAAATATTCTGGAATGGAATCAGGGATGTGGGTTTTCAACTGATTTCCTGTTTTTGTATGTGTCTTGAAGTGGATATAAATGGGGAGGGGGCCCTTTGGTTCCAGAATATTTGGGCCCCCTATTTGTAAGTGAATGCTTTGCAGTGGATATATATGGGGCGGGGGCCCTTTGGTTCCAGAATATTTGGGCCCCCCATTTGTTTGTGTCTTAAAGTGGATGTAAATGGGAGGGGACCCTCTGATTCCAGACTATTGTGCCCCATTAATGACTAATGACTGTGCAAACAGTGACATGGTTCATTATCGTGCCCATGCAAACAAAGCCATATGCCCGGCACTGTTTAAACTTTTCATTGTAAACAAAAATTTTGAGATCAGTTATCTCATATAAATCTTATGTTCACACATTTGAGTTTTTGGGAGAATGTAGTTTAAGTATCAGACTATCCAAAAATATGAAAAAGTGATAAGAGGTTATCCAAAGGTGCCGGCTTCAGACCTTCCACCTTAAATGCTTTGAGACATGGCAATTTGCTGCTCTTTGGCAAAGACAGGCCTCTGTTTTGCGGTAAACCCAAGTTGTTTGGATCTCCCAACCAGGAAGCCAAAGCATCTGTGTTCCTACAGCCAGTGGAAAAATTTGGAAGCAAATTAAGGCACAAAAGAGTGGGTGACGAATCTCGTTTCACCTGGATTCTACAACCTACTCTTCCTTGTCCCCTGAAAAAACACGTACTGCAAAGTCTCTGCAATTGGCACGTGGTAGAACAAGTTCTTGAGATCTATGGAGGTCCTCCATTTCAGTGGATGCAGGGCTGCCACCACCAACTGAAGGGTCTCCATCTTGAAAGATGGGACCTCTGTGTCCCCAAGCGGGACAGTGACTGGCGCTTGGTCATAGATCTGTCCACACTGAACACGTACTTAGAGGTCCTGTCCCTCAAGATGGAGACCCTTTAGTTGGTGGTGGTGGCCCTGCATCCCCTGAAATGGAGGACCTTATTATTGAAGTACTATTAAGTGAGACCGTCTGCATGGTAAAATCCTGGAATTTTGGAAAATCCTGTGTGGAAAGTGTTTGAAAAGTCCTTAAATTTTGACTCCATTGAAGCAAGAACCCTGGACAGAGGAATAAATTCAGAGAAATCAAACACCAAGAACAAAATGTATCCAGATGATAAAATACATCATAGATAATGCTTCCTTTTTTGTTAACTCCTTCTATCTCTAATCTGTACCTATACTTCTATGAATGAAAATGGACGGAAGAATTGGCAAAAAACCAAATTACAATGCAGCTAGAAAACATTATCAACATACTGGAAGGTTCATCAAAGACCTATGCAGTTTAAACATCCATGATGAAATCAAGATGAACTGGAAAAGTCACCAGCGTAAAGAACTGATCCTCGATCTGGAAATTGATAGCAACACGAAGGCAACTTTTCTTGATCTTGAGATTCAGATACAGAATAAGAAATACGTGACAAAAATATCTGACAGGAGATCAATTCAACTTTGAAATTATTTCTTATCCAGACTTGAGAAGAAATATTCCAGAAAAACCAGCACATGGAGTCTGCGCCGTCATTTTCAGCCAAAATGTCACTTGGTGATTTGGCCAGAGACGTTATACAGAGGTTTCTAAACAAAGACGCGATTCTCTTTGATGATGGGGAAATCTGCCAAAGAATGTCATTCAGCGACCTCAGCATTTACGCAAAACAGGTAAAATTCATGTTAGCAAGTTACATATTATTTCAAGTTAGTCCATTAAAATAAAATGAACCACTCTTTATGAGCCCCTTTTTTTCTCACTTTCTATGAATATGCATGAAGTCATTGTCCCTCATAACCAAAAGTATGGGAAAAAATACCTCTGCTTAATAGCCAATGAGCCTCATTAATTATTCATGAATCAATCCCACTGGCCCTTATTATTATCCATATTTCAAATATCCTGCCTGAATGGGCAGAGAGTCACTAAATACACATAAATGCCCCAGTGGTCCTGTCTAAAGTCCTGCAAGGGTTGGGGTATTTTTTTTTTTGAAAAAAAAAAAATAACTGGATCTGTAGATAATTTCAACAAAATTGGTCATAGAAACCAAATGAATGATTCCTATTGAAAATGTTCCAAAGCAATTTATACAGTAAAGTTTATTGCCTCACATACATAAAATTTGAAACATCTTGTTCTAATTTGGCAAAGTTTGCATGAGCTTCATTTGCCCTCTGTGTTCCCAGAAGCTTATATCTGGCACATATTTGTCATGTGGCATGTTTGCCTCACAGCCCAAGCTAAACATGGTTAAAGTGACATCCACCTGTATGACCAAAGTCCTTGTCAGATAGGCCCAGATAGGAATTTCAGTTCTTAGGAGGCTGCATATTACTAGACCACAGCTGGAGACTGGTGTGGTTGTCCCAAGTTTCCTTGCCACTATTTGGAGGGAAGCTGTTTATGGTTGGCAGCCATGGATATGTTATATGAAGAATGATCTCCATTCTCCAAATAGCTGCCAGTACTAAGTATCAATTGGATGTTAGCCCACTACAGATACTCCCTGGGGCCTATTAATTGTTTGAGCCTGCTTCTGTGGCAAACTGCGGCATTTAGCGGCAATTTGCGGCCTTGCCGCAGAATGCCGCACTTCCCTATCAGGCCAGGTGCCAGCTGCAAAAAATTGGCGGCGGTTGGCGGCGAACTGTGGTCTTACCGCAGTACGCCGTAGATCGGCGCCAAATGCTGCAGTTCACCATCCATCGCAGAATAGTATTACTAGTTTAATGTTTCAGAAGAATGAGTCAAGTTTGTGACAATTGAATAAATACTGCCAATTTCTTGCTAAGCGCTTGGTACAGCCTATGACTGGCTCCCTACCCTGGTATGGGACAGCATAGTTGAGTAATTTTTGACATTGAGTAAATGTAATTGACTGCTGATGACAGATCATGGCCTGTTGCGTGTGTGGTCTATCACATATATATATGTATGTATGTATGTATGTATATATCTATGTGTATATATATATATATATATATATATATATATATATATATATATGTATGTGTGTGTGTGTGTGTGTGTGTGTGTGTGTGTGTGTGTATATATATATATATATATATATATATATATATATATATATATATATATATATATATATATATATATATATATATATATATATATATATGTACAAGTCTGCTCTTGTTGCTCCCAATTTGCATTAAGCCACACACAGTTCAGAAATTCTTGTCTCAGTTGTGCCTGAGAGCTTAGCTCTGGACAAAATTGATGATGGACAAACCAAGGATGTAAAGTTAGAATGGAACATCTATGCATAACTTTTGCTTGTTGATCATTGGATGTGCCTACTAATGAATCAAATTTGGAATGGCACTTGTGTCCAGAATATTTTTCAAGATATTCAACATTTAAACTTCTCAAGTGCCCCTACATGGCATAGATTACAGCTGTACTGTACTACCTTTGTGGTTCATTGGATGTACCTGCAGCACAAACATGTAAATTAAAGTTGGAATGGCACCTCAACCTTTTATTAGCTTTGAAGGTATTCAACATTTTAACTTCTCAAGTACCCTTAATCAATTAAAATTCTACAAATCTTCAAAAATGTAGGTAAAGGTGCTAATCCAACTTCAATTATAGGTTTATGCTGTAAGCCCATCCAGGGAACCACATACAAAAGTTGTTTTTTTTTTTGTTTTTGTTTGTTTTTTCTTTCTTATCAACAATATCTTCAAAACTATTCCAAAGGGAAGTCCAAATTTAATTCATAGGTTTGTGCTGTAGACACATCTAACGAATCACAAACAATATTGTAAAGTTTCAATTTTTGCTAAGTAGGGCACTTGAAAAGTTTAAGTGTTGAATATCTTCTAAAGTATAGGTGGAGGTGCCATTCCAAGTTCAATTTACAGGTTTGTCTTTTAGGTGCATACAATGAACCATGAACAAAAGTTGTAAAATTGTAAGTAATCCTAATTAGAGGCACTTGAAATGTTTAAATGTTTAATATCTTCAAAGCTATTTAATTATAGGTACAGGTACTATTCACAGTTTAATTCATAGGTTTGTGCCAAAGGCACATCTAATAAATCATAAACAAAAGTTGTAGCATTTAAATTTATTTAAGTTTTGGAGGCACATAGATTTGCTTTCAAACAAATTTTCTTTTCTAGTTATTCATTTTTATTTACATATTTTTTAACAAGTTAGCAAGTCAACATGTGGACAGAACATCTGGTTTGACTGTACTAAATGAATTTAAAATTGTAAATCAAAAATCTTGATTAAGGCAGTGATGAGACCCAGGAAATTTATTGCATTGAGTCTCCGTATAATGTGTGCATTGTCTTGTACCTGGATGGGGTTGTTTTGCTGCATTAACCCATTTAACTGAACTGCAAACTGCATGAACTATGTAACCCTTTTTGTGGTTCATGTATTTTCTTGGTGAATTGTAGACAGAAGATTGTTTACGGAAAAATGGAGCCAAAGAGGAGGTGATAGGAACCATGCTGCACCCAAGCCTTGGGGTACCAGCTCACCTGTTGGGGTAAGGGACTCACTAACTTACCCATAGTTAACCCTGTTAAGATGGAGTCCTAGTCTGTAGAATGGGCATTTTCCTAGAGTGGGCACTTTTGTGTTAACTTTTGTTGAAGAACTAATGTCTCCACTCCTGACTTGAACAGAATGGTAGTTGGCAGTTAACGCTTATCAAAGCTGCCGGTCGGCAACACATTACATAGCCAGAGTTGATGTATTTCAGTCAGTTATGCTAATTGGCACATTTGGACATTTCAATCCCCCACACGATTAAAGCAAGAAAATAAAATGCTGATACATGTATTTAAGGTACATTTGTTGTTGTGGTTCAGCTGGTGAACATGTGATAACAATTTTTTTTTTTTTTTTTTGCACGATATTTTTATTTCATGTGATCACAAGTAGTTGAATTTGAAAGCTTGCTGCAGAATTTATAAAACAATACAGGACTTACTTTCACTACAAGAGGGGGAGGCAAGCAATCTGCTGGTACAGGAAACAATTTTGCACCAGGACAACATACAGAAAATAAGGTTGTTCTAAAATAATAGTGTAAGATCCAGCAAAGCCAGTGGCGTGGAACGTAAAAGCTGTGGAGAAAGCCTGACCGGTTTCTATTCGAAAGAATCTCATCAGAGGCGTAAAATAATGGCCAGTACAAAGTACAGAAAATGAGAGGGTATCCAGAATGATGGTATAGAAAATAAAATGCCTGAGCATGCCAGTTGGTAAACATCACTTTAAACACACCCCTTTAGAAAGACCTTATAACACCTTCAGAAACTGTTTACTATCCACAACCAGCTTTAAAAGTGGCTGCAGATAGGGTACAATTTTCAGAGCCATGAGGGCACTGTAGTATTTGACAAATCACATTTCAAACAGCTATTATTGGTGTCAAAATGTGTTCACAATCAACAGAGACGGATATATACAAATATTATTATCAGCATCAGAAAGTTAAACTGATTTTATCTCCGTTGATTATATATAGTGATTTCGGTATTAGTATTAAAGTATACTTACCTGTAGACCACCATTTCCAAGACTTCCGTGTCTGGTCAATACACCAAACACAATTGAGTTGGGTTACTCACTGGCTTGTTTCCAAAAACCTGACAATTCTGGTGGTGCCATCTCTCAGTCCATATAGATCCGGTGGTGACTCCCAGTGTGCATGCTCCCTTGTACTACCTTTCTCCTTGATGAGTGGTCAGTTGACATCACCTGTGTGAAGGAAGTGGGGTAGTTGGGTGGGCTTCTGTGATGCTTGAGAGGTAATTATACTTACTAATACCAAAATTACAAAAAATTTCACACGTTAATTATGTAATGTTACCATCAGTCCGAGTGATCAGGCAGAGGTACTTGGACTTGAGGCCACCAACAGCAGATCCTGGCCAAAGCCTGGAAACCCTCCTTACTTACCAGCATGGGACCACACTGGGCCCCTTAACAAATCGCACTCCAACCTTATGGCTGTGCGCCTTGTGAGTAGACACTGTCTATTTCCATTCTTTAAGTCTTGGAGATCTAGCAAGACCGTTGTGTCAAGGATAACATGGCCAGTGCTGTGGGGCCGGTTATATGGTTCCTAGAGGTAGTGTCCATAAAATGGGTCTGCCTGCTCTAGGCCTGAGGACATAGGGACAATTGCCCAACACAAGTCTGAAAGAATGTCTTAGACCTACTCTAGGTATGCCTACCTATACACAGCATCCAAGTCTAAACCCCAAGGGAGCCATAAACTAGAACACAGTGGCTGCCCTGAGGGAGGGGACAAGGGAAGTCTAATGAACAAGTATCAGGAACATATGCAAAGGAGCCCGCTACACCATCAAAGGTGTGCATGCCCTCTTGGAGCACTGTCAAGTCACACTAGTAGTGTTTGGCAAAAGTCGTGGACGATTGCCAGTGGCAGGCCCATAGGATATTGACAAAGGGTGACATTCCTTGGGGCGCGCCAGGGGGCATTGAAGGTTAGCACCTTATGATCTCTAGCAGAGACCTCTGGAACCGTCCGTGTTTGAGAGATACATGTACCAGTGCAGTGCTCTCACAGATCCATATAGCAGAGTGTGAAACTCTTTAAGGCCATAGATAGATCTCCAGCCACTTGGTTCTTAGCAAGGAAGCCCAAGTGACACCTCATGGTCTCCTGGTCTGTCGATGTACATGTACATATAGAAGGGCGCGATGACCGCAGACAGATAATGATTGCTCCCAATGCCCAACACGTTCACCACGGTTGAGGAGATGGCTGATCAGAACCCCTTCATGCCTCTCGAGCTCTTACTGAGGACTTCCCACTGGCCAGGAGGTTGGCAGTGTCCCACTGCGCATAGTCCATGGATGTATTTACTAGTGGCGCACCAGTCTGAAAACATTTTCCAACAAGCCAAGTCAACCATTAGAGAAAAGAATTGAAGCCCCTCTCTGAAAATTTTACCTTCAACTGATTCCGAAACCTCTGTCGCGGATGTGCTGTGGGACAACTGTCACACATGGAAGCAGAACACACTGTGGGTTCCTGGTGGAACATGCTTGTCTGCAGTTGCACCAGAGGTTTTGGCCATGCCGGTAAATGTAGCGGAGGCTCCATGCTTAGTTTCAGGAGGTCTGAAGACCAATCTGTCCCCAGTGGCCAGGGGGCAACCAGGATCAAATTGCAGTTGTAGGACCGAACCTTCCTCGGAACCCTTAAGAGCATCTGTGGAGGCGGAAAGGAAGACATTCAAAGTTTGCTGCAGTCCATGGCTAGAGCCTCCACTGCTTGGGCCTGGGGGATCCAAGACAGGCAACACATTAACTGGAATTTTTGCGTTTGCCCATGTTGCGAACAGATCCATGTGTGGGGTACCCTGCCTGGCCCACATGGCCTGAACGACCCTTGGGTGGAGCAACCACTCCATCCCTACCAGCTGACCTAACATTATAGGTGTAAAAAACACATTGAATTCAGTATTATGATCATAAATAAAGATGGAGCTTTGAAAGTTATACGAACTATGCATTGGGTCGATGGGCCACTTTTGTGAAAATTTGGATGCCCTTGACCTATTTTTGGATGTCAAAATACAAAGTATGAGTGTTGATATTTTATACTCAGTGAATGACTTTTAACCTACTTTTTAAACGTTACTGATGGAATCAAAGTTAAAAAAATTCATGGACATAGTTAAGGTTATTAATTTGTTATGGAACTCAGAATGTGATGAGAATGTTGGGGAGGCAAAAGTGTGGAAGTATTGTGAAACTGGTGGCGCCACCTGTAAGTACATGCAAAATATCCGGAAATGTGTTTTGAGACAAAGTATAATTCATTATCATCAGAAAGAATGAGACTCTGATGATTCTAGATGTACATGCATTATAAACGTATATCATGTGATTTTTTTTATACTTTTATTACATAATCTGTGTGACCTTGATCTTCTGTCTCAAAGTCACTGAGGACATAAAGTTAGGGACTCGCTCATTGTTGTCTTGGCACATGCAACAATATCCATCATAGGAAGTGCACAAATATGCTATGAGTACATGTGGAGCAAAGTGCCATCTAGTGAATAAGTCAGACACTAAAATCACATAAGCTTTATATGTTCAAAAGCCACTTCAGGACTCACAACTTTGAAATGAAGATGTATATTTAATATAGTCATGATGCCAGCAGAGCATTAGGCCCATGGGCCTTTTGTTTTTTGTTTTTGTGACTACGTGTATCTACATGTGTAACATTGATTTAAGATTGACAAATTTCAGCACTGATTATTTCCGTCTGAAAGCTATATTGTACCAGGTGGTGCCTGTATAAAATACATTGTAGATCTTTTATTATTCCAGAATATTGGGTGCGCCAGCAGCGTTTTTCACATTGTCATCTGATACACCCCAGCTGCGGCTCTGTCAGACTGTTACAAGTGCCTGTTTGCGTTTCATAATCTGCAGCCTACAATATCTAGAGGTGAAATTTATACAATAGTTATCGATAGGATACGTTGAACATGGTAAACAGACATGAGTAAATATTATGTAGAAAGAAGCCTAAGATGGCTTACATATGCATAGTTTATCTTGCATTAAAATCATTATGAAATTACATGGATTTGTCTGTATGTCTGTGTTGACAGAATGTCCATTTAAACATGAATGGACAGGACAGATCATGGCTTACTTTCCCTATTTAAGGACACCATGGAATACTCATGAGTGAAAGTTTTTGAGTCTGTTGAATGACTTCTGTCAGTATAAATAAATGTATCTATCCCTGTATGATGTATAAAGTTCTAAGTAGGGAGAGCATGTAGACAGCAGTTTAGCTTGAAGCCTTCCCTCTTCAAAGTGCCTGCATGGAAATTGTTAACTGTCTCTTTTTTTTTTTTTACATAAATTTCTCTTTAATAGGAAACATTTTTGGGGAGAATTTTGCTGAAGACGGACTGCTCTCAATTATAATACGGGTGTTAGATTCATATTCCTTTTGCAGACTTTTCATTCAAGTACCAGCATCCCTATAGTTCCAGAGAATAGCATAGTCCATGTCAACAGCTTTCTTTGGGACGCTTTGGGTGCCTTGGGCCCAAAGTGTACCCAGGAAAGCTGTTGACTCAGCCCAAAACTTGGTGCTGAAAAGGTTAAATACATTGGATAATATTTCTTTGTTAAGCTGACCAGTTTTTAAGACTGCCGGCAGTATAAGGCACTTTTTGCTGGCAACAGGACTTGTCGTGTGTGTAAATTAATGGCAAGTACCACCATCATTTATCCAGCAAGTTGGGAGGAGCCATTAACTGAAACAAATCTCAAACATTTTTAGTGTATCTAATGACTGTACAGCGATAACTTCTCATCGATATTAAGATTTTGTGGAAAAATACCAATTTGTCTCTCTTAAATCCACAGAAATAGGTCTATTTACAGATACTGCTGTCCAAGCTGGAGTCCTTCAAGCCAGAGGTGTTGGAGAAGTCTCTATGGGACAAGACAACCCTGGTGCACCTGACAATAGTGCCACCAAGCAAATGGAGGGTACCCCTGGCTTATGTCATCACCACCTCTGGTACCACAGGGGAACCCAAGCTGGTCAGGGTACCACACCACTGTATTGTCCCAAATATCACGCATCTCATGTAGGTATAAGGTTGGATTTATTTCTTGTGTTTCCGTTACATGTACATTATAGGAAGCCATTAACTGCAAGTTTCAATGTAATAACTTGGGACTGTCTTTTTTTTTTTCAGGTCAGCTTATTTATCAGTCTGCTGAGCTTATATGGGATGGCGAGTTGTCTGTCATCAGTCTGTCCATCCACAATTCACATTTTCGACTTCTTCAAAACTGTCAGTCAGATCCACTTCAAACTTGGTGAAGATTCACTTTTGCTGGGTCACTACCAGTTTGGTCCAAATAATCGTGCTCCATTGATATTCATTTTTTTTATGGATTTTTTTTATCATTTTATGGCAAAATTTTAAAACAATAGCAGCAAATCAGACATAGTGGCTAATATCTCTGTAATTTTGAATATCAGTGCCATAGTTGCTGTAAACACTAACAGCAAACTACCTATCAAATTTCTTTTGGAGTTGTTAATTTAGACCTTGAGTGGCATTGAAAAGTCAACTAATATCTGGGTAATGGTGGATCACAGGGCCATGGTTGCTCTGAAACACTAATAGGAAAAGTACGCATAGGGTTTCTTCTGATGTTCATTTTGACCCTGAGTAACCGTGAAAGGTCAAACGTACCTATTGGCACATATCTTGGTAGTAGTGGATTCTGTCACTTTTCATTTAAAAAAAATTCTTGCAACCTATGTGAGTGAAGACTGATGATATAAGCAGTGATGATAATCTTAAAAAAGGTGACTTTGAAACCATTCTGAAGTTCAATCATGTCATTGTTGGGTTTGATATTTATGAATATGGGTCATGTTTTTGTACATATTAAGTGTATCATACTGGAGACGTCCGTCTGTAGAACTTCAATTGTTTAGTGAGGGACTTGTAGAAGTCTGCTCTTTGCATTGGATACTCTATAACAGTGATTCAATCACTTGACTTTTAAGTAGATAATGTTCCAGATTCATAGATATCACAAAAACGATATAGGCCTACTTTCTACTTTTGCTATAAACTCAGCTGACGAACCAGTCAGAAGAAACAAAATAGTGATAGGCCTACCAATTCTCTTTTTTTTTTTTTTGCAGAAGGTGATAGAATTTGGATTTTGAGTGGTTGGGCTTATACATATTGGAAACCCTATAGTCTGTATTTAATGAAGAATATTTCACAGGTTAGGAGGACCGGTTTAAAACCACCAGTTGCCTTTTGTGGGTGACTGCCTGTCTCAAGTCCGGAGTGAAATTTGTTTCTTTTCATTGGTATTGGAAGATGAATGTTTATGCTTTGGTAACTCTGGGATCTCTTTGCTGTCAATGTTTGGTTTGATATTTATGAATATGAGTCATGTTTTTCTGCATAAGTGTATTATACTAGAGACGTCCGTCTTCCTTCCTCAACAATTCACATTTTCAACTTCTTCTCCAAAACCATCAGCCAGATTCACTTTAAACTTGGTGGGGATGTGCCTTGGGTGGGTCTCTACCAAGTTTCACTTTAAACTTTGTGAGGATGTGCCTTCGGTGGATGTCTACCAAGTTTGTTCAAATGGTCACGCTCCAGTGATTTTCCTATTTTTTATGATTTTTTTTGTTCTTTTTGGGGCAAATCTTAAAAAATCTTCTTGGAGACTGCTCACCCAATTGCTTTGATATCGCACAGGGACACTTAGTTCTGAATGTGGCCACCAGGTGGTGCTGCGATTTTTAAAAAAATTCTTTGTAATTTTTTTGTGTGTTTTTTGCTATTTTCAATACCTTCTCCAGAAGTATCAATCAGATTAAGCTGAAACTTGGTGGATATGTTCCTTGTGGGAGGGTCAAACAAAACTTTTCACTAAGTGGCATTGCTTTAGATTCCTGATTTTTAACATTTTTTTTTTAATTCGGATACTTATCGGTAAATGCGCCATTCCTATTGATTATTATGTAAAGCAGTGGGTATTCTAATGCTAAATCACATTTTCAACTTCTTCTCTGAAACCATCGACCAGATTGACTTCAAACATGGTGACAATGTATCTTGGGTGGGTCTCTACTTGGTTTATTCAAATGGACATACTCCAGTGATTATTGGATTTTTTATTAACTTTTTTGTTCTTTTTTTGGCAAATCTTAAAAAATCACCTTCTCTGAAACCACACACCCAATTGCTTTGATATTAAACAGGAACACTCCTGGGAACTCTTAGTTATTAATTTGTTCACCAGGTGATGCTGCATTTTTTTTCTTTTTTGTTTGGTATTTTTATTGATTTTTTGTGTGTTTCTTGTGAAAAGGTCAAACAAATTTGTTCACCAGGCAGCACTGCTGTGGATTCCTGATTTTTTAATATTTTTTTTAATTTAGGTATTTATAGGTAAATGCACCTTTCCTATTGATTACTATGTCAAACTTGGTAGGGATACCTTTGATAAGTGTCTTCTCATTTGTCCTATCCCAAGTTCACCGAACCACAAGTGTGATGAATTTGTAGGTCAGCTGAGCATGGGCTGTTCACACAGCCCTCTTATTTTTAAATCGGGATGATCGGCTTTTGAACAGGACCCTGTTGTGAAGGGAGTGAGTATGAAATTCATGTTGGTAATGAATGGGACTCGAACTTTCAACGTTTGGCACCAGTTGCCTAGCTGAAATGGGAAACGCAAATATCCACTCGACCAAATCCCCATTCATAAAAATAATGGTTCATTGGAGGTAGTTATGTGTGAGTGCCATATCAACACTGTTATGCAGTATATGTACTGAGTCAGCATTTATTATCAGAATTGGAGACTTAAATCCACCAGCATTAAGGAAATGCAGAAAATATATAATTCATGTTCTGAACGAGTGGGACTCCAACTTGCAACCTTTGGCACCAGTCACCTAGTTGAAATGGGAAAGTGTTTTTCCATAAAGGTCAGACTTACTCAGTACATCGGTGACCTTGATCCTAACCCAACTTCACAGAGCCACAAGTGTGAAGAGTCTCTAGGTCAGCTGAGCATGGGCTCTTCACACAGCCCTCTTGTGATGCGTTCCTCCTACCGGAGGAGGGACATATAGTAATCGCTTTTCCGTCGGTCCGTCTATCCATCTGATATGTGTGTCCAGGCTATAATTTGCTTGTCTGTCAATTTAAATTAGTGAAACTTTACACACAGATGTATCTGGGCATAAGGGTGTGTCATGTACCAAAAGTAGGTCACTAGGTCAAGTATCTTGGTCACAGTGACCTGTGTTTGTAAAAATCATATCTGGACTATAATTCCATTACTATTTAACTTAGTTTCATGCAACTTCACACACACATATATCTCGACCTAAAAGCATCTCATCAAACAAGACTAGGTCAATAATCTGTTTCACGGTGATACAATCATGCAAAAGTACATTACACTTCATGTTCAGCTGTAATACAGTTGTCCTTTGACTTGAAATCATGATACTTTAGACAAATGTGTATCTGGATACAAGGGTATGTCATCCATAAAAAGTAAGTTACTAGGTCAAGTATCTGGGTCACAGTGACATCCTTGTAAACTCATGTCTTGGTGTAATTCCTTTAATCTGTAACTTAGTATCATGAAACTTCACACATGCATATATCTTGACCCAAAAGTGTGTCATGAAGTAAAACTAGGTCACTAGGTCAAATATCTGGGTCACTTGTATATCCTGGTAAAATCTTTTTCCAACTGTTATTCCTTTACTTATCTTGACCCAAAGGCATGTCATGGAACAACAGCAGGCTGGTAGGTGAAGTTTCTGGGTCACAGTGGTATATCCTGATAAAATCATGTCGGGACTGCAATTCCTTTACTCATTAAGTTAATTTCATGAAACTTCATATACACACATCTTGACCCAAAAGTTGGCCATGTGACAAAAGTAGGTTATTAGGTCAAGTACTATGTGTCCTTGCATCTATCGGTCCACTCTTCATGACCAGGCTGTAATTCTCGTGTGCTTCAACTTAGATTAGTGAAACTTTACACACAGGAGCATCTTGGCATAAGGGTGTGTCATGTAACAAAACCAAGTCACTAGGTCATGTATCTGGGTCATATAGTGACATATCCTTATAAAATTGTGTCCAGGCTATAATTACTCTACTTTTTAACTTAGTTTATGAAATTTCACGCACACATATATCTTGACCTAAAGTTGCGTCATGAAACAAAAGTAGGTCACTTGGTCAAGTATCTTGGTCACAGTGATAACTTATTTTTATTGACAACAGTCATTCCAAAATGAAACTTGTGATTAGCAAGTTTATGAATGAGGTGATGGGGGCATGGATTCAGCAGTCTCGAATTGCATTTTAATTCTGTGTATGATATAATCTTTGCCAAAACATTGTGTGTGAATGATTTTAATTTCCTTTATCCTTAGATCCATCTTCAAAGTGACATCAGAGGATTTACTTTTCCAGACATCACCTTTGACCTTTGACCCAAGCATAGTGGATATATTTGTCAGCATATCAAGTGGAGCTACTCTTCTGATAACCCCAGACATTATCAAAATGGTGCCACGGACACTAGTGCAAATGTTATGTTGCAGGCATCAAGTAACAGTTTTACAGGTAGGCATACCAGAAGGCCACTTCTGAAACAAGTCAGCTCATAATGTGCTATGTACATGAACTATCAGCACAGAAGGCTCTCACGGTCTTGATACACTAATGTTAGAATTAAAAACTAAAATTCTTGGAAAACAAATGGTTAAAGAGGTAACGCAAAAAATATTAGTTTTACAAACTTTGGTTTGATGATAGGACCAAAACCTTAATTTTGGGACCTTTATCATGCTCATTCTGTTATGAATTTGTTTGAATAACTACTAACCCCCCCCCCCCCCAAAAAAAATAATAAACCAAAAAAAAAGCAAAAAAACCCTTGCCTCCCTCCCCCCCCCCAAAAAAATTCAATAAACAAATACTGAAAAAGACAGAAAGAAAGAAATTGATGGTAGAACAATCCTCCACCCCTGCGAAAAAATAAGATAAAGTAAATAAATCAATAAATAAATAGACTGTACTCGCTCTCTTATATATAATATATACATACATACATGTGTACACACAGACACATACAACTGTACATACATGTACATGCATATAGAAAACTCAAAATCAAAATTTAAAATGAACCAATGACTATTCTGATAATATTTTAATTTTATTACGTTATATATACATGTACCTTGGATTTGAAATGTAACTGCAGTTCATTGCACATGTGGAGAATGGAGAACTATCACACAGAGTCTGTATCACAGGTTCACTTTAATATCCATTAGCAAACAGCAGCATTCAAGGTGAAGTGAGTTGACTCGGTAGGGTTTATCACAGACCGCAGTTTAATAATGAAAATAGCTTCTTTTTTTTTCAAGCAAACAACACTTGACCACTTGAACTGGTCTGTGAAAAGTCTTCTCTTATGTAATCTGGTAAAGGCTATTTATTCAGTCATTAGGATGGACATATAAAGAGGGCCCCTGGGGTAGATTAGTACTTATTAGTGCTAACTGGGTCACCCTCTCAAAATAAAGTTTTATATGTATATATCTTCCACAATAGGAGACATTCATATTTAACTGCGATCCTGCTCACTTCCTGTGTTGCCGGGGCAACAGACTGATGCTTCCATCATGATCAGGGCAGATTTGTATTATACTGTAAATTGCTTTAATTTCGCTGTATTCTTATTTTCGCTTATTAACGCTAATGGCACAAAACAGTGAAAATAAAAACACAGTGAAATAGTATTTTAACATTGTTTGAATGGGAATAATGTCCAAAACAGTGAAATTAAAACTACACTGAAATGTGAAAAATACAAAAACCGTGAAAATTTATACACGCGAAAATAAAGCAATTTACAGTATTATAATTATACTACATAAACATCCATAATTAACACCTTTTCAACCAAAAGGGAGCCCCTTTCTAATTATTTTAGGCATCCTTTTTGTTTCAAATATATGTTAATACATTTTCTTAAGATTATGTGCGTTAGTGTTGTTCATTTTGTTGAGAAAGTACTTTTGACCATGCAAAATACATGGATCTGCCCTGATGCAGATGGCTCCCTCTTTTGCTCAATAGATGTTAGAGTAGGACTGCATTTAGATATGAATGCATCCTATTGTCCACACACTGCTGGCAGCACTTCCTCATGCTGTGTGTCAACTTCTTGATCAGCCTCTGAGGTACCTTGTCCTACTTCTGCAAAAGATAGCATCCTACATGTACATGTAGGTTGGCAAAATTGCTCATCTTCTCATAGTCTTTTCTCTTCAGGTGGCTCTGTAGGTGCTCGAAGGGTTTAGATCAGGAGAAGATATGGGCCACTCCATTACCTTCACCATCTCCCTGTCTGCAAATCAAGTCCTCAGCTTCAGCAGCAACATGTGGTTTTGCTTTGTTTTGCATCAGGATGAAGTTGACACCAATAGCACTAGCATATGGTAGCATGTGGATCTCAGTGATGTAGTGTTTGTCAGTTAGTGTACCATTTAGTGTGGCTAGGTCAGTCTTGCCATTGGCTGAGTTGCCGCCCAGACCAGGATGTTGCCACCTCCAAATGCAATTGTGGGCTGCACACAGCATGCAGCTTTGGTCTCCCCCTGGCCTCAATTCCCACATCATTTCTGTGCAGGGATAAGCAACATTCGTCAGAAAATAGCATGCTGCCCCATTTGGCTTGTGTGCTGTGGACTTTCTGTCTTGTTCACTGGAATCTGGCAACTTTGTGGCGACTGGGCAGCATCTGTTTCTTTGTAGAAGCCTAAAAGTTGCCCCTAAAAGTGACCTCTGTCATTTCTAGGCTAGCCTAGAAGTGACCCCAGGTCAGTTACAGGCTAGCCTAGAACTGACCCCCCAGCCTAAATTTGACCCCCTTGATTTTTTTTCAAAATGTTATGAAATTAATCCTGTCATCAAAAATGTAGTATTAAAGGGAAAAGTGGTATTTGGTGCAAATTTAATTAATTGAAAGAGAAAAAAATGAGTACATGTATTTAGCAATGTATGTGCTTGTGCTGTCAGAACAGCCAATAAATTTAAGCAAAGATGGTACCTGAACATTAGCTAATCTGGTAATGGTAAACATGCTAAGGCTTGCAGATTTTTCAAGTGTTGAACCCACAAACATGTCAGAGTAAGCATTGATTCACCTTTTTTAGATGAAATTATTGAATCAATCACACACAAGCTAAACCCTTAAGGTCTGTTCTTGGGTTCAGCACAGCTTGACTGTGATTGATTCAACCCCCCCCCCCCCCCCAAAAAAAAAAAAAGAAAGAAAAGAAAAAGGTTAATCAATGCTATAATCTCCCGTATGGATATGGAAGCCAAGAATCTCCCTATTTCTTTTCAAAGAATTTTGACAAGCATGTGTTAATATGTGAAATGACAATCACAGTTACTTTGATGTTTAAAGAGTATTTTCCATTTTGCTCATTTCAGGCAACACCTACTCTTATTTCAATGCTTGGACCCCAAACTCTGCAAGAAACACTGCTGGGTAACACATCGGGCCTGAGAGTGTTGGCACTGGGAGGAGAGGCATTCCCCAGTCTGTCCACTCTTAGATCGTGGCGACACCCAGACAACAACACTCAAATTTATAACTTGTATGGCATTACTGAAGTATCGTGCTGGGCTTCATATTATTGTATTCCACAGACATTGCTCCACAAAGAGTAAGCCTTCTGCATTACATCACAATGTACTTGATGTGACCCTTCCACGAGGTACATTTCCACCAAGTTTCAGCACAGTCTGAGTCCTGGTTTTGGAAAAAAAGTAAAAAATAGTTTTGATGGACAAAAAAAAAAAAAAATTAAATGGCAGTGCCACCTCTAGAACAAATTAAGGTGTAAGGGTCCCCAGAAGTCTCCCTACATGTATACAATGTTGAAGCAATTGGTGAAGACATTTGGGAGAAGATTTTTTCAAGATTTTGCCAGAAAATTAACAAAAAATCTAAAAATTGCTGGAGCATGACCATTTGAACAACTGGACAGAGACCCACCCAAGGTAGATCCCCACCAATTTGGAAGAGAATTATTGCAGCTAACAGTTGAAAATATGAATGGACAATGATGACTGGCAGACAGATGACCCATCTCTGACCATCCTAGAAGATCAGCTGCCTGACAAGTCAGCTGAGCTAGGAAACCCTAATTATATCATACCAAACTTGCACTGGGATCCTGTAGTTTGAAATCTTTGAATGAGTATTTGTGTACATGTATGTATTAAGAATTTGCTTTAAAAATTGGAAATTATGACATTCATGGCTTTTAACAAACATTTTGGTTGAAAGTCCAAGAGCTGGGAAAGCCTTGTTTTTAGCTTAGCTGAATAGTTAAGCAGCTGAGCTAATAGGTTGCCCACTTGTCTGTCATATGTCCATCCCTCCATTCACAAATTTACATTAATTTTTTTACTTCTTTTCTAAAAACACTGTCCAGATTCACTTGAAATTTAGTGAGCGTACGTTAGGTTGGAGACAACTGCTTTAACGTAGAAGAGCTCTATACCCCCAGTAAATCATTGAAAAGCCTTCCTGTATACATGGGGGGGGGGGGGGGGTTCTGATTAAGTTTGTATCTATTCCATAATATTTATAATATATATTACATGTTGTGCTGATATTGTAACAGGGTGCCATGTAACCATATGTTAGACAAAAGAAAATAATTTACCGCCACTGGTGTCTGGTTCTTCAGTCACTAATTAAATGCTTCTCCCTTTAACAGCTCATCAGTGAGGAAGGGGAGTACATACAGCTAGTTGTTCCCAGTTTTAAAAGACCATTTCCAGCATGATAAATCTTGGGTGCACATGGGTCTCTGCCAACTTTGTTCCAATGGCCACACTCCAGGGACAGAAGGATGTCTTTTAGGAATTTTTATGCTATTTTTTTGGGCAAAATCTTTAAAAAATCTTCTCCAAAACTGCTTGGCCAATATTATACGTTGTTTGTTCTGAAACGTGGTGAAAAGTTATATTATCAAGGGTTAAACAAAGTTGTTCTCCATGTGGTGATACTCCAAATACCTGAATTTACATGTAACAAACCATTTAATTTAGTTGTTTTTTTTGGGGGGGGGGGGAGGGGTGGTACATTTTCACTATTTTTGACTTCTTTTCCCAAACAGTGTGTCAGATTATGCTGAAACTTTGTGCAAATGTACCTTGTGGAAGGGTGAGGCTGTGATTTTTTTGGATGAATTTTTGTGGGTTTTGAGCTCTCTTGATCATAGGCTGCAGAGCTTAGTTTTATGTTTTGTGACCATGGAAGGGATGGGTCTCAAACCAGCAACCACGTACAGTGATGTGATCACCAATGTCTGTCCTTCTGTCCATCTGTCTGTCTATAAACTTTTGCTTGCAAGTGTGAAACAGTCCACAATTTTCAAGATATATAACCTCATGTGACTTTCACTACTTATCATGTGTATGAAAATGTAGGTTTAGGTTGATATTGATGAAACCTCCTACAGTATTTTGTATTATTTAGGCCAAAATGTAAAGATACTGATAATGCTGATTTTCAAAGAGTTTTTCATGAATCATCGCGAGCCTTGTTAAGGATGTCAAGCAAGCAAAAAGACAAAAATGTATTGAAATTCAATGGTGCCACCTTCTATGGTCTTATGAAAGATATGGACCAAAAGGTGTTGAAAACACATTAAATTTGTTATGTTGAGAAAGAAAAAAGCTTATGACACCAAACAAATCAAGTGTGTCTCATAGGCTTTAATATGGCTGACCTTGACCAATTTCCTCAAGGTCACTGAGGGAACACTTGTCAGGAATTTTTTTTTTTTTTTCTGCTATGGTCAGGACATCTGAACTTGTGCACATGCATCAATATAGGATTACAGAAACATTATACAGACAAAAGTCTGTACACTACGGAATCATGGTGGTGCCACTGGTGGTATGAAGTGGAACTACCATTACACGGGTGTAAAAATTGCATTAAATTCATTATTTTGATTATAAATAGGGATGCAACATCTAAATTTATACTAAGGTATTGTGTCGCATTTGGATTTCTAACTAACCATGATAACTGCTTCAGACACAACCAAGCATGCAGATTAAAGTTAAGATAGTAAGTCATGTTTTAAAAGTACTTTAACAACCGTTTGTCCCTGTAATTCCGAGAACAGACACCTGGAACCTTGCGAAATATTGCGATAATGATCACCAAACAACGAAGGCTATGCTGTTTCACCGAACAGCTGTGGCTATGCAGCTATGATGTTTCCGTGGCCCAAGTTAACCATCCAGACCAGTTGAAATATAATGCTGTGTTTGAGTTGACTTTACTGCAAATTACGACACATGATGCACACCTTCTCAATAATATCTTTCAGCCAAGGTTGATCAATTTTTGTTTGGGAAGGGCAGCGTGAAGGTACTTTTTTTTGTCCCATTTATTTTAGGCCTTTGCCTTTTTATTAGAGTCTGTCAGGTTACTTGAACCACACATATATTTGCTAGGCTTTAGGTAACTTGGACATATGTTAAAGCAAGTTTCAAATGAATGCTCTTTCCCCTTGTATACATTAACTCCTGTGACATCAGTTTAATTTGTTACCTGGGAACAGCAAGAGACACCTGTTTTGATTATAAATTGGCATGGAACTTGTCAACTTACACCAAATATTAAATTTGGTAAATTTTGGATGACCTTGACTTATTTTCAAGGTCATTAAGGAAGTAGTAAAGGGTACTAAATTTTATGTTGAAAAATATGATGGCTAATAATTCCAAATATACCACAAATGTGTATCATATATACAAGTTTCATATTGCATAATATGGGTGACCTTGACTTATATTTTCAAGGTCATGCAGGGAAATGTGAGGAAATAATTTAATTTTATTATGGTCATCAAGGATCTTGAATATTCGACTTTCTTGAAATAAAAACAAAAACAAAAACAAATATGTGAGGGTCTGTCATTGGTCCATCCATTGTCCGTCCGTCCATTGTCCCGTCATCCCTCGTCTGTCCACATTTTACTTTTTCAGCTTTTTCTCGAAAACCGTCACCTACATTCACTTCACACTTGGTGGGGATGTACCAAGTTTGTTCAAATGGTAAAGTTCCAGTGATTTTTTTATTTTTTATGAATTTTTTTGTTCTTTTTTGGGGCGAACCTTAAAAACTCTTCATCTCTAAGACCGCTCACACAATTGTTTTGATAGCACATAGGAACACTCCCAGGGACTCTTAGTTCTAAATTTGGTCATCAAGTGGTGCTGCAATTTTTATCTTTTTTTTTTTAATGATTTTTTGTGTGTTTTCAGTATTTTTAACTTCTTCAGAACCATCACTCAGATTAAGCTGATACTTTGTGGATATGATCCCTGTGAAAGGGTCAAACAAAGTTGTTCACTAGGTGGCACTGCTGTTAGTTTCTGATTTTTAACTATTTTTTCATTTTGGATACTTACCGATAAATACACGTTTCCATTTGATTACTATGTAAGTCAATGGACATTCTAATATTAATTCACATTTTCAAATTTTTCTCCAAAACCGTCATCCAGATTGACTTCAAACTTGGTGGCAATTTATCATGGGTGGGGAAGGTTCCTGTGGGCTTTCATTTGGTGTAGTTAATCTGGACCTTTAGTGACCTTAAAAGGTCAAACTGGAGGTCAAGCCGACGCATTGACTTCATGTCTGGGCTCTGTTTCCATGGACTTGGATCATCATCATCATTGTCAGCTGAGCACAAGACCATTATGGTCCTCTTGTTTTCTACTTTTGTGTATTTTCACTGTTTTTGACTTCTCCAAAAACATCACTCCAATTGTTATGAAATTCGGTTTAAATGTAGCTTGTGGGAGGGTTGAGCAAATGTGTTTTATTAGGTGAGGATACCCTGGATCCCTGATTTTTAACAAATGTTTCAATTCAGATACCTGTCATTGAATGCATGCTCTCCTATTGATCACTGCAGATTAAAGTCAATGGGGATTGAAATGGAAATTAAGTCACATTTTTGTCTCGCCAGCATAAACTGTTGGTGAAACTAAGCACTCACTTTCCAGACGTCTGTCCATCCGTCCATCCATCCGTCAGTCCGTCAACAAAAATTTGACAGTGGCATTATTTCACTAATCTACTCGGGGTAGGGCTTTCATGCTTGGGTTTATGATTTATAGTGATTGTCACTACAGATTTGTACCATCACTGTCATACTTCATTGGTTTCTTCATGCTTGAATAAGCATTGTAGAAGAATTGGCTTGAATTATGCTGGAAAGACATTCATGCCCCCCGCCCCCTCCTCCGCACCCAGGGCATGGCTCTGGTTTATTTCTTCTCCAAAACTGTCAACCAGATTCACTTCAAACTTTGTGGGCATGTACCATAGGTGGGTGTCTATTGAATTGTTCAAATGGTCATGCTCCAGTGAGTTGTGGATTTGATATTTTATTTACTTATTCATCTAGTACAGTTTCTAATTTTTTTGCGGGGAGAGGGTGCAAATTCTTAAAAAATGTAGCTTGTGGGAGGTTAAACAATGTTGTTCACTGGGTGGTGATACTCTGGATCCCTGATTTTTAATTTTTTTGTTTTGTTTTTGTTTTTGTTTTTTGTTTTTTGTTTTTTTTTTCAATTTGGGTACCTATTAGTTAATTCATATATTTCTATTGATTACTATGTAATTCAATAAGGATTACAATGGAAATTTACAGTTTGTGCATATAAGGTCAGTTAAGCAAAGAACTGTCAAAGTGTTCTTGTTTTGTGATGGTCATTGCATTTTATGTTTTGATATTTATAGTATTACGGGAACATTATTCAGACACAAGTCTTGATGCCTTGTGCAGTCATGATGGCACCACTATTAATTGGAACTAACTTTATAGGTATCAAAACACATTAAATTCATTATTGTGATAATTGGTAGAGGCAGAATTTTTTAAAAAATTACACATCTACAATTAGGCCCATGATATGTAAAATGGCCCACGCATGTGTAGCATGTGGAAGGTGAGTATTGCGCAATGTGGATGACCTTGAACTATTTTCTCAAGGACATGGGGAAGTTACATGTCAGAAGAGCATTGGGCCTTGTGTCAATCACTTTGAACTTCATTCAAGGAGTAAAAACATCCAAAATCTGATTTAAAATGGTCAGAAATGTTCAGCTTTAGGTACAATGGAACCTCCCTATTAAGACCACCTAGGGGACTGGGGAAATGTGGTCTTTATAGGGAGTGGTCTTAAGTGGGGCTAGAATTTAAATGAGTATGAACACAAATGAGACTAAATTGGTGGTCTTAATATAGAAATGTTCTCTGTATGGAGATAGTCTTAATTGGATATACCACTGTACATCATGTGCTGCATTGTGATATGGTTGTCTCTTAACTCATTCCATACCAGTCCCTGATTTTTCTGTATTTTTACCTAGATTTAAGATCATGATAATTGCATATAAATTCTTCATGAAAAGAGCTTTCATTCAGGTACCAACATGCCTATAGTCATAAGTAAGTGGTTCTGGCACTGCCTGGCAAGTCATGCTGCAGCTGCTGCAAGGGCAGCTGCAGCATGACTTGCCAGGCAGTGCCAGAACCACTGACCAAGGTCTGTCACCATAGTATGGAATGAGTTAACAGCTGAGGTCTGTGTATTTGCTCATGAAGCAACATTTCAGATGTTAGATTTGGGCATGTTCGCGGGGGTGGGGGGGGGGGGGTGGGCAGGGGATGTGGGGTAGACAGGGCTGTGTGCAAGGCCAGGGCTACTGTTGCATTGTATTTTTGTACCGACTTTTTGGATAAAAAAAAATAAAATAAAATAAAATAAAATAAAATAAAACACACAAAAAGTTTCATAAGCTACAAACAGATAATTTGGTCAGTTTTATGTGTTGAAAGTTCCCAGGTATGCAAAACAGCTTGAAAATTTTGATGGAGGCAAACCCATCACCTGGGGGCAGTTTGAAATGATTATATTTTCCATAGCTGCAGGCATGGGAGATTTGCTTCAGATATTGCAGACTGGCAACTATTGACATATTTTTTTACTTGTTTCCAGATGCAAGGATGACCCAGACATACCACTGGGTCAAGCCCTGCAGGGCACAGTGATGAAGGTACACGATTCCCAGGGGTCAGAGGTCAGACTGGGATGTGGGCATCTGATGATAGGTCAGTTGCTGCAGGCAAATCTTTGTCTGGAAACCTGCCTCTCACATGAACACGTATACCATATTCAATGTTCATAGTTTGGGGAAAAAATGGCATTTGTTTTTAATGGTGTACAATATACAATTTTAATGAACTGGTAGAGTTAAAGGTCTATATTAAAACAATACATACATACATACATACATACATACATACATACATATGTACATACGTACATACATATATACGTACGTACATACATACATACATACATACATACATACATACTTGAAACAAGGGAAATTTTTGAAGTCTTTTACAGTCCCAGTTAGATTCTGGCAATAAATGTGATGTGTTAAGACACACTGCTGATGTTGTGTGCAGACAAAGTGCTGATCAGTATGGATATTCATTTACCTGAAACACCTTGTTTGAGCCATTAAGAATATATGCAAGTCCAGGGTGGTGTGATAACTATGATAATTAATTTCATTTTACCGTAACTTTATATTTGCCTTAATTTCATCTGAAGCAAATGCTGTAAAAATCAGACCACAATGAGCATAATCATAATTAGATTTAATAATATTCCTAGGAATTTTGCCAAAGAATTCAAATCCTGAATTTAAAGCTTCGCAGAAGCGAGGTCTGCCTGCAGTGAGGCCAAGCAGTATTTGTGCAATGCATTTATGTTAAATTTTTATCCCAGTGAACAGTAAAATGAGGTAATCTATATAAAGTGATTTATAACTATGATATCTAGTGGGAATTGTAATTGTAAGTTTCGCTAAATCATTGACTGTGAAAGTGCATTTATTTTGTTTTTGAATCATGATTGCAAAATCACCCCCACCTCTGTTAGAGGCCTCTGAAATATGAAAGTGTTGAAAACCTGCACGTGTTAAAATGCTGACAACATGGAATTTTTCAGGCATTTAACATCTGCATTTTCTGTTAACAACTAACAAAAAATTTTTTTTCCATGAGTTAAAGGTGGGACAGATCGTATGTGTATTATTGGAGATGAAGAGTGTGTGGCAGCAGGTGTAACCAGAGACACTGGAGACTTGGTGAAAGTAGACGAGGCCGGCAACATATTCTACCTGGGCCGAACAGACGAGCAGGTTAAGAGACACGGCAAACGATTCAACTTGATGGAGCTAGAACAGGTGACTATGGGCAAACCATGGCAACATTTCCAAAGGGAACTCAGAATGTATGTAACAAAGGAGAAATAAAACAGATTTTCATGGTTATATACCAAATGTTGGATGTCCTCAGTGACATTTTTTGCAACAATGTTTTAGTCATTTAATATATATATATATATATATATATATATATATATATATATATATATATATATATATATATATATATACATATATATATATATATGTGTGTATATATATATATATATATATATATATATATATATATATATATATATGTATATATATATGTATGTATATGTATATATATATGTATATATATGTGTGTGTGTGTATATATATATATATGTATATATATGTGTGTGTGTGTGTATATATATATATATATATATATATATATATATATATATATATATATATATATATATATATATATATATATATATATATATATATATATATATACATATATATATATTGCTTTATTTCAGACTCATCAGTACATGTACATGTTGGTCCATAGTGAGAATTAGTAAAAGAGAAAGAAAACAAAACAAAAATAAAGTGAAAGCACAGAATGCCTGGCGCACAACCAAGTGTAATTACATATAACTTGTGAAAACTACCAGACAAGGAACCTCAGGTTTAGGATAGACTGAAGAAAATCTGGCATGAAACAAAAAAATCTAAATATAATTAGCCAGTATGCAAATATAACAAGTGTCTTATTACAGGAGACTGATAGAATATGTCAGAGTATAATACACATTGAATTAAAGTATTGTTGCTGTTCTGTATACGGTGTCTCAGACTGAATGCTTGTTTCCTCCACAAGGTGTCAAAGGTATTTGTTCTGTTGGAGACCAACATTTAAACTAATGTTTACATTTTGTTGTCTGAGGCTTGATAGAAACATGATTGTTAGGGGCGTAAAATGGCAAAACATCTTTGTCCTGGAATGGGGAGCTTGTGTGACATAATGATGACTGTTATCAAAAACATCAGGCTCACTGGCCAGAACAAATCTGTGAAATTGAAAATGAAAAATACTTGAAATACCATGGGATCCTAGTATGCATACGTCACCAATCGTGTCTGCCTGTGGAGTGGCAGAGGCCGGTTCTTCCCATTTCATACATTTCTTATTTGTTGTCTTGCTTGTCAAAATTGTTGCTTTCTATGAAATAATTCTTGAAGAATGTTAGGCAAAAAAAAATAAAAATTAATAAAACATGGTAGGATTATGTATCTTGGTGGACCCCAGATTGTAATTGCTTTTGTGTGACTTAGGCTGAATGGTGAAGGCCATTTATGTGTATGTGTGAATTTCATTTCTGCATCATACCTTTTATTAACAGTTTGAGGAAAAATTGACGAAGATGGCTATGACAATGTATGTTGGTAAGACTTACATGGGATTGCATTGGTGTCAGCTGCCAGATGCTTTGAATCAGGGGATCTAGTTAAAAGATGCATGAAAAAAAGAAAAGAAAATGGGCCATTTTCCTTCAAAATTGCCTTATTCTAACAGCTTTTGTTTTTTTTTTTTTTTTTTTATTTTGGATGGTCTTGACCTAATTTAGACAAAACTGAGACATTAGCTTTTGTCATGGAAAGTCAGCAAATTATAGTTTTGTGATTATGATCATCCAACACATGTCTGGGTGGAAACTGTAAAGGTGTTGACTGTATATTTTTGTACCTCCAGGTGGCCCTTCAGTGCCCATTGGTTCATTGCTGCAAAGCAATCCTCACATCCAAAGCAAGACTGCATCTGTTTTTAGTCTCAAGGACATCTAGGGATACAACTGAATATTCAGGGACAAGTGCAGAAAGCAAAGAAATCTTGAATGTGGACATCAAGACAGAAGTGCAGCAACATCTAAGTGCCTCTCTGCCCCCTCATTGTCAAGCAGACAGACTTCATGTTATCCAGTCATTGCCAGTCAACAGACACGGTAAGTAGATGTTGAACAATCAAGTGACCAGTGTCAACTCAGTATATTAGTGGCAAGTTTTGCTTTTTTTTTTCATATGCAGACTCAGAGAATTCATAACAAGAGGACTGTGACAGTCTTGTGCTCAACTGATCTCACAGGCACAAAATTAAGTGGTCCTGTGACCTTTGGAATTAGGTCACTTAGACTCTCCAGAAGACTATACATGTATATGCACCAGTATGAAAGTACGGCTCGGTAGTTACAGTTCTAGCTCAAATAGGCTGCAATACTAGTAGTTCTTGAATTAGCTAGTGAACATTAAATGTCATCAAAGTGACCCTTTGACCTTGGGAATGAAGTCAAAGTCCCTCATGTACTGTGTAAATCAGCCCCCCCCCCCCCCCCCCGACCACCAGCATCAAGATCCTAGGTCAAATAGATCTCAAGTGAACAACAACATTAAACAAGCAGCCCTGGACCTTGAGAATAAGGTCAAGGTCACCAATGTGCTGTGTAAATCTTGCCTTTATACCAAGGGATGTTCCTGTGCAATTTCAAGACAATTAGCCAAGTGTTTTTGAAAAAAAAAATTTTCTAAGATTTTGCCAATAAATTAACAGAAAAATTCATTAAACATTTTTCAAATGATTTGAGCCTGACCATTTGGACAAAATCAGTAGAGACCCACCTTCCCTGAAATTTGAAGTCGTTTGGCTGGTGGTTTTAGAGAGAAGTATAAAATTGCAACCCGCACTGACATACATAGTAATCAATGTGAATGGCATTAAACGGCAAGTACTTGAATTGAAAAGAAAAAGCGTTGAAAATCAGGAATCCACAGTAACACCACATGGTGAACAAGCTTGTTTGACCCTTCCACAAGGATCATATCAACCAAGTTTCAGCATAATATGAGGAACTCTTTGAGAGAAGAAGTCAAAAAGAGGTAAAGACACAAAAATTTCTAAAAGAAAAAAAAAGGGAGAGAGAAAATTTGCAGTGCCACCAGCTGAACAACTGAAAGTTCAGGGGTCCCCGGGAGTGTGGCTTTTTGATTTTAAAGCAATTTGCCATGCAGTCTCAGAGATTATTTTGTTTTGATATTTTTTATTTAAATCATGAAAAAGTCCAAAATCCAAAAATTACTGGAGCATGGCTATTTAACAAACTTGGTAGATACCTAATCAAGGTACAAGCCCATTAAGTTTGAAGTGAATTCGGCTTATATCTTTATTGTGATCCCCATGGATTGACATAGTAATCAGTAGGAATGCATGCACTTACCAAAAAGCTCCTTAATTGTAAAATTCATTAATAATCTATGGATCCATGGCTTCACCACCTGGTGTACAGCTTTGTGTGACCCTTCCACAAGGTACATTTCCACCAAGTTTAAGCTTAATCTGAGTAATAGTTTTGGAAGAGAAGTTGCATATCATGAAAACTCACAAAAATTCATTGAAAAATATTCAATACATTACAGTGCCACGCGGTGAACAAATTAGGAACTAGGGACTTTCTTCAGAAATATTTCTGTGTAACTTTGAAACAATTGGGTGAGCAGGTTTGGAGAAGTTTTTTTTCTTTCTTTTTTTCTTTTTTTTTTTTTACTTTTGACCAAAAAAGAAAAAAAAATCCATTCAAAAATCAACAAATCACTGGAGCATGACCATTTGAAAACTTAAGAGAGACACAGATAGATGGATGGATGGATGGATGGATGGATGGATGGATGGATGGATGGATGGATGGATGGATGGATGGATGGATGGATGGATGGATGGATGGATGGATGGATGGATGGATGGATGGATGGATGGATGGATGGATGGATGGATGGATGGATGGATGGATGGATGGATGGATGGATGGATGGATGGATATACAACAGACTGGATGATCCACCCTGAAAGCTCACCTGGCTGTCAAATCAGCTAAGTTAAAAACAAACAGCCATATTTTTTTCCTAAGCTTAAAAATATGAGTCATATTCTCATAATCCTGTGCATATAGAAAAAGTATCATTGAATATGTAAAATCAAACTTAAATCTGTGAACAGAACACAAACTTCAAATATGTTTCTGCATGGAGTCTTATTTGATGTATGTACATGTGCATGTATTTCTTCGTTCTTGTTTTTCTACTCTTTTTAAAGTTTGTGGAAAATCAAGTGCCCAAAACAAAACAAACAAAAAAAAACAGAAAAAAAAAGAAAATAAAGGAGATTTTTGTTCTACTTTAATTAATGCATATTTCCAGCAACACACATGCAATGTAATGTAGACAGTTTTAAAATTGAATTGCCGTGGTTGTTTGAAGGTTCCATGTAATTATATCATGATTATAACTTGCATATTGTTCTGTTGCAGGTAAAGTGAATCGAGACAGACTGAATCAGATGGCAGAAGAATGGCTGCCAGCATCCTGTCAAATTGACGACATCTCCATGTCGGACATACAGACATACAGTGAAACACTGTGGAGGGTAAGCATTTGGGCATTACACAAGTCACACACATCTATTCTATGGTTTTGTGTTTGATCATAGGTTTAGGAGCATTTGAGCATCACACAAGTCATACAGTGTCTTGTAATTGGTGTTGGAGACATAACAGCTTACTGTACTAATCCTCTGGATCAGACTTTGAAAAAAGAAAAGGTTGTTATGGGAAAATATCTCAATTTCCTCTATTTTACCACAGCTGACTTGTCACTCAGGTGAGGTTATAGGCTGGGGGTGATCTGTCTGTGCATTTCACATTTTCAACTTCGTCTCCAAAATCACGGGCCAGATTAACTGCAAACTTGATGAGGGGGTCCACTTTGGGTGGGCCTGTATCATGTTCGTTCAAATGGTCATGCTCCAGTGATTGATGGATTTGCTATGAATATTTTTGTTATTTTTTGACCAAATCCTAAAAAAAAAAAAAAAAATTCTGCTTTGACCTGGGCATGTTATGCTCAAAGAACTCGCCTAAATTGTTTTTCCAGAATGACATTATTAGTTAATAGTACTGAATTAGATGACATTTGGCCACAGGCTGGATTTTGCTTTTTCAGTGGCAAAGGGTTAAAGAGGAAGAGTCCATTGATTGTGTGACTGTATATCCATGTAGCACAACAAACATTGCATTCTTTACAGGTCAATACCATTAATTTCATATCCTGCCATGATATTGACTCTGTCATGCTGGTTGCTCATTGTAATATATATTTCTGTTGATTTTCAGGTGAGTAGTTCCGTTATATCTTCCTACATAGAAATCAAGTTTTTGTGGTGAGTCCTCGATACTTTTGTACTCGTTGCATTTACTGCAAACATATTTCCTTGTAAAAACAGACCCAGACTTGGTTTTATGAATATTTACATCAATATGTAGTGAATCCTGTCTTGAGATGCCGTTGCTGAAGGACAGGCTGCAATTGATTCCATTGTATTGGCGTAACTATGGTAACAGTTTGCTGTGTAAGGTGTTGAACAAATGGCATGATAAAATCCTAACCCTGATCTTGCCTGACTTCACTCCTCCATTACAGCTACAGTGGACAGCCTTTGGAGTTACCAGGCTGTCCTGATCACACAGAAGCCAGGTTCTTGAGGAGTGTTTATATCTGGACTTAACTTAAAGGAGGCAGATGCCTCTATCATCTGTCCATCCATTGAACATCAACAATTTCAGCTTTTTGACTTCTCAGTGGCTGAATCTTATTTAAACTTGATGTGGATGTGCTATGAGTGTATTGCTATCAACTTTGTTCAAATAGTGATGTTCAAGTGATTTTTAGCTCTGCTGACATGTCAGCATTTTCACTTGTTCCTGACCAAAAATATACTCTTCCCCGACAACAGGGCTTGTATTGCCGTAATGTCAAGCAGTGAAGATCATTTTGTTCAGTCCCGTTTGCTGTGCCAGAAGACACCACCGGACATACATGCCAAATATTTCCTTACATCTCCTTTTGTTTGTTTGTTTTTTTTGTTTGTTGTTTGTTTGTTTGTTTGTTTTTTGTGCTGATTGCAGGTCCTCTTCAGAAGAAAAAAAAACAGATAAAACTTAACCTCTGCCTTGCTACCGCTCATGCTTTCTCTATCGCTATCTACCATAATATCACACAGACTCCATCCATGACGTCACGACCCAAAACCTGCTTGATGGGCAAAAATGCACGAACTTGTCAACTTTGAGCCCATCATGGGCAACAAAATTCTTTTGCAAATAAAGTTATTTTCTTGTGCAAATATGGCAAATTTTCTTCACCAATGTGCTATAACACTCCAAGTCCTTCACTTTGAACAAAAAAAATTTTTTTTTTTTTTTGGTGTTTGGGACCTTTAATTCTTTATTTTTAGAAATGAGAAAGGTGGTGATAGCAAGTGTACCATGAATGTGTGTAATATATATAAGTTTGGTATTGCATAATATGGAAGACCTTGACAAAGAGTGTGTCATGCGCAAAAGGTAGGGTCACTAGGTCAAGTATCTAGGTCACAGCGACATATTCTTATATTGTGTCCAAGCTATAATTCTATATATCTTGCACTTGGTTTTACTAAATTGAACTTGAAACGCATGTACAAGCATGTGTCATGCATAAATAGTAGGTCACAAGGTCAAATGTCTTTGTCACCATCACATATCCTTCTTTTAGCATGTCAGGGCTATACTAAATAATTTATTTCCTCTTTAACTTTGATTCATGAAACTTAACACACCTTTCTATCTGGAGACAAGGGTGTGTCACCCACAAAAGTAGGTCAGTACGTTAAGTATCTAGGTCACACTGGCATACCCTTTTGATATTGTGTCCAGGCTACAATAGGGGAGAGCAAGAACATAAGCTTCTACTGGTCTCCTGTAGAGGGCATTTCAGTCATTCGGGGCTAGATTTTTGTGTTCCCAGTACTTTTCATTGTAATTTATGGCTTAATTGTATTTGTGTCTTTTTTAATAACTTTAAAGCCACTTGTTCCAGAAACAGCAAAATTTGTGTGGTAAAATAATACACATAGCTGAAATGTGCACATAAATTTTATTCTTGCAGCTCTAAAAGTAGTCTTGTAATTTGAGGTTAATTTAACATGCGATCCAATGGGAATACACATCTTTAGCCCTGAAGAATGCTGTGTATTGCATTGTGTATTCAGCTGATTACACAGATAATTGGTAATTGTGACTTCCCCTATTCCTTTCATCTTTAACTTAGTTTCATAAAAGTTAAATATATCTTGACCTCACAATGTGTCATGTAAAAAAGTGGGTCGCTAGGTCAAGTATCTGGGTCACAGTGATACAATCAAGTAAAACCGCAGTATATATGTGTTTGTCCTCTTTTTTGTATGATATGTGACTTTGTCTCAAGAAACATTATACACAGTTGTAACTTGACCCAAGAGTGTGGCATTTAACATAAGTAGGTCACTAGGTCAAGTATTGGGGTCAAATGTGATGTTTCCGTATCGAGTTGTGTTTGAACTATGAATCAATACTTCATTCCAGGCTGTAACTATGTTGTCCTTCGACTTAGGATCACGAAACTTTACACACATGTATGTGGACTTACCGGTGTGTCTTGCACAAAAGGTAGGTCAATAGGGCAAGCATCTGGGTCAGGTTGATACAGCGAGGAAGGAATCTCTGATTTCTTTATAATTTCTTTCATTTAGCATTTAAGTGTATAATAATTTTCTCTGAGTGTGTGGGTGGTGGCTTAAGTTAGCTGGTAATATTTTAATTCATGATGGCATCATTTGATTCATTTCATCTGATATTTTTTAGAGATTTCTATCACTGGGTCCATTAACACAAGTGACAGACGCCAACACCTTCCTGGATCAAGGTGGAGACTCTCTCACAGCCATTCAGCTTGCAGACACCATGCAGAACATTTTTCAATGCTCAATGCCGCTACTCCTTGATTTTATATTGCATCAAACTTTTGGAAAATTAGTGGAATATATAAAAGGAATTGCAGGTAAAAGGCAAAGCAAAAATGAATTTGCTGCAAAAGAATTAACTCCAGAATGCAAGTTAGGACAACAATTGCCTGATATGAGATGCAACATTGCAGAAAATAGTGAGGTGGAAAAAGACAATTTCCCTAAAAGTAAGGAAGCATCTAGTATCAGCAATTTAGAAAAACAAACTGGTTCAGTATGCCCGCAGCTGTTGCCTGGAAAAATAAAATGCATCAATGAAGAACACAGGGGATTTAGTGGGGAAAAACTATCAGTCAAACGACCGAGAACTCAAACAGAGCCATTTGAGGTCAGCAGTGAATTCGGATCAGGATACGACACAAAGACAATTCCATGCAGAGATTTCAGGCATGAACCTAAAAAACGTTGCAAGCATTTGTTGCCAGACAAAGTCATTCCTGATGATCTTTCATCACTGCTGAACTGTGAAAGTGAAACTACTCTGTCCAAAAGAGAGGTTGCAGCTGGTTGTGATGACATGAAAGACTTGTTCGTCTATTCTGTGCAAAGAGGCAATAGAACTCTGAACATCGTACATGCTGATAAAAACAAGGCAGAATCCAGGTGCATTATGGAGAGACACGCCTACATGGCTCAATTGGGAATGAACTCAGTGATGTTACATGAGCGGAGGACCATATCATTGAGTGAAATGTGGACATTTAACAGTGGAAAGTGTGTCGATGCTTCTCCTCTTGTTGCATACACCAAGTAAGTGCAAGAAAACAAAGATTAAGAACAAAACAGAAATCATACACTGGTCAGGGTTTTGTGGTTTGGGCATCCATGGACAACATAAAGATTAGCAATATGACAGGCACCGATTCCATCTGTGCTACTTCATGTGCTCTCTTTATTCATGACTACTTTTTGACATATGTGTATGTGAATACACGTATACCGAATAGCTACTTTAATATGTACATGTAGATGACATAGATGAACTTGTTAGCTCCGGTGATCTATATCACCTAAGCTTATTACATAGTCTGTTGATCTGTCATCCGTCTGTCCATCGTCCATCCACAATACACATTTTTGGCCTTTTCTCCAAAACCATCAGCCAGATACACTTGAAACTTATAATTAGTGAGGATGTACTTTGGGTGGGTTTCTACCAAGTGTCTTCAATTGGGCATGGTCCGTTGATTTTTGAATTTTTAGCTCAGCTGGCTTGTCAGTGATCAGAGTAAATGCCATCACTCTTTGTCAGTCGTCCGTCTGTTCACAATTACATTTTCAGCTTCTTCTGTGAAACCGTTAGCCAGATTCACTTCAACTTGGTGGCAATGTACCTGGGGTAGATCTTTTCCAAGTTTGTTCCAATGGGCACGGTCCATTGATTTTTGGATTTTTAAAGAATTTTTGGGTTCCCTTTGAGGGGCAAACCTTAAAGGTATCTTCTTCTACAAAACTGCTAATCCAATTGGTTTTAAATCACACACTAGCTCTCCTAGGGACTCCTAGATCTATAATATTTCAGCAGGTGGCACTGCAATTTTTGTCTATTTTTGTAATTTGTGTGTGTGTGTGTGTGTGTTTTAGACTTCTACAGAACCGTCACTCAGATTAAGTCGAAACTTGGTGGAAATGTTTCTTGTGAAAAGATCAAACAAAGCTGTTCGTGACACTGCTGTGGATTCCTGATTTTTAACATTTTTTTTTAATTCCGGTACTTACTGGCAAATGTACCCTTCCTATTGATTACTAATCATAGTCAATGGGCATTCTGATGCTAATTGTTGAAATTTTTGACTTCATCTCTGAAACTATGTGCCAGATTCACAAGGTTCAAACTTGGTGGCAATGCATCTTAGATGAGTCTCTGCCATGTCTGTTCAATTCATCATGCTCACAGGATTTTGTATTAAACAGAGCTATTAAAGTGGGATTTTCTTTCTGCATAATATGTCAAGAACTTTTTGTGTTAGGGCATTAATATCACACAGGATTATTGTTTACCTACCAAGTTGCACCACTATAATATATATTTGAGTATGTTTGAAAGGTCAAACAGTACAGTGGTTGCATGTTGATGACAACACTGAGAGGTGGAAATAAAAAGAAAAACACTGACTCAGAGTGCTTGCAGTACCAATTTTATTATCAATAGAATGTTTATATAGAATAGTTCATGGGTAATCAAATAATAATAAAAAGGTAATAGTTATGCATACATGTACATGTACTTTGTTTTTTATATACATGTATGTATATAAAACTATATTTTAGGAGGCTTGCCCTTTTGGCACAAATGATTGACTAATCTCCCCTGGGGCCCTCAGAATATAATACACAGAGCATGCGGTAAAACATAAACAAACATGATAATATTAGTTACTGTGTGAAGGGTAAAAAACAGTGTACAGAATAATAACATTAATACATGTAGTAGAAGCAAGAACATTGTATTAACAAATTAGCAATAGCCCTGCGAGAGAAAATGTAATGGGTACAAGCTCTTTTAAACATAGGCTAGTTTACAGCATTCTATACTGAGAGAGGTAAGGGGTCCTATACTGAGAGAGGTAAGGGGTCCTATACTGAGAGAGGTAAGGGGTCCTATACTGAGAGAGGTAAGGGGTCCCATGTAACAGCCCCAGTATACAAATGTAACTCAGGCTACATTTCAAGAGCTTTTTCTTGGGTTTGAGAACACAGAGATTACATTGTGATGAAGAATGCAACATGTGTCCATTGTCTTTCACGTGAGTAAACATTTGTTGCATGTATGTTGAATTCATGATGAGCAAAACTTGGCAAGTAGCCGTGTGGCAGAGACAAAAGGTTCAACTGGTTTCGAAACTCTGTGTTTCTGGTCAGGAACCAAATAAAAACTACTGATACCCGTTAATGTAGTGGCGTACTGTTGTTGTTGCGTTACACGTGGGTTTTTGTTTACATATCAACAGCACTGTGATGGAATACAGTGGTACCTACGTCATAGGTGAAATCTTTGCACATTTTCGTTACCGGGATATATACAGAATGCCTCGATGTGTTTTGCTCAAATTTGGCAATATGCTTGCCTTACCTGGCAAGATGAACTGATTAGACTTGGTGTCACCATGACTTAATTTGAGCAAATGGCAGCCTAATTACATGCTCATTAGGGCTCATCTCCAGAATGTTTATATGTATTTTGCTCAAATTTGGCTGTATACTTATCTAGCATGCCAAGATGAACTGATTAGATTTTGATGTCACCATGACCTAATTTGAGCAAATAGCGGACCCTTCAGTCAATGCTTGCATTGAAGGTATGGCTAGTTTTACAAATGTTTATTCAGGCTATTTTCGACTTCTTCTCCAGAACCATCACTGAGATTGTTCTGACCCTGATTAGTGGATATGTAGCTTGTGGGAGGTAAACAAAGTTGTTCACTAAGTAGTGATACTGTGGATCCCTGATTTTTAACGAATTTTTCAATTCGGGTACTTGTCGGTTAATGCATGCATTTCTCTTTATTACCGTGTAAGTCAATGGGAATTGCAATGGAAATGTATATTTTCAACTTCTTCTCCATAATTTTCAACCAGATTCACATCAAAATAGGTAGGGATGTACCTTGGGTGGGTCTCTACCAAGTGGGTTCAAATGGTCACGGTCTGTTGATTTTGGGATATTTTTCTGCATTTTTTGGTCTGCTTTTGGCTAAATCAGAAAAATCTTCTCCAAAAGAGCTCACCCAATTGCTTCAAAATCACACAGGGACACTCCTAGGGACCCAAAGTCATTTAATTATTCATCAGGTGATGTGGCAATTTTTTATGAATTTTAAGTGTTCTGCCTGTGCTAAGTGTTTTTTTATTTCCAAGATATCAGTAATATTCCACTTACCCGCATAGATAGCAGCCCATATCTTGCCAGCCTTGGCTTATGATTCACCTGAGCACAGGATCAGTCCTGATCCTTTAGGTTTTTGCAGATAGCCCTCAATCACAATAAAAATATTGAGTATACATACACCACTTGAGTCTTTCAGTCCCCATGTATGGGAGTCTATCACTTTTTTATTTTGCCTTTTTTGTTGAATATATCTTGGGATTGAAAGGGATGAATATCTCAACATGGTGGAATAAATCAATATTTTTGGGGCCACATTGTCCTCTACCAGTTCATATACCACCCAAGTAAATAACAGGTGAGCTGCCATAATGTTAAAGTGTGGCATGAGTTTGTATGTGTATTAACCTGTCATTGGGTAACTGTAAGCAGCTTTACTCAATACGGGCTACACTGGTTAAGGCTATGTCCAACTAGTTTGGGATAATTTTGTCTACTTTGAAGTTGTGGAACATTTTAGTGAACATATACATTGTTTATCAATTGTCCAAATTTGGTAGGTTTATTCCCAATGCAATCTGAAGAAACTAAAATACTTTTAATGTTAAAGTGGTAGTCAATGGACCATGTTAACCTTTGAATCTTGATTACAGGCAATAGGTATTTACACCATTATGTCCAATTTGTGTGGATATGTCTAATCATCTGGCTTTGATCAAATAAAACTGATTTACTGTAAAAATTCTTTAGAGCAAAAGAGTATCAGGGATTTTCTAAATGGACGGTTCTGCTCATATGTGTGTCCAAAATGCATCCACCACCAAATATTAAAAAAAAAAAAATTAAAAAAAAGAGACCACCAATGTTATTAATTTTGACAAAGTCAGCCATTTTAACAATTTTTTGTTTCTGATTCACCATTTTGAAAAAAAAACAGATGCAGTTATGGAAAATCCCTGATTAGTTTTTGCGGATACATGTATTAAGATCATAATAGCACAAATTGGACCATATTATCTTGAATAATTTTCAAGAAGTTTCTTAAATTTCACAAAAACACCTTTTTACCCAACATGCTTGTGTTTGTACAACTTTGAATGTAGAGTTCCATGTTTAGTGCAGACAGATTCTGCAAAGCCTTGTGGTCAATTAAGTATATAGGTTTATGTATAGGAATGCCTATTTCTGTGATATTTGGCCCACAAGTGAAGTCACTTTGCCAGGTTGGATATAACCTTCAGGCATACATCAGTGTGGGCCAGCCTCATCATACTGCCTTACTTTCAGGTTTTGTACTTACCTCCTGGGTCCTATTGTGTTAAACATGTGAAAGTTTTAGTTATTTTGGTATTAGTAACTGTATACTTACCTCTGGATCACCATTGCCAATACCTCCCTGTCTGGCCATATTGCACGAAACAAATGAGTTGATTATTCACTCGACTGTTCCAAAGACCTGATGGCCCCGGTGGCGCCACCTCTGGGTTCCTATGGATCCAGTGGTGACTCCTGGTGCGCATGCTCCCAGGTTCTTCCTTCTCGATGATTGGTCAGTTGACATCATCTGTGTGAAGGAAGTGGGGTGGTCGGGTGGGCTTCTCTGGTGGTAGAGAGGTAAGTTTATTTACTCATACCAAAATTAGTAAAAAATTCATGTATTACCTTCTAACATTACCTCTCTTGGAAGGGTTAATGGTGACATTTGTGTAAAAATAAGGGCTGTAGCAATAGAAGGCTCAGAGTTGCCTTGCTTCACCTATTTGACAACAGTCACCTCTCTTAGTAGGTCAACATGCTAAAATTTGTTGCAGATGTTCCTGTATTAGTTAACTCAGTGTATATATGATTATGTTTCAGGTCAGGGAAAGGTTATGTTTTCATTGGGTCACACTCTCATAAGTTTTCTGCTGTTTCCATGGAAACTGGCCAAGCATTGTGGGAAGTGATGCTTGGTGACCGTGTGGAGTCATCTGCTTGCCTATCACCATGTGGAAATTATGTAGTTGTTGGTAAGTAAAAGACACCTCTGAATTTCAAATGCAGAGTACTAGCACGGCGAAAAAATTAGAACAGATTTCCCCATTAATATTTATCCTCCTTTTTAGCTCAGCTGTGTGACAGGTCAGGGGAGTTTATTTCATGGTACTTCGGCTGTCATTGTCCATTTTTTTTGCAAGATTATACATTTTGGCCATCTAAAAAACTGTTGGCCTGATTCAATTCAAACTTGAAGGGGATTTATCTTGGTGGGTTTCAGAATTCTACCAAGTTTGTACACCAGGTCAGGCATCCGTAATTTTTATACCGCCCGCAAAGAGAGCTTGGGGGCATGTGGGAATTAGCTTGTTCATCTGTCTATAGGCACAATCTTGTGTGCACAATTCCTTCAACACTTTGGCATGGATTTCTTGTAAAGTTACCATGGTAACTACATAATATGTAGGTGTGCATGAAGGCAGGATTTTTACCTTGACCTAATTCCCAAGGTCACAGGATCACTTCAATATGGGAGAGTGGTTTCTGTGCAATACATACTGAGGTACGTATTAAACCAAACTAAAACCAGGTAGGATTGCCTACTGAGGTGAAACCTTGTCTGGGATTAACTTTGGTCTCTTTGACCTGATTCTCAAGGTCACAGGTCGCTTCTAGTCAAAATCCTATGTGTGCCTCCTCCTATACTTTGCATGGATTTCTCTCAAAGTGGGCACAGTAACTACGCATGGTATGTAGATGTGCCTGAAGGCGGTAGTTATACTTTGACCTAAAATTCAAGGTCACAGAATTACTTTTGTGAAATTGATTTCTCTGGGATAACAGTGGAAGAACTAAGCAAAGCTTGATGGGACTTGGTACGATTATGTATCTTGGTATGACTAATGTTGGGATTGTATATAGGTCACCTTGACTTTATTCTGAAGGTCACAGTGGCATTTATGTGAAATTCATATTTGTGTCGTAAAACACTACCTATCCACCATATTTGGTATGATCTCTCTGAGATTCATATCTACTCCCAAAGTCTATCCCATCAGAAAATATTTTTCCATACTTGTTGCTCTGGACGTGAGGCCAAGTGGCGCCCGATGTCAGTTTGGCCTTATCAAACTTGACGGGACCCAAGCCCATGTAGGCCAAATCTGACCTCTGTCATATTCGTTTGTCACTTTGGCTGCTTTGCATCCATGTTGTGTTCTACTTTGTAGACCTCTTTGTGCTGCATTAAATGTCAAAGGTCACTGTTATTGGCTGTTTGTGGTGTTTTGGTGGGTTAGTAGTAGTGCATTGACCAGCAAAGTAGGGAGTTCCACAGCATTCCTTTGTAGTTTCTCTATTGTGGTTCCTGCCTCTTCATTGATTTCAAGATGGCATCTCATGATAACTTTGGCCAGACAGACACCAGGGGACATGCAGTGGTGAGTTGGGACAGCGACAGCTACTGCCATTGCTGCGTGAAGTCCATTAGAGGGGCAAGGTGTACTAACAAGAACCTTTGCAATGTTTTGAAAGTCTTGACCCTTGGAGTTTTGGGACAAGGTCACAAGGGCAGACTTCAGGACAGAATAGAAAAGCAGGAAGATGGGCTCACACAATCCAACTTCATCCAGTCACGATCATGGTTACCAACCCACTCTCCAGTACCAGCGTGACAGCCACCATCACCACTCGGTTCCCGATCACCAGTTCAGCCACCGTCAGCAGTGCCAGCCAAGTCATCTGCACAGGCCCAACAAGTACAGTCTCTAGTGCCATCTCAGCTCCAGCCAGCAGCAGGAAACTTTCCAGTAGACCATCGGGCTCCATCACAGCTCAGCTACCTGTTGCCAGTACCAGTGGCATGTCCTACTCCAAGTGAGTACGGTCTCCTTACAGACATGTTCCATTACCAGTCCCACTGGTACAGCTTCCACAGAACCAGTCGCTGACCAGTTGCAGAGGGCAATGTCACATATGACCATGCCTACATTTGGCATTGGATTTGAATAGTCTGTGATGTCTACATAGCTGTCAACTCTCACATTTTCACCGGGATCCTCCCATTTTTGAGACTCAAAAAGTTTTTAAAATGACAGGCATTTTGAGGCAAAATTGACGACTTCCTTTAATTTCATACACGTTTTACAAGAACCTCCCGGTGACGCGGGCTTTGGGGGTGACACCTATGGGTTTACCCCAGTACCAGGCTCCAGGGTTTTTGCCATGTGTCTGCCTTTGATGAGGCTGCAATCCTGGCTTTGGTGGCAGAGGCCTTTCAGCAATCAGTGTCAGTTTTCTGACAGCTGCAGGAGCAGGCACTGCCTATGACCCAAGCTCAACACTTGACAGTTCCTGCCCCTCATCCATTACCAACCTGGAACACCATTGCAGAGAGGAGATCAGACGGCAGGAGCACAGACATAAGAGCAGGAAGAAATGGAGCAGCTCCACATGTCACTATCATTCACTGCATGACCCTACACCTGCCCTGTCTTCACCCCGTCAAAGCCAACTACCTGCAGGAGACCTGGGACACTGACTGATGGGCAAGAAAGCTGGTTACAGACCACCGTTGTGATTGGCTGGTTGCGCATCCCAATGGAGATAGTCCGTAATTGTGAAAATACTGTGTTTTCAGCATGCTGTGGCTTCTGTTTAAATAAAGTTAGTTAACTCAGGTTTGCTGCATCACAGAGTTGCTTCATTGGTGGTCATATGTGTGCACTGTCCTCCAGGCCAGGTAGGAACTTTATGGTGGGGAAGGACAATGATGCGACCCTGGCAAGAGCTCAGTTCATACACCTCTATAAAGCTGACATCCAGGTGTTGTTTCGTATTTCAATTATCACAAATTAACGAGCTGGGACTTAAATGACAAAAATCCATCCATGTTTTTCTGACATTTTTATCTGTTAAATGCCGTTCACGGAATTCTATAATACCAAAATGCTGATTTTGTAGACTGAAAAATGCTAATATGAAAAATAAGAGGATTTATAACAGTGGTCTGTGGCCAGCTCACTCACCGGTCTAGGCAACTTCACGTGTCAAACTTGCCTCTTCATTTTCCTCCCTCCTTAAGGCTGTTGGTAATGAAGCATCATACAAGAAACTAAGGAATAAAGTATCAATTTTACAACAATCAAAGAAAAGTTACTAACCATCAGTTATTGAAACAAATGTAAAAAATCCACAGAAATTATGGCAAGCGTTAAGGAGTTCAAATGATGACAAAAAAATGTTCTAGTCTAACAAGGCTCCTGGATGGAGAGACCATGGTTACAGACCCCCAAATTATTGCTTATAAATTAAATCATTATTTTACAACAATTGTCGATGAACTGCTGGAGCATAATCAGCTAGTACCACCTGTTACTACACATACTTATTGCAGGACAAATATGTTAAAGCAGAGGTTCCAGATAATGTTATCTTTGATTTACCTGATACGCGTATTACAAAATCTGATGTCCTGAGTATACTAAATAACATGAATTGCGAGTAGTCCAAAGGTTTAGATGGAATTGACAAAGTATTTAAGAGTGGTAGCAGCAAGTTTAGCAGACCCTTTATCGTAGATTTTGAATTTAAGTCTGCACACTGGCATTTTCCCAATGGAATGGCAATATGCAAAAGTTACAGCCATACCCAAAGAAGGAAGTTGTCTTGATGTAAACAATTACTGGTCTATTTCTGTCTTAAGTACATGGTCCACATATTAGAAAGACGCACACTCCCATCTGTATGCTTTCTTTCATCAATCTGATCTGTTTTGTGCATGCCAGTCTGGGTTCCCCAAATATCATTCTTGTGAGACAGGCTTACAAAATTGGTTGATGTCTAGTCCAAAGCAATTGATAAGGTGAATTTGTTGGTAGTTTAATGCTACGTTTGAGGAAAGGCCTTTGATGTCATCAATGATCCAAGACTATTTGACAAATTATTATTGTACCACTGTGTTCCAAACACAGTGAAGTGGTTTACTTTGTACTTAACTGACAGATATCAGCATGTGTGTGTTAATCAGGAATTATCAGTAAAGTAAAACATGGTGTCCTACAAGGATCTATATTAGGTCCTTTACTTTTCATCATTTATTTCAATGATTTCCCTTTGAATGTTAGTGATATATTTATGTATGCTGATGATACCATAGCACATGTGACAGGGAACTGTGTCAATACCATTAAAAGATAATGTCTGTAGTATTTTAATCTTTAGACTAAATACTATAAAAATGTTTCAGCAATTCTTTGTTTAAGGGTGATTTCTTCTACAATGAGATATGGAAGGCTCTGAGGGACGTGGCCTCGGAAGAAACATCCAAAGTCAAACCTTTTCAATGGCTTTGTTAACCCATTGCTTGAGAGGAATAATACACTAGGCCTACTTTTGTTCTGCCAGTGGCAACAATACATTTGGGCTACTCTTCTGTCCTTACAGGTTGCTATGATGGATGTATCTACACACTTACTGCCAAAACAGGGGCCATATTTTGGAAGTTCATGACCAAGGAGCAGGTCAAATGTTCCCCTTGTGTTGACCTTCATAGTGGACTGGTCTTTGTTGGCTCCCACGATCAAACTGTGTATGCACTTAAAGTAAAGGTGAGATACAAATGCCCATTGTCAAGATACATGTATATTGTATGATGATATATATTTTGCAGGGGGGGGGAGTTGAAAATGTGCAAGTGCTTTGAAAATAGACTCAGCAGTAAAGGGAATTCTGTGCATGGCTCGAGTGCAGGGATGACTCGAGGAATTTAGAAGAGTGTAGCAAGCAGGACAAAATGACATACAGTAAAACCTCTCTTACCAAACACCTCGGTATACCGAACACCTCTCTATACTGAACACCATTTCTTGGTCCCAAATATATACTTTCAATGCTATCAAACCTCCCTATACCGAACACCTCACTATACTGAACACTTTTTTCCAGTCCCAAGGGTGTTTGGTATAGGGAGGTTTAACTGTAGTGTTGTTGAAGAGAAGAGTCAGAGATACACTCAGGCACAGACACACCACACAGATGCACACAGACACACCACACAGATGCACACACACACACACACACACACACACACTATATATATACTTTGAAACATTAGACTCGAAAAGGTGGATTCTCCATTGGTTTGAGTCCAAATTTTTGAAATTCATCATCTTTGATGATAAGAAAAATCAAAAAACAATTACCACATAAAATATGTTTTGGGGGTGGAACGAGGGGAAATGAAGGATATAGCTGCTATGTCCCTCCTTAAATCCACCCTGGAGTGAGCCCCTGTTTGATACATGACTATTTTTCCTTGTGGCAGGACAAGCAGTGTGTATGGAGCCAGTGTATGGGTGTGGGCAGCGTATTCTCCAGTCCCTGTATCAGCCAGTACCCGGCTGTTCTATATGTAGCTACACTTGCTGGGCTTCTGTCCTCACTCCAGCCAGTAAGTCATCTGTCTTGTTGCTTGCCATTTCAGTTTGATGGACACACAGTTTAATGGAAATGGACTTATTGGTATAATCCTAACAAATAAACCTAAAAGCAAACAGTTTTTGTATCCCATCAACTTAGTATCTGATATATATATTAGCATATTTTTTTCAGTATTAGGGTGACCATATGTATGTATATATAAGCATAAAGATGACCAGACTAACGGGGACCAGTGTTTGGTCTCCTTAAGTCTATCTATCTATCTATCTATCTATCTATCTATCTATCTATCTATCTATCTATCTATCTATCTATCTATCTATCTATCTATCTGTCTATCTGTCTATCTGTCTATCTGTCTGTCTGTCTGTCTATCTGTCTATATATATACATACATGTACATACACAGTGGAACCTGGCTTAAGGGACCACCCACAGGACCTGTAAAAATGGTCTTTTCTGACAGGTGGTCCCTTAAGGCAGGTAAAATTAAACTAAAATATGCTAAAGGGGATGTTGAGACTGGTCCTTTAGCATATTAGGTGGTTCCTTCGCAGAGGTGGGCGCAACTATGACAATCCCACAAAGTATTGTCTATTCGTAAGATAACTTTTGAACTAATTTCGAGCCTTACCATGTATTCCATAATATTTCAGTTTGTAAAGTTTTCATGATCCAGAGTGTCGAAGGCTTTGGACGTGATCAGAGAGATTTGTCAAAATGATGAACAACTGGCCTGATTTACTACAGTCAATAAAATTACAGAATAAATTATCAATTATTGTTCTGCAGTTTTTTTGGAAAACCGAGTTGTTAATACAATTTCAAGTAAGTTTATTAAGCATCTAATACAGAAAGTCTGAATATTTTCCCTGGTATTGGTTTTTCAAACATCATAAAAAAAAATTGTTTAATGGAGACGAGTATGCATGAATGTCATAAGCAACAAGGCCCACTTCATTGTTAATTATCCAGTACAAGCACTGTATGCGGAGTTGTTCCAGGTTAGGGACTCTGCATATGTAAGTCCACCAGCATCAAAGGAGCACCAAAAATTTATTGTTTTGTGACCACAGAATGGCCAGGTCTCAAACCAGCAACCTTTGGTACCAATCACCTTGCCGAAAATGGGAAATGCACAATCATACCAACTAAAAAGAATGGTTCAATGTAGGCTGTTGTGTGTGAATGCCATCATCAACACGGCCTAGATCATTGTAATTTATCCAGTACAAGTACTGTATTCTTATATCAACAAATTGGCCTCCCACAAGCAGTTTAAAGTCTGGAACAACATATTGAAAATTCTTCTGTAAACTGATAGACCTCCATGAGGTAGAGATACATGTTTGGTAGTATAGTTCGCAAAATTGTGAAGCAAAATATCCCCTTTGTCACTTCCAAATGGTGGATTTTTTTGCAGACAAATGGCACTAAATTCAAAGCCTATGCTAAATTGGCATTTTCTTATAACTTTCCTCGTAAAGTTGACCTTCTTGAAGATGGTTTTATTTTTGTTACAGAATACAGGGATGGTGTCCTGGCAGTATGACTGTAGGAAGCCATTGTTTTCCTCCCCTGCATGTATCAACGGTGGTGTGTGTATAGGCTGTGTAGATGGAAGCGTGCAAGGAATCAGTCACAGTGGTCAATTGGTAAGATAATGAGATATGCAAATTAGATATTTGTCATGTTGATGTAATGCATTGACAGTCACTAATGTGTGTCTGTACTCAAGGACTCACTCATTGTAAAATTGCTATATATTTTGGCTCCACTGATGTTTCAATCTTGCATGTCATCCATCTATCCAGCCATCCACAGTTCACATTTTCAACTTCTCCAAAACCATTGCCCAGATGTTCCGTGGGAAATTGCATCAAGTTTGTTCAAATGGACATGCTCCATGGATTTTTCACATTTTTTAATGACTTTGTTCACTTTTTGGCAATATCTTAAAAAATCAATGGTAATACTCTGAATCTAAGAGCTTTAACAAATTTTGTAATTCGGGTACTTGTCAGTTCATGCATATGTTCCTACTGATTATTATGTAAGTCAATGGAATTGCATTGATTATTGTCATTTACGTTTTGGATTTCTTCTCCACAACTGTCCACCAGACTTACTTCAAGCTTGATAGGGATGTGCATAGGGTAAATTTCTACCCACGTTGTTCAAATAGTCATGGTCCATTGACTTTTGGATTTTTAACGAATTTCTGTGTTCACTTTTTTGGGCAAAATCATAAAATCGTTTCTGAAAGCACTTGGCCAATTGCTTCAAACTTCAGTGGGGACACTGCTGGGGACTCTTAAACTCTATTTGTTCACAAGTGGCACTGCAGTTTTTAGCTCAACTGACTTGATAGTCAACTGAGCTTATAGGATGATCAGTCATCCGTCATCCACAGTGTTGGCATCTGCATCCCTCCATCAACAATTCACCTATTGACTTCTGATGGAAAACTGTCAGCTGGATTTATTTGAAACATGGTGGGGATGAACCTCTTCCAAGTTTGTTCAAATGGCCATGGTCCAGTGATTTTTGGAATTTTTATTATTTATTTTTTTTTTTTTTTTCAATTTTTTGACCAAATTGTGAAAAATCTTCTTTTCCAAAACTGCCAAGCCAATTGCTCTGATATTGCACAGGGACACTTCTGGGGATGCTCAGACCTTAATTTGTTCAAGAGGTGGTGCTGCATCTTTTTTTTTTTTTTACAATTTTTTTTTACATTTTTTTTGTGTCTTAAGGATATTTACGACTTCTCCTAAATTGTCGATCAGATTGTGATGAAACTTGGTGGAAATGTAGCTTGTGAGAGGGTTAAAAACAGTTGTTCACTATGTGGTGATGCTGTGGATGCCTAAAGTTTTAACAAATTTTTCAATTTGGGTGTGTGACGGTTAATGTCATGCATTTCTATTGATTACTATGCATGTCAATGGGGATTGCATTGGAAATTCACATTTTCAACTTCTTTGTGAAAACTGTCAACCAGATTCACTTCAAGCTTGGTGAGGATGTACCTTGGGTGGGTCTCGACTAAATTTGGTTCAATTGGTCACACTATAGAGATTTTTAGATTTTATGTCCAGCGGAATTGATAAGCTACAATTTTGTTCTTTTTCTTTCATGTTTAAATCTCCAATCAATACTTCACTTTGCCCTATTCATCATAAGAAGGCTGAGCATGGGCTTATCAGAGACCTCTTATTTTCATAATTCAGCTGACTTTTTAGTCACCTGAGCTTATAGGATGTGGATATGTGATTATGGTCTTATACAAGAATGACCTGGATATCATTCTGAAGTTCACAGGACCATTTAAAAAAAAAAAAAACACCTCAACCAACTTGTTAGTCAGCTGAGGTTATGTGGTGGGTCTTGACATATATCAGGGAACAATTTAACCGGTATCGCATCGCAAAAAGCGATACAAAATGTACCGTGTGCGACACAATCAGCTGTCTGTGGAGCAAAGTTGCGATACGGTTATTTTTTCACGTATTGGATACAGAAGCTTGAAGTGAAACGTATCTGCGGTGACAAATGCATTAATTGTCATGAATTTTGGCTTAATTTTCAATTATAAAACCCATACATTGTTGCTTCGAATTTTACTGCAGCTTTCTGATCTTTCTGTTTTTTGACATCTTCCTTTTGGGTCACCTTTAACTCCTAGCACTCTGCCGGTATCTGGAATCGCACACAGTGTGCCACCGGGCAGTTTTCTAATCGCTTGCGCAAGAGAGGACATGCTGGATTGAACGTGCCTGGGCTCTGTGAGTTTTGCGATTCAATCCTAGTGATCAACACAAAGTCGGTCAGAAATAACATGAGGTATAATTCTATACAATTTTTATTTCAATTTACCCCCTAAATTTTTTTATGCTTTATGGGATGTCAAGCGTCTGGTCACCCTTTTTTTTTTTTTTTTTAACCCAGAAACACGGTCACGGGCTGTGCAACACAAGCGAGTGTGAACAGGCATGAGTCCGGGCACGGTTTTCAGTTATGTGCGTATATTTTTCCCCCCCTTCGGTCATAAATTTCATTCCTCATTTGTTCTTTTATACAGATTTTTATCCTTTCAGACATTTTAATCAAATTAAAACAACAAACTTTGGATAAAAACATCGTGCCGTGACGTATCTGAGACAGCGATCGAAAACACATCGTCATCGTGTTTACGCAAATTTCAATCAGGCTTAGCTTCGTCACCGTGCGGTGATGGAATCTGCGTATTTTCCTTGCCTTGCTTATGGAATTTTCATTCCTGCCTTTATCTGTGTCTAGATCTGTTCCATCGAAGTCGTTTTGCGAAAGTATGATGTCAAAATTTCGCATCTTGGTCCTATAATCTTTGCGTGAATGCGACATGTTCACCTGCACAACAAATCGAACTTGACTCAAGGACATGGCAAAAAACGTGTTTGATTGGACGGTGACTTGCACGTGACCAAATCCATCCAATGAGAAACCTGGAAATGACCCAGCGCATTTATAATAAGGTTTGATTCTCATTCTGGGCTATTGTTTGGAGGGATACCCCAGGAATATTTATTTCTTAGCCAATAAGAGAGCTTGTTACATTAAGAGTCGAAATTCTGAGGATTCCAGCATTATAAAAAACAATAGCGGACGACGCAAAACGTCGTGGCGGCAAAGGGGCAAAGTTACGAAGTTTTAGCGTAAATTTGGGGAGTATAATATAACTTAATTTTAGTATGATATTTTTGGCCTTGCTCCTGTACATTTGAATTTTGCACAGGCCCAGGTCCTCCTGCACTAAGGTTGCCTGGCTAAGGATCCATTGGTTGTACATGCAGACAGAAGTGAGCAAGACAAGTGCATAATATTACTACTACTAGCAAGCCAAAATATAAATACAAGCTGCAGCTTGATTGAAGATCTAAGCTTTAGCACTACATGATACTGTGTTGAGTTAATAATACACACTGGTGCAGTTGAAGGTTGAGAAGCCTTTTTGAAAAGGATCCATACTGTGATAATCACACACTCACAGAGCTGTTAATGTTATAGTAACACTATTATTATAAAGACTGACATTTTGTGATAATTTTGAGAAAATTAAAATGCCAAATTGCAATTGAAATTTTTTAAAGTAGAAGAAAAAAAATTAAACATGCACCAATCATGATTCATTGTCCAATCCATGATCAGATGACTACAAGCATTTGCATGCACCACTACCACCATCATCTTGCAACTATGCTATTTATCACTCAGGCATGCTACAGAGGATGATCAAGGATCCAAGGGCACAATAAGACAATCAGTTCACATTCACACACACTCACTGTCACACAGTCAGCAGACTGCTGGTTGCTAAGCTTACTAACAGTTACAAGATAATGAGTCAGTGAGGAGATCACTGAATCCCTTCAGTGAATCATTATGAATTTTAAGCATAATATACAAAGATATAAAAAAACATGCAAGTATAGTGCCAATAAGTGACTGTCACATGCAATTAAGTTGAAATTTTGGAAAAGTTTTTGGCTCAAGATAATGCTACACAAAATTAGCTGAGTGCTACACAAAATCTGTTTTGTGGAGCAAATTTGCTATACATTTCTTAAAATCTAAATTGTTCCCTGTATATATATATATATATATATAAGCTTTGTTTCATGATAGTGAACTGGTTAGACTAATGGAGGTGTATTTTCCTAAGTTTCCCCGGGGCCCTCAAACATTCAATTTGGTATACAATAATGACAGTGATCCCTCAAACATTCAATTTGGTATACAATAATGACAGTGATCCCTCAAACATTCAATTTGGTATACAATCATGACAGTGATACAATCATGACAGTGATACATTCCAGTAACTTGAGATCTTTATCTTTGCAGCCAATGATGTGAATATGACAAATTTTTGCATAAAAGTTAAGCTTCCGACCCTTTCTTTGTTGACAGTATAGATCTAAAACATTCATTCATTGGTAAATCTGTCAAAAGTTTTACAATGCTTTCCATCATTTGGTAGAGAGTTACATAGAATGGCCCCTAAATACACAGATGAGGATTTCAGGTTATTGTCCTGGATTTTGGTAGAAAGAGATGGTCATTGGTTGATGATCTTAAATTCACATTACATCTGTGTTTCAGGTATGAAAACATGTCCTTCAGATACATTGGTGTCATACTCACACTGTGCCATGTACCTTGGGTGGGTCTCTTCCAAGTTTCCTTAAATAGTCACACTCCAGTGACTTTTGGATTTTTCATGAATTTTCTTTTTTGTTCTTTTTGGGGGGGCAAATCTTAAAAAATCTTTTCGGAAACCACTTGCATATTGTACTGAGGGATAACAAGTCAGCATATGCCAAACTTTTGACCATGGCTGGTGTCCCATCTATGAGGGACCGATATCAATCCTGTTTATTGAAAGAAGTTTATAAATCTGTCAATCACACAAATCCCAGTTATATCAATAATCTATTTACAGCGCGTGAAACAAACTACAGTTTAAGAGGAACCCACTTGCTAAATCTACCAAAAGTTAATACGACTAAATACGGCCTCAATTCCTTCACTTACAAAGGGGCAAAATCATGGAACTCACTCGACAACACCCAGAGGTCAGCTGAATCGCTTCAGAAATTCATGAAATTGATCTAACGTTTTGGTACTCATAAATGTAAAGCCTCTGGGTGTCGCCGAGTGAAGACCTACACATTATAAGTATCCCCCATGAGTGGGACATTGGCCATGGTCAAAGGAATTATACTGGTGTGTATTGAGTATATTGTGTATATTTTAGTCTTATGTGTCAATCTTTACTTTTTATACATATATTTTACCTTTTATTCCACGTCGACTATACTAGTCCCTGGTGGACTAATGTTCTTTGTTTGTAATGTTCGACGAAAAATAAAATCTATCTATCTATCATCTATCTATCTATCTACTCACCCGATTGCTTTGATATCACACAGCAACACTCCTAGGTACTTTTAATACTTAATTTGCTTACCAGGTGACAGTGCAATTTTGATGACAATTATTGATGATGTTTTGCAGATGTGGAGGTTTCAGACGCAGGCGCCTGTATTCTGCAGCCCTGTGGTGTGGTCCTGCAGACCTACTATCCAATCAGCCAAAATGAACTTGGAGAAAGTCCCGTCTCCCGCGGGTCACCCTACCCAGCATCACCAGGCTGTTTCTGCACCATGCAATGGAACTTATGTAGTGTTTGGTTGTCATGATAACCATGTGTATTGTGTGTCCAAGACTGGAAAACTGGAATGGAAGTTTAACTCTGCATCTCCAATTTACTCAAGTCCATTTATATACAGCATAACAGAACATATATCCACACAAAACTGCCAAAATTACACTTGCCCTCTCAGACAAATTTCAAAGGGCATAATAGACTCCTCTGTACAAAACTTTCCACCTAGAAATAATAGTGCAGATGAAAGCATTCCAATGAATGAGAATAGCTCAAGAGAAAATGAAACTTGCGAGTGGGGAAAAGTGGAATGTGTTGATGTAGTGATAGTATGTTCCACGAGTGGAATGCTATATGTACTTGCATTACAAACTGGAGATCTTGTGACATCATATCAGTTGCCTGGGGAGGTGTTTTCATCCCCAGTAGCAGTCAATGGAACTATTATCATAGGTTGCAGAGATGACAATTTGTATGCACTGAAGATGACAGTTGGGTAATGGTCCAGGAAACTGCTTTTTAAGGACTCTTTTGGCAACAGGTGGTCTCATATTCCAGGTGGTCTTAAAATAAAGAAATATGCTCTAGAGTCCTCAAGAGATTGTCTTAACTCTTTCAGTACCTCATGTTTGGCTGAGTCAACAACTTTCCACAGTGCCAAGGAAAGCTGTTGACCTAGATTAGTATATGCTCTGTAACTACAGGCACCGTGGTATTTGATTGAAAGGCCTTTTTACAGGGAAGATGAATCTACATGTAGCACCCTCATTATAATTCAGAGCAGTTCCTTTCAAGCAGTTTGACTTAAGTCACAATTGGCACTGAAGGGGTAAAAACGTGTGTGGTCAGTCCTAAGAGGTGGTCTTCAGAGCAAGTGCCAGGGTACATGTACTTGACTGACCTAACAGGAATCCCTGCGGTGAAAGAAGGACCAAATGTGCTCATGTGTTATTTACCTGGTGCCACAGTCAAAGGAAAGATAAATCTTGATGTAATCCATACCGCCTTGTATTAAAATCATCATATGCCCTTAATTTCTAACTGAGTTGATTTTTTTCACTCAGTTGGGCTTATCAGATGGATCTGCATCCATCCACAAAGCATACTGTTGTCACCTATTAAAAACTTTGCCACATTGTTTTCAAACTTGGTGGAGATGTACTGTAGGCTGAAGTCTATAACAGCTTTGTGTAATCATAGTACAGAGATTTCTGGATTTTTGTAGGTCAGCTGACTTGTCAGTCATCTGAGCTTATGGGATGGGTAATCATCTGTTGTTGGTTTGTTTTTCATCTGCTGTGGTCTGTCATCCATCTACAACCACCTTCTGTTTTGAAACCATCAGTCAGCTCCTCTTGAAAGTTAATGGGAATTTATCTTGGGCCACTCTTGACCAATTTTGTTCAACAGATCACAATCCAGTGTTTTGGGTTTTTTTAAATACCGCGTATGGGTCTCTAATAAGTTTTTTCAAATGGTTTTTCTCCAGTGATTTTTGGATTTTTTATGATTTTTTTTTTTATTTTTTATTTTTTTAGGGGAACGGGGGGGGGGGAGGGGGGGACAAATTAAAAAAAAATTCTGCTCTCTGAAACCAGTCTTGTATGATTTTTTGTGTGTTATTGCTATTTTCGACTTCTTCTCCAGAACCGTCATGCAGATTAAGCTAAAACTTAGTGGATATGTTCCTTATGGAAGGGCCAAACAAAGTTGTTCACTAGGTGGGAATGCTGCGGATTCCTGATTTTACCAATTTTTAGCTCTGCTGACTTGTCAGTCAGCAAAGCTTATAGAATCCGTTTGCATCTGTCGCCTGTCCATCTGGCCTTCCATCCATCCGTCCATCAGTCATTAGACTTTTTACATTTTCATCTTTTTCTCAATAAGGGCTGCAGGGAATGTTTTGATTTTGCACATGGATGTTGCCCAGGTGGACCTCTATGAAGCTTGTGAAGGAGATGATGGTGCAGTAATTTTTCTATTTTTTAAGAATTTTTTAATTTATTTTTTGAAAAAAAAATGAAAATTTCTTCATCTCAAGAAATGATTGGCCAATTGCTTTCATATTGCGTGTAGGGACACCTGGGGTCAGCTAGTTCTTATTTTGGTCACCGGATGGCACTGCAATTTTTTCCTATTTTTTATGAATTTTTGTGTGTTGAGGCTATTTTCAACTTCTTCTCAAAAACAGCTTCATGTAATGTTTTGATTTTGTACATGGATGTTGCCCAGGTGGACCTTTAACAAGTTTGTGAGGGAAATGATGATGCAATAATTTTTGTATTTTGTCATGGATGTTGCCCAGGTGGACCTATAACAAGTTTGTGAGGGAAATGATGATGCAATAATTTTTGTATTTTTTATGAACTTTTTAATTTATTGTTTGAAAAAAAAAAAGATTTTCTTGTCTCAAGAACTACGAGACCGATTGCTTTGATGTTACATGGGGTCACCTGGGGTCAACTAGTTCTTATTTTGGTCACCAGATGGCACATTTTTTAATGAATTTTGGTGTGTTAAGGCTATTTTCAACTTCTTGTCCAGAACAGCTGAACAGAATTGCTTGATATTTATCAGAATATAGCTGGACTTTAGGCAATAAAAGATTGGAGAAATAATGTGGATATGTTAATTTTTGACAAAGCTATAGGATATCAAACTTGCAACTGTAAGTGAGTGCTGCCACTCTATATGTATACATATATATGGCAAATTACAGTGCATATATTGCGCTATTGTATTTACATTTTCGGCTTCTTCTGAAAAACAGCATCATGGAATGTCTTGATTTTAGACATGGATGTTGTCCAGGTGGACCTCTACCAAGTTTGCAGTGGAGATGATGATGCAATAATTTTTCTATATTTTTAATGAATTTTCTAATTTATTTTTTGAAAAAATGTAAAATTTCCTTGTTTTAAGAACTATCTGGCCAATTGCTTTGATATTGCACATAAGGTCACCTGGGGTCAAACAGTTCTTAATTTAACCACCAGGTGGTGTTGCAATTTTTTCATGAATTTTGTATGTGTTACGGCTATTTTTGATCAGAATTGCTTAAAATTTTATCAGAATATAGTGTGACTTAAGACTATGAAGGTTTGCTAAAATAATGTGGATATGTTAATTTTTTACGAAGTTATGAGATATCAAACTTCGCAAAAGTAAGTGAGTGCTGCCACTGTATATGTATATATGGCAATACAGTGCATGTATTGCACTATTGTATTTACATTTTCTACATCTTCTCAAACACCGATGCTTGGAATGTTTTGATTTTGTACATGGATGTACTCTAAGTTTTTACCTCTACCAAGTTTGCAAAGCATGTGATGATGCAGTAATGTTTATATTTTTTATGACTTTTTTCATTTTTTTTTTTTTTTTTTTTTGAAAAAAAAAATTCTTCATCTCAAGAACTACTTGGCCAATTGGTTTGATATTGCACATAGTGTCACCTGCAGTAAATTATTTCTTATTTTGGCGACCAGGTGGCGCTGCAATTTTTTTCTATTTTTTTAATGAATTTTTGTGTTAAGGCTATTTTTGACTTCTTCTACATACATGTATATAGCTATAGAGATATAGACTACAGTGCATGTGTTGCAATACTGTGAAAGCAGATTCCAGTCAGTAGAGCACAGGATCATCATGATCCTCTTGTTTGGTTCTCTTTTGGGGCAAATCAAACCCTAGTGCTGCGGGGCCCGTGTTTAAATGGTCCAAAATGCAGGTCCAAAAAAAAAAAAAAAATTCAGCAGTACTAGGATTAAAAAAATCTGCTTCTCTGAAACTGCTTACCTGATTGCTTTAATATCACACTGGAACACTCCTGGGGACTCCTAGTTCTAAATTTTTTCATCAGGTGGCACTGCGAATTTTAGCTCTGGTGACCAAAGGTCGCAGAGCTTATGCGACTGCTTATGTCCCTCCGTCCGTCCATCGATAAGTGTATCATACTAGAGACGTCCGTCCGTAAACTTTTGCTCGGTAGTGCGCTATCGTCCACAGCTTTCAAGTTAGCCCAAAATAACTTTCAGGACTTATGGGGTGTATGAAAATGTAGGCTGCTTTCGATATTGGTGGTGCCACCTACATTAGTATGTAATATAGGGGTCAAAATGTGAAAATCATGTGAACACTCTAGTATCTTTAATTTTTTGCGTATCTTTACCAAACTTGGTGGGATTGTAGAGGAGGTCAAAGTCTAAGTTGCTAATGATACTAGTGGCATCACCTATAATTTGACAGAAATTATGAGCCAAAATGTGTATTTAAATGTAAAATTCCATATTTGTCAAAATAATTAAATTAGACTTGCCAAATTTATATAATATATAGACCATGGCCAAAGGTAGAATGTTATGTAATATCAGTGACCTATTTTTGTGAGGTCACCATGCCTGTAAAGTTGAAAAGGTGATTTTGCAATGGCAGAGTGAAGCTTGGACATCAATTGCAAAAAGAATTGAGCCTCCAGATCAAAATTGCATTTGATTACATAATACATAAAACTGTACTTGGTGACCTACTTTCGGGGTCAGTGTGACCCTGTAATTATGGAGTTTGGCACTTGTCCAAGTTTATGGTTTTTCCTCAATAAGTTGAAAAGTTATTTCCCAATTTGAACAAACAGACTATATATGGAAAGCTAGATGTGGGGCGCATATTTTGAACATTAAACAATTTTTTAATCTGATTTGAAGGTCAAGGTCAAATGGCCAGTTTGAATATAGGGGTCATCTCGTGAATGCTGTGCACCCCACAATTTTTTTAGATGGGCCTATGTAACATTTAGGAGTTATGAAGTGTATGAAGATCTTTGTCGACATCAATGTTGGTGGTGTCACATATAGCATGTAATATACAGGTCAAAATGTGAAAATCTTGTGACCACAGTACTGTCCACAGTTTTCAAGTTGGCCCAATATAACTTTCAGGACTTATAGGGGGTATTAAAATTGGTGGGGCCACCTACAATATTATTCAATATAGAGGTCAAAATATGAAAATCTTTTGAACACTATAGTATCTTTAATTTTTGGCAGATCTTTACCAAATTTGGTGGGATTGTGGGGGAGGTCAAAGTCTAAATTGGTAATGATACAAGTGGTGCCACCTGTAATTTGATAGAAATTATGAGCCAAAATGTGTTTTGTAGATATAAAATTCCATATCTTGAAAAGTAATAGGATCAGGCTTGACAAATTTGTAGGATGTATAGACAATGTCCAAAGCTAGAATTGTATACAATATCAGTGACCTTGACATATTTTTGTGGGGTCACCATGCCTGTAAAGTTGAAAGAGGTGATTTTGTAATGGCAGAGTGTAGCTTGGACTTCAGTGGCAATGTCAGCACAGCACAAGGTAGGCCTACGGGCTTCTTGTATTACATAATCTGGGTGACCTTGATCTTCTGTCCCAAGGTCACTGAGGACATAAAGTTAAGGACTCACTCATTGTTGTCTTGGCACATGCAACAATATTCATCACAGGAGTTGCGCAAATAAGCTATGATTACATGTGGAGCAAGTGCTATCTGGCGGGCAATTTTTACATTAAGCTTTATATGTTCAGAAGCCACTTGAGGACCGACAACTTTGAAATGAACAGCTGCAATATAGCCATGATGCCGGCAGAGCATTAGGCCCATGGACCTCTTGTTAATTTTTTTAATGATTTTTTTTGTGTGCTATTTTCTATTTTCAACTTCTTCTCCAGAATCATCACTCAGATTAAGCTGAAACTTGGAGGATATGTTCCTTGTGAAAGGGTCAGACAAAGTTGTAATTTAGGTGGCATTGCTATGGATTCCTGATTTGAAATGAATTTTTTTTTTTAGCTCAGCTGACTTGTCAGTCAGCTGAGCTTTTGTGAGGGTCTGTCGTCCGTCCTTCGTCCATCCATCGGCCACAATTCACATTTTCGACTTCTCCATTGGCCAGATCCACTTCAAACTTGGTGGCAATGTAACTTGCGAAATGGTCAAACAAAATTGTTCACTAGGTGGCACTGTTGTGGATTCCTGATTTTTAACTATTTTTTCAATTCGGGTACTTGTCGGTAAATGCACCTTTCCTATTGATTAATATGTAAGTCAATGGGCATTCTAATGCTAATTCACATTTTCCACTTCTTTTCCGAAATCGCCTGCCAGATTCACTTCAAACTTGGTGGCAATGTACCTTGGGTGGGTCTCTACCTAGTTTGTACAAATGGTCATGGTCCAGTGATTTTTTATTTTTTTATGAATTTTTTAATTTTTTTTTTGGCAAATCTTAAAAATTCTTATTCTCCAAAACCACTCACCCAATTGCTTTGATATCACACCGAAATACTCCTAGGGGCTCCTTGCTCTGAATTTGTTCACCAGGTGGTGCTGCAATCTTTTTCTATATTTTTATGATTGTTTGTGTGTTTCCATTATTTTGGACTTCTTCTCCAGAACCATGACTCAGATTGAGCTGAAACTTGGTGGATAGCTTTCTTGTGAAACGGTCAAACAAAGTTGTGTACTAGGTGGCACTGCTGTGGATTCCTCATTTTTAATGATTTTTTCAATTCAGGTACTTATCGGTAAATGTATCTTTCCTATTGATTACTATGTAAGTCAATGGGCATTCTAATGCTAACACACATTTTCGACTTCTTCTCCAAAACTGTCAGCCAGATTCACTTCAAACTTGGTGGCAATGTACCTTGGGTGGGTTTCTACCAATTGTATTTAAATGGTCTTGCTTCAGTGATTTTTGGATTTTTATTGAATTATTTTGTGCTTTTTGGGGGGCAAATCTTAAAAAATCTTCTCCGAAACCGCTCACCCAATTGCTTTGATATCACACAGAAACACTCCTAGGGACTCCTAGTTCTGAATTTGTTCACCAGGTGGCACTGCAATCTTTTTCTATTTTCAGGTGCTTATTGGAAAATACACCATTCTTATTGATTACTATGCAAGTCATTGGTCATTCCAATGCATATTCACACTTTTGACTTGATCTCCGAAACTGTTTGCCGCATTCACTTCAAACTTGCTGGCAGTGTACAGTAGATGTGTCTGTACCATATCTGTTCAAGCATAGGTCAGCTGAGCATGGGCTGTTCACACAGCCCTCTTGTTTTAATTTGTGTACTTGTTGGTAAAACCACCTCTCCTGTTGATTACAGTGTTAGTCAATGGGCATTGTAACGCTAATCCACATTATGGACTTGTTCTGTGAACCGTGAGCCACATTGACTTCAAAGTTGGTCCCAATGTACCTTGAGTGGGTGTCTCCCAAGTTTGTTCATAGTCATGCTCCAGTGATCTTGGGATTTTTATGAATATTTTTGTTCTTTTTTTGGGGGGGGGGGGGGCTTAAAAAATCTTCTTCTTGAAAACGACCCACCTAATTGCTTTCATATCAGACAGGAACACTGCAAGGTACTTCTAGTTCCTGATGTGTTTCCAAGGTAGTGGTGTAATTTCTATTGTTGTAAAGATTTTGTGTGTGTGTGTGTGTGTGTGTGTGTGTGTGTGTGTGTGTGTGTGTGCACGCGCGAGCGATTTTTGACTTCTGCTCCAGAACCGTCACTCAGATTAAGCAGAAATTTGGTGGATATGTTCCTTCTGAAAGACGTTAATTTGTTCCACAGGTAGTACTGTGATTTTTCAGATATTTTTTTATGCAAAAAAGTGTGTTTTTGGCTATTTTCAGCTTCTCCAAAACCATCTCTCAGGTTATGCTGAAACTTGGTGGAAATGTTCATTGTAGAAGGGCCAACCAAAGTTATTCACAAGATGGTGTTACTGTGAATCTCCAAATTTTAATTAATTTTTTAATACCGCCTGTGCAGTATATTTAGTACCCATTTTTAACACCAGGATGGTGTGATGTGAGACCTTGTTACTATGTGAGGAGTAGGACTACCAACTTTGGCAGCCATCTTGCTACATTGAGAAGTTCATAGACGACTGGAAGAGGGTAGAGAAATGTTGATAATAAATTGCTTGTATTGTCATATCATCAAAATGCCTGTGTACAACTTCAAGGCAGTAGGCTGCTCTGTGGACACCAAGTAATATGCCAACAAAACAAAATATCCCTGGATGGAGGGGGTTACTTTTCATAGTTTCCCCCACAAGAAGGACAAGCAACACAGGAAACAATGGTTGAACATGGTCAGGCAACCTGTGGATTTGGAGCCATCCTAATTGGAAATGACCAGCAACACTGTGGTGGAAGTCTGAGGTGCAAGATAGCGTGTCCTATCACCACTACCAGAGACCAGCATAGCTATGTGACCACCTGGCATGCGCACACTCATCCTGCCTCACCGTGGGAAGTTTGGAGTTGTATTTTGCAGCGGCAGTATTCGGGTACTTATCGGTTAATGCATACAGTTCTATTGATTACTATGTAAGTGAATTGGGATTACAACTGTGGTAATTCATGATTTTTGACTTCTGTCCAGATTCACTTCAACCTTGGTAGGAATGTACCTTCAGTGGGTCTCTACTACATTTGTTCAAATGATTATGTTCTAGTCATATTTGGATTTTTTTATGATTTTTTTTTTGTTCATATTTTGGCCAAATCTTAAACAAGAGGACTGTGATAGTCCTGTGCTCAGCTGACCCTACATGCACAGACTGAAGTGGTCCTGTGAACTATGATATGAAGGTCACCTCTGTTTCAGACCATGATCACTGTTGCCAACATGTACATATCCCCTTGCTGATCGTAAAAAAAAAGTACGGCAAAATTGCAGCACCACCTGTTGTACAAATTAAGGTCTAGGGATCCCCAGAAGTGTCCCTATGCAATTACGAAGCAATTGGCTGGCAGTTTCTGATTTTTTAACATTTTGCCAAAAAATCAACAACAAAATTCATTAAAAATCCAAAATTCATTGGACCATGACCATTTAATAAACCTGGTAGAGACTCGCATAAGGTTCATGCCCACAAAGTTTCAAGTGAATCTGCTATATGGTTTTGGAGAGGAAGTCAAAAATGTGAATTTCCATCACAGTGTCAATGACCATTCACTTATATGAATAGAATGCATGCATCAACCAGAAAGCACTTAAATTGAAAAAAAAATCGTTAAAAATCAGGCATCAAGAAGAACAAATTAAGAACTAGAAGTCCCTAGGAGTGTTTCTGTGTGATATCAAGCAAGTGGGTGAGCAGTTTCAGAGAGAAGATTTTTTAAGATCTCCACTAGGAAAGAAAAATAATAAAATATCCAACGATCACTGGAGCATGATCATTTGAAGAAACTTAGTAAAGACCCACCCAAGGTACATTGCCACCAAGTGTGAAGTGAATGTGGATGACAGTTCCGGAGAAATTGGAAATGTGAATTAGCATTAGAATGCCCATTGACTTGTATAGTAATGAATAACACATACCTTGGAGCAATAAACTAGACTTTCTTCCTCCAAGCACATACATACATACCCTACTCTAGCACTATCATGTCACTCAAGTAGTGTTCAGCAAACGTTGTAGACGGTCACCATCAGCAGGCCCACAGAATATCAACACCCAAGCCATACCACAGGGTGCTCCAGGAGGCATTCAAGTCTCGCGCCTCGTGAGCTCTTGCTGAGACAAGCTGTTAGGTACCAGTCCTCTCCAGTGCAGTCACATAAGCCTTAAGGATTGTCTGCTTAATCCGCGAAGAAATCATGTTTCTGCAAAATTGCTCTTTATGAGGGTTACCAAGGGGTAGAAAGATGGCAGACCTCTGTCCCCTGAAACTGTCTATACGTGAAAGGTACCAGCGAAGGGCTCTCAAGGATCCGGCAAGGTGGAAAGGCGTACACCCATAGGTTGCTCCAGTCCATGGCTAGAGAGTCCACCACTAGGGCCTGGGGGTTCAGGATAGGCAAGACATAAACCGGCAGTTTTGCATTCTCATAAGTTGCGAACAGGTCTGCATATGGAGTTCCCCATCTGGCCCACATAGCCTGAATGACCCTGGGGTGGAGCAACCATTCCGTCCCTGCTGGCAGACCCCTTCTTGAAAGTTGGTCGGCCAGGAAATTATGATACTCTGGGATGTGCCTTCCATGCGTGCAGATATCACATTTGAAGCACCATCTGGTGATGCACCCGGCTAACTCAATCAGCTTCTTGGACCGCTTCCCACCCTGCCTGTTGAGGAAGGCCACTGCACTCCTGTTGTTCCACATTATGAGGACATGTTTGTGCTCTACTTGGTCTTGGAAGTGGAGGAGCACCAAGCATATAGCCTTCAGGTCCAACCAGTTTATGTGATGAGATGTGCATGATGCTGGCCGAGGGCCTGATGCCATGCGGCTCTCACGTGAGCTCCACACCCAGATCAAGAAGAGTCCATGTAAATGGTGAGCAGGGCCTAAAAGAGCATTTCTTCGTGGATTAAGCAGACAATCCTTAAGGCCTATGAGATCTGGCTGGAAAGGCCTGGTGCCTTGCAGTTTGTCTCAGCCAGAGCTCACATGGTGTGAGCCTTCAATGCTGCCTGGCACACCCTATGGAATGTCGCGGTTGTCGACATTCTGCGGGCCTGCTGGTGATCATCCACCACCTTCGCCGAGCACTACTTGTGTGACATGATAGTGCTAGAGGAAGGCATGTATGCCTTTGCGGGCATCACAGGCTACTTTGCTTAGGTTATGATACTGGTTCGTTGGGTCTTCCTGATCCCATCAGACCAGCCACCATGTTCCAGTTAATGGCACTCTTGTGGTTTAGATTCGATGCAGGCCTATACGTCAGTGCATTTCTTAGTGGGCCTTGTAGGGCTTCATGCCTTGTTGACCTTATCTGAAACAGTATCAGGCAGTTTGACCCAATGTCCTTTCCTGTTGCCAGTCTGACCTGGGAGTTCACTGCCCTAAGGAACCATAGATCGCCCTCAAGGCATGCCTGTTTCACCACCAGGTCTTGTTAAGACCTCCAGGTCTGATGTAGCTGAAACTGATACCGTCTTATATACCGCCATGATTAAACTGAACTCCTTATATGATTGCTTGTCATTGATTGACCCATCTTTGATGACATTGTCGAACCCACTTGTACCACGTTCATCCTGACCCCTATGGATGCCAAGGACTCTTCGGTTGCATTTCCGTTGTACTTTAAATATATTTACAATGGCGAGAGACCTTTTTGTAAAATAAAAGATACCACAGAGACCACCGGGGGATTTTTACAAAGGACACTGCAACCTGAAGGTTCGGGCTTGGGCTGTTCGGCCTTGGAGAGCGCGGGCGGGCCGGGCTGTCATCACAGACCTGGACGTGGCTGTTTCCGTTTTTAAAACACAATTTGGGTGCAAAATACTGGATGTGAGATCATTAAATGAAAAAACAAAGTCCAAATATTTGAGTAAATATTTTTAATCCCATAGAAGTACCCAGTCTTCAGGGACCACGCCATAGGACCACTGACACTGTATCATTTTTTGCAATATTGCACTGACCATTTTAATCAAGTCTTAGAGGTAGTCCCGCAAGACAAGGACCACTGTACTTTAAATGTTTCAAATAAACTTAAAAGTACTGAAGTACTTTAAGATTAAAACACTTAATGATTGCTTCTTGTTTGAACGTTCTTCTATTGTATTTACTTTCTCCTCCTATGGTAAAATTTTGGTCCCTCCTCCTCCTCCCCCCCCCCCCCCCCCCATGATTTTGCTCTTCTTATTTTTTCCCTCCTGCCTTCAATACCGAGAGGTGGTGTGAAATGTTTAGCAAAAAATAAGTGGCCAAAGTTGGATCCGCTTCAGATTTACTGGGAATGTATATGGACTTGACTGCCACCAATTTTTTCAATAAATGATAGTGCTGTCATTTTCTGATTTTTAACAAATTTGAAAAATTCAGAAAAATCGGTAAGGGAATGTGTCCATGTTAGCAACAGTGATGAAGGTTTTAAACAAAGGTGACCTTGATATCATTCTGAAGTTGACATGCACAGGACCACTTCAGTCTGATCATGTAAGGTCAGATGAGCCCAGGACTGTCACAGTCCTCCTGTTTTGGCAAAATCTTTAAAAAATCCTCTCCCAGACCACTGAGCCAATAGCTTTGAAACTGCTTAGAGATCAATCTGCGGACCACTAGATCTCAATTTGCTTACCAGGTGGTGCTGCATTATTTTTCGCTATTTTGGTTGTTATAAAGCCATTTTTTCTTCTCCAAATTCTTCTTAGATTAAAACTTGGTGGAAACGTAGCTTGTGGAAGGATCAAGCGAAAGTGTACACTAGGTGATGATATTCCGCATCTCTGATTTTTAACGAAATTTTCATATTGGGTCAATATCGGTTAATGCACACTTTCCCATTGATTACTGCGCAGGTTAATGGGGATTGCGATGGTAAGTCACATTTTTTACTTCTTTCCCAAAACCATCAACCCGACTCACTTTAAATATGGTGGGGATGTACCTTGGGCGAGATTTGACCAGTTTCTTTCAAATGGTCACACTCCAGTGAGTTTTAGATTTTTTGCCCCAAAATATAAATCTCTGAAGCGCAAAGCCAAATGATCCTAGATTGCATAGGGACACTTCAGCAGATCTTGAAACTTTAATTTGTTCAACAGGTGGTGATGTTATATTTTCACTTTTCATTTTTTTTTCACTTTTCGTGACTTTTTCTGTTTTAACTTTTCTTGACTTTTTCTCCCAAATGGTAAGCTGGATCCTCTTCAGATTTATTAGGAATGTACATGGGCTTGATGTCCACCCAATATGTTCAATACATGGTGGTGCTGTCATTTTTTTTTTATTTTTAAGGGGCCGTCTGTAAAGCTATTTTGCAGTATCAATTTTAGAAAATCAAGATTTTCTTGTTTGTTTTTTTTCTTCCGCAGAATAGGAGAGATTATGTACCAATCTACAATACGGCCAAATGTTGAGTTTGAAAAATGTCAATTTTTGTGAGAATTTTGGAGCTAAAGAAATCATGGCTTTTGGTCAAACAACCACATGGTTTTGTATTTACAACAAAATGTAAATGAGCTGTCAGTCAGACTTAGGTCTGCTAGGCAATTGGAAGTGATCAAACTACTTAAAGGTTGGGGAGAACAATGGGCCAGTGAGCTAGGGAGAGAACAATGGGCCAGTGGGCTAGAAAGAACAATGGACTCTCTTAATCTTATTTTAGTGACTGAAACCAGCTATTAGGAAACCAAATATTTGTGATCTTCTCCTGGAAAAAAAATCACAGATTCCTTTTAAACATGGATTTATAAGATAAATTTTAATGACAATATATCAAAGTAAAGTATTATGAGAGTACTTCTCACAAGACAAGTGTCGATCAGAAGGAGTCAATACATTTTCTTCAACGGCCATTTTACCGCTCACTGAGAGCCAATTAGACCTAAATTGCATTTTCTCACAATTCTAATTTTTGTCTGACTTCTCAGAGGTTTTCAAGAGATTGCTCGTAAATGGTTGAACCAATATTGATGAAGTAAATAACTCTTGAGAATATACATTCTCGCCTAGGAGCGGTATGCGGCGTTTATATAAATTTCTATATTTTGTAGCTTTTTTTTTTTTTTTTGATGTTGAATTACACAAAGTAGAAAGTTGAAACAGTGCCTCTTTATAAATTAAAAAAAAATGTTCCTTTGGCTTTTAAAGAGAAAACAAACGTTCCTAGACATTACATCAAAGTTTTTTTGTACTAAATTTGAAGATTTTATGTAAAACATTATGGTTTGTAGGCCCAGAAAACCTCTGAAGTGGACCCCTTTGAAATGTGTCGCATATCACTTCAAATAACGAGAAAATGATGACTTTGTCTTCACATAATGAAATTTAGATTAATATCTACAAGAAAATTATGGTTTTGGGGGCTAAAAGCAATATTTTAGAAAGGAGAGTAGAATAAGATACCGCGACACTACATATGCTGACCTTTGCAGACGGCCCCTTAACAATATCAAACTCGGTAAGGGGATATGTTCATGTAAGCAACAGTGATAATGGTCTGAAATGAAGGTCACGTTGATATTCTGAAGTTCACAGGACCACTTCAGTCTGTGCATGTAAGATCGGCTGAGCACAGGACTGTCACAGTCTTATTGCTTGTTTATCATCATCATCATCATCATCATCATCATCGTCATCATCATCATCATCATCATCATCATCATTAACTCTTTCAGTGCCAATCACGTCTAAAGTCGATCTACTAAAGTGAAACTAGTCTGAATTATCATTGGGATCTCAGTTTCGTATTCCTCGTAAAAAGCCCTTTCATTCAAGTACCAGCATGCCTTTAGTTCCAGAGAAAAGCTGTTGACTCAGTCAAAATTTGGCACTTAAAGAGTTATTATTAATGATGATGATGATGATGATGATGATGATATGTGACTGTCGCAATCACATCGAAACCCAATTTTGAAAGCATAATGCCAATATCTCCACACATAAATTGGGTAAAAGGGCATTTAATATGAAATGAAGCCACAGTATATAGAATCTTTCTGAAATGCCACAAGAAGAGAAACGTAAACCGGAGCTATCTACTAATTAGTAGTATGATGCTTGGGCACCGATAACAACGTCTGAACTATGTACAAATCTCCTTGGTCAAACATCAACACTGATTGTAATTTCAATGTGAAATAATAATTCTTCAGATTCAGCAGGAGTTTTGTAGGATTCCGCCGTCATCTCCAGAAACGTGAGAACCAGCCGAGCTAAACTGGCGTAAAATATCTTGACAGAGCACACTGCATCTTCAACAAATGGATAATCGAAATATGTTCTAGGATCGTCAACGCAAATGTTCTGGTTGACGGGGCCAGGTGATTAGAACTCAAAGAGTACCCTTTCTGTGTTCATTGTAAGATAAAATTAATATCAATTAATGTTAAGTTTGGTGCAGTACTTTATGTTACCATGTTCATTTGGAAACATAACGAACTAGACCAAAGTTTAAACGAAATGTGACATTGATGCTAAGGATTTATGAAACAGACTGTTTTTTTGTTGTAGTTGTTGTTGTTGTTGTATGGCCTCATAATGTTCAGGGTTAAGCTTGTCTAGTTTGTTTCCAGCCATGTGTTTGACTATATTTCATGATAAAAATCCACACTCCACTAGCCTCTTTAGCAGACCAGGCTCAATATTATCAAGTAGAGTGGATAAAACATGGAAGTTGGCATGTTTAGTTAGCAACAATTCCACAAGAAGCGTGTCAAAGCTAGGACAGACCAAAGGGTTAAAACTGGATTGGCGTCTCTGCCTTGTAAGTGTTGGCTATGCAAAAAGAGACAATTGTAGTTCATGGATTTATGTAATTACATTTTACGATTTTTCGGGCTTGTCTTTAACAGTGACGTTCTGTGTAACTCAATTTGGAATTGTGAGTACTGCAAACGTCTGAGTCAATGCAAAGTTCGACAGCTGCGAAATGTAAGCTTGGGCTGGATAAAGTAAAGTTGTTCGTGCAATCAATTGCAAAAGAAACAGTTTCGTATTCTCTTGCGCAGTGCTTCCATCTTGAGGTTTATTCGTTGTATTTCCAGGTTTATGTCTGCCGAGAGATTGCTGGAAAATTAATTAAATACAACAAATCAGGCTACTGAGAAATGAGTTTGGACAAACTACCCCTTGTCCTCCAACATTCCGGAAAATGAATATTTAATTTTGCATTGCGTTCAAAACACAAGGCATGACATGCAAGTACACAATATACCGAGGCTACTCATACAGAGCATGCAAACGAGATTCATCTACATTGGGAAAAAACTGGTTCCATTTCCATTTATTCTCTATCTATTCATTGAATGCATCTACCCGTCAGTGCAATTTCAACACCAGATCCAGGCTACACAAAGTTGCTGAAAGAGACAGAAAAAAGCCACATCCCTAACGAGTTTAAAGCACGTAATTGTGCCACTCAATCCAAACCAACAAATTCTATGAACTGTACATTTGGAAAAGGGGGGGGGGGGTTGAAATTCAGTTGCCACAAATTAAAATTCGTTTCAAGGTAGTCTGTAGATAATATCTTTTGTACTATTGAATTTCACACAGGATGAGAAAATGGGAGAAGAGGTCACGAGCAATTCTATTCTGCTGAATATACTACTTGATATACAAAATTCTTGAAGGCTCCAGTATGTAAAAGCAGCCTTGGATAAGTTATAGTTACTTTTAGCACTAAGGCAACACAACATTCAGCATTATTTAAGCTATACCTTTAGATTTATCATGAGAAGTTTTGTGCATGTAAATGCAGTGCTTTTAATGAAGGTGCAAATTACAATGGGCAGTAATGGCAATACACAACTCCTGACTGAAGTGCCCCCTACTGGCTGGATACAAGAACCTCCCATTCTTGATCCTCTCTAGTGCATTACGCTTGTTTAAGTGCATTTAATATAAATTAGCTGGCTTTCCTGCATATATCTCATGTTATCTGAAGTCGCATTGTGTGTGATTCAGGTAACCATTGCAGAACATTTGGAATCATCTACATATATTACGCATTAGACTGTGCATAGTTTTTCACTTTTTGTGGCAACTGGATCTTAACGTCCACCTGGTCGTCTATTCCATATTGGGTTAAGTTCAGTAGGTCTACTGACTATATATCCATTGGTTAAATACCTCTAATGGTCAGCTACAAAGCACCGATCCCCTACATGTGGCTCAGCTGATCAACCAACGTTACTGCTAGCAAAACGATCACGGTGCGCAAGTACCTCCAAACAGGCGTAGACGCACTTGAACTTGGTCTCGTTGTTGCATGGAAGTCATTCGTTTTATAAATATTTTCCTCTGTTCTTCCATGTTCCAATTTCTTGGTCTTATGATTCCATAATGTATCTGGGTTGTACCTCGGCCATTGGTTATTATAGTATTTGTCAGGTTTATACCGTCCGCTGGGATTAAATGGACTGCTTCCATCCGGCATATACTTGTCCTTGTTGGGTGTCACAGGAAGAGGATTCCAGTTATTATTGTATGTAGAAGTTGGCTGGAAAATTGGCTTTCGTCTCGGGACATATTTGTGCTTTACGTTGTAGTCTCCAATAGTGATGTCCGAGCAGCCGTAGAATTGCTCTTGTGGACCGCAGCCGACGCATCCCTTGCCAAAATTGTCTCTTCCCCAACTGTTCCCTACAATCAGAAAGTACCATCGGGGAAAGTGGGCGAAACATTAGAAAATGTCTGGAAGCAACTTCAGGGCTGTCCAAGTGGAGCATAGTGACAAAATTTTGCTACAAAGCTCTTCAAAATTGCTACAATTTTTTTTAAAGTAAGTAAAGAAGTGGGAAAATTGCTACAAGTGAAGAAAATTTTGCTACAGAGATTTTCAGCTTGGTAGCATTGAACTTAATTATCCCGTTTCACGATGTTATTTCCGGGATATGCCAATGTACAGGGTGGCACGTAACTTATGTGCATTTAAACAACTATTTTGAATGAAAAACTTTCAAAAATTCCATAATTACCAACTAATAACAGAAACAAAGTTGCGATGATACACTAGAGGCACTTGGCGACACGAAGTACACTGTAAAGAAATATTAACCATAGGCCTAATGCATTCCTTCTGCATACCAACGTATGATTACCAACCAGCAACAGTACTGTCTCCAACTGGCCACCAGTAACAAACAACACACTGTAACTTATTAAAGTCTAGCACTGCATTGCGATATAGAGAAAAATAGAATGTATTCGTACACTGGGGGAATATGATGCATCCTATCTCTACAAGAAAGGAACTTGACCGGAAGGAGGGCTGATCCATGTATTAAGATGGGCCGAATGTGTTTTTTCCAAATACAAGTAACAACTTCAGATGGCAGAAAGCTTAAGAGAAGTTATTACTTTCAAAGCATATAGGAAGCTTGAAATATTTAGAAACTGTCATTTTTGGCAGAGAAAGTAGAATTTCCTGAATGGTTAGGTGGCATTCTTTGCTATGATCCCCCATCATCGTAGAGGCATAGTTGTGTTGCCTAGCAACCTAGGCTGGTAGAGCAGGTCTACGGTTAAAAGTGCTTATTATGAATATGTCGTTTTGTGTCGAGAGATCGAGAATCTGGCAGTTTGCTTTACTCGTCCCACTTTTACTCAGATTCTGCTTTGTCTCAAGTAAATAGTTAATAACTTGCAGTCTATCATGCACTGACAAAAAAAGTTACAAAAATCACGCGACACATTTGCATGTTGTATCACTGTTTCACTGACTGGTCAACCCAAATTTGATAGTAATCTTTGGAGGTGATTAAAAGACAACCTCCTAATTGCTTCGCATGAGTAGTCCAATTAAAGCAAAGAAGCAAAAATCAAACAAAAAACTTCTCAATCCTCACCTGCATTGTACTTCCACTGAAAGACACACTGCGAACATCTTAAACTTTCTGGCAGACTTAAGTAGATTATATGTTTTCCTGGTGAAGATTCAGCTACTTTATAACGCGACGGTCCACCTCCCCACATCTTTAACAAATATTTGTCAAGACATTTCTGCGTAGCCGGTTTATGGACATCATTGTTTGGGCACAGACGGAATTCAAACCAGCCCATGTGAGAGGCAGTTAGTTCAACCTCCACCTTCATGGCGCTCCCAGGTCTGTACCGCCGAACCAGGGTGCCCGTAGCAAAGAGTCCTCCGGCTTCGTGTTGCCTTGGCCCCTGCCAGGGATCTCCACAAATTCCACATTTCCCTCCATTCAAGCGCCACTGAGTCTGAAAAATTGACCGATAGATGACACAGATGCGTACAACAACCTTGTGTGTAAGATTTTTATCAGAAGGTTCTAAACTGTCCATTGTGTTTCACCTCCTCCGTAAAATGTGTGTTTAACAAACAGAAATGCAAGTTGTATATATTTTGTCCCGAATGTTCCAAACGCTTTGACAGACTATATGTCTTACTTATTTTGTTTTCTGTTGTGGATGTGAGAAGGTGTGATTTTATCTATTTCATTTTGTCCTTTGTGTGCACTCATATGTAAAAGCAAGGAGGCTAGATAGCCTCCTTGGTAAAAGTACCAGATACAGCTATCCGATATTACCATTGTTGTAATTGAATGAATGAATGAATGAATGGAGTTTTGGTGAAGGAACTGGGTCAGCATTACCTGCTAGTAGCAAAACTTTTATTGTGCAAAAATGTCCACAAGGAGCCAGTGCAGTATCAATCATTTGCGAATGGAATTTATTACCCTGATCAGTTGGGCTCACTGATTATATTGGCTATTTTAAACAGGAACTAACCAGGAACAGTCCAAAACGTAACGAATCGTACTATTTTGGAGAAAGGAAAATTGCCATTACCAATGCAAGAATGAGAATGGGCTGTAACCAGCTGAACAGTGATCTGTACAAAATTGGTGTTTTAGAGTCGCCTTCATGCTCATGTGGAGCTAATGGGGAAACTATCTATTACTTTTTTCTTTGAATGCAACACGAATGTAACCCTAAGGAACAAACTCCAATATAAAATAATAACTCTTGGTAATTTTAACTTGAAAACTTTATTGTTCGGAAAAGAAGGAAGAGGAATGTCGAAAAGTCAAAATATGGACATTTTTTGGCTGTTCATAAGTATATTAAATTATCTGGTAGATTTTAAACGTGATTTAAATTCGGTAATCTTGTACAATTATTTCTATTTGTATTTATGCTCACACACCAATCCCTTTCATCCTTTTGCTCTTCTCATTTGTGGCCCTGTGCGTGACCTGTCTGTGCATTGCTGCTCATGAATTCGTTGTAGTCTTGTAATAAATGTACAACAGGCCCTTATATAGGCTGCTGAGGCTGTCGGCCAATTGTTGTTGTTTTTTTTTTTTTTTAAATTAAAATATGTTTAAACCAACCAATGCAGTGCATAAGGTTCCACTGCCGGTAATTTTGCCTGTGCCGAGGTGACATGAGGTTCCACGTTGGTGAGGGGGGCAAAGGGTTTTCCGTATGGCGTACCGGGCATTTCATTTGCCGTACTTTACTGGAAGCCCTTTTTAATTTCTGTACTTCAAACCAACCATTAATATTTGCACATTTTCTTACTTTGAGTACCTTGTACTGGGGAAAAATTTTTACTTGTACCAGGATACTAGGGGCCCCCCTTGTGCCGAGGTAAGACTTAGGGCCTAGCTTCATCTCATATCATCTCATTAAACGAGAGAGTAAAGGCGGATTTCCGCGCAGGCGTATTGGGCATTTTATTTGCCGTGCTTGCGTACTGCAACTTCCAAGCCCCTTTATTTTCCGTATTTCATTCAGATTTTCTTATTTTGCGTGCCTTTTGCCAGAGCAAAATTATTACCTGTATACCAGGGCACTGGAATCCATCCCCTTTTCTGAAAAGCTCATACAGCCACAATTTGAATCATATTGTAGCCCAAATCATTTAATACATTTCAAATGTAGGCCCTTCATTAATTACATATAACTTACTAATCCTTTTTGCACGAATCATGAATTTTTGCAATCCCTTTTTGCTTTTACGTAGCAACTTCTTACGTACATGCCATTCGTATTGTGTAAACCATGCGCTCGATAGAGGAAAAAAAGGTGAAAAGAAAATGATCTTCTGTTACAGAGCAAAGATTCTTTAATTGTTCACATGAAAATTCTAGTTCTCCCCTGAAAATTCTAGTTCTCCCCATTTTCACGAAAAAAGAACCAACTGACAATATTGGAAACTCAGAGATAGGCCGGCCTGCAAACATAGTCATTAAAAATATTTATTTTCCATTAATATGGATTTAATAGCGTGATTACCAGGCAACTAAAGACACTGCTTTTTAGCCTGGGGTACCAATGCTCCAAAAGCTTAGCAAATCAATGAACAATGATTTGAATGCAACTTGATACAAAAGGTATGACCGAATTGCCCTCGGTTGCTAATCTTCGAATTTGCGGTAAATGCCCCAGGCGTTATGTAGCGTTGTTTTATTGTTTTGATGATATGGTTTGACAACAATCGTGATCCAAATAACAGGTTATATTTGGACAAGCTGAACGTCCTGTTGTTAAAATAGTAGGGAGATAGCAAATTTTATAATAAGTAAACACGCAGGCACAAGTCAAGCAGTTAACTTTATTTTTGGCGAACAAGATTTTATTAGCTGGATTCATGTCGTGGAAAAGTGACAGTTTTCAAATAGTGCCACTGGCATAAAATGTTTATGATAAATAATTTCCCATAGATAAATTTAGAAAATGTACTTGCACTCACGTAACAAGTTATATACACGTACATTTATCCAATCAGTTTTTGCATCGCACAAATTTGAAAAATAGTTGAAATAAACTTCAAGGGAGAATCCATTTGTTGTTTTCATTGCTCAGACTTGCCGAACATGAAGAAAATATGTATTCACCAGCTTCGAAACTCCAGCACAAGCTGCATATGATCAAAATATTACTAAACCAGTTAAAACCAGTTATGGCGAAATTTTGAAGAAAAAAAAACAACAGACGCACACACGCACGATAAAATGGAAAGCGAGATTGAGAATGAATAACCAGTAACACAGAATATACAGGAACGTATTTGGTATCGGTTAAATAACTTTCTTTCACTGACTTGAATCGTGAAAACGAGCACATTGCAAATATGAATTTGAACGATGACCTTTCAGCAATTAGTATCTGGGCAGACCAATGGTTCATAAATTTAAGGGATGGTTCAACATTATCATCATTTTTTAATTAGAACTGAGGGTACTAAATTTCATGACACCACTCCCTCCCCCCAAATTAGTACTTTGAAAATGATGAATTTTCCCAAACAAATCATAGCAAATTGCACAAAACAGGCCAAAAATTGACCATCATTTTCAATATTCTGTGAAAGTGTACAGACCCATTTAACCCCCTCCCCCCTTGCGTACTGTAAGTACTAATTCAAAAATGATGAAAATGTTGAACCAGCCCTAAATGACAATAAAATCGTATCTATGACGTGTACTCGTCTCAAAATACGAATCCTACTCATTTATTTCTTAAACACTCCTCTATATCAGAAACAGATCATAGCCGGCACCTTGGAATTTCTTGATCATCCAATGGATCACGGGAGCTTCATATTGACACCAAGAAGCGCGTATAGATTGTCCTCTTGGTAAATGTGTTTAGTGGGACAGACGTAAGCTTACAATAAATTGTACTTTGTCTTCATTAGACTGATATGAGAGTACGGTGACATCATTTGGGATAACTGCTCTCGACCTTGCTCAAATATGACTGAGCGCCTTCAACTTGCTGCCGACAGAATCGTATCAGGTGCTTCACAAAATACATGTACATGTACCTCAAATTCGTTTTTTTTTTCTTTCTTTCTTTTATTTGTACGAGGAAACGAAGCGGGAACTGTCATGCCATCGACGTGAAAACACAATTTATAGAAATGTATACAACTGTCCACGGTATATCCCCTGATTGTTACAGGCATGATTTTCATATATATATATATATATATATATATATATATATATATATATATATATATATATATATATATATATATATATATATATATATATATATATATATATATATATATATATATATATATATATATATATATATATATATATATTTGACACCGGGCATGATGCTGGGAACCTGGGAACTTTGCAAAGAGTCCTTTGATTTTCTGCCTTTCGGAACAAAGAAAAAATTCATTTTACCCATCTGCAGCTGAAGATCCCTCGAAAATTGACATAAGGCAGTCTGGCACATTGAAAGTTTTCAAAAGATGGCTGAATTTACGAACTGAAATTAGTGAAGTCCAGACATGTGGACTATAGCGATGGCCAAAGAGAGGCACAAGTTAACCACGCTCGCATGTGTTATGCATTGTTGCACACGTAATGATCTCATGTACCGATTGTAACCTGACCGAAAGCCCTGAGTCTGCCTTTGATGCAGCCGACGAAACTGTAAATCACTTTTTAACTGATTGTCCTCGCCTTTACTCAGCTAGGCGAGAATCGTTGCGATCTTTTGCAACCGATTCGCACATCTTGAAAACAAAACGGTGTACGTCCACGCAATGGTGTACATTTTCGTTTTCTTCTACTTTTTCTTTTCCCTCTGTCTTTCTCAATAAGTTTATTCTATGTATTCTTCTTTGACCGCTTTGCGGCTTTGTGGTTTGCATCTAGCAGCTTCAAACACGGTTATGCTTGTATGTACCGAAATAACCAATTATGTACTCAAGGCTGTACAATGTGTTCAGAAGCGGAATAAACAAAAGCTCTTTTGCTTGTTTCTCAATCCTTATATCTAGGATTGTCTGAGATAAGATGTGTTAAAATCAAACCACCGATTTGAATCTGCAGGCTATGCAGGACTTCATTATGCGTGGTTTATCAAGCAACTTTCTCGCAAGATGTGCAGCAAAATGCAGACTTATAGATTGGGTTATTGTGGACATACACAGCAAGACGTGCGTCTGACAAGACAGAAATTGCACCACGAGAAAAGCTGCACAGCATTGATTAGAGACACTGAGGGGGAAAATACATGTAAATGCAAAACGTAACGCAGTAACACTGGGTACAATAAACTTCACACCATGCAAAACTTCTGCATACGTTTTCTTTTTCTTTTTCCTTTTTTCTGTGTGTACTTACGTCAAAGCCTCCGCAGAACAGCTGATTGTCTTCGTAATTCCGGGGCGCGTTATAACCATATCGCCACATGCTTGCCCGGGAGGGTGGCTCGACCAGACGACCATGGCCGTTAACTGATAACCACAGCCAGCAGAGCTTAATAACTATTATTAGAGCCAACATAAGAAATGATTCATCAGTTTTTTAAACTGATTTTTGAATCAAATAAATTGGCAATAAAGTTCTTTTCGGAATCCTATAAATTTAATAAAAGCGAGTTTTTTGGGAAGTCTGTCGACGGGCTGATCCTCCATTTCATCGCGAGTGACTTCAGTATACTTCCTCGGTAGGCCTAAGCCGTATCTGCGTTTTGCGGCTCCCAGACATCGATCGAATAATCCCATCTAAAAAATAATGCTGAGATGCGACATTCCCTGTCTTCAGTGGACCGAACCAATCACAGCGTGCCATCACAGTCGTTCCTGCATTTTCAGTTGGAATCTTGATCACGTGTGCGATTTCAGAATTCCAATTTGTGGTTATGCATACCAAGTCCAAGCGACTCTCATCATATTATGATTCAATGAGTTCTTTCATACAGGAAAATCATTAAACTTAACGCAGATATAAGTAAATGCAATTGGACATATTCAACGGCACATCCTATAAAAGCTGCCGAAATTGTCGGCTTTGCCCGAGGGTGTACTTGGCTTCGTTACTACTATTGTTATCCAGGGACGTTTTTACTGCCTGGGTGCCTTGACCTATTGTCTGTTAATAATTATAGACCAACTTACATGACTTATTTTGCTGTCGAGAGAGGGAATTAAAACAATGCGAATTGAAACCCATGCAGGTGAACACACAGGAACGAAAATTTAATGTTTTGTGTGACATGTGTTTCAGTTCGCTTCATATGCTCGTGGAGCGATCTTCCTCCACTAACTTGGAAACTGTGGCGCTGTGTCATGTTCCCAACCTGCCAGGAACGTGTCGCCAAAGCATGGGCATACATGATTGATCCTAAAAACTATGTGCGTTACTTTTGGTCAGCACAACTTAAATATATATTATACTACTTTAACATGTCAAGTCCTTACTGACTGCATCAAGTTTGTTGGGGGTGGGGGTGGGGTGGGGGTGGATTGGTACATTTTCCTCACAAAGTGGCTGGAGCCGAAGAAAATGTTTAGCTGAGCCCATTGCAAGTCCCCATTTCTCAATGTCTGTGATTTTTATTCGTCAGAGATTCTTCTGTTGTGGAAAGCAATCAAGAGTTACCCAGTTTCAGATAAGAGTTGTCTGATAGACTATATATAACATGTAAATATATATATATATATATATATATATATATATATATATATATATATATATATATATATATATATATATATATATATAAATAAACAAACGGTGGTCCCTCTCTTGAGAGACCACTCCAATGAGGTACAACCTGTCTTGAAAGACCTCCTTTCCAGGATACTTTACATAGTACTTTTCATATTATTTACACCTCTTATGAAAGACCAACTGTCTTGAGACCATAATTTTGTCATCCCTTAGAGTGGTCTTTCAAGACAGGTTTTATTCTACATGTATATAAATAAATATATACATTTAAGACGTCCATGACAGCATTTAATGAGAAATATATACAAGCCAATATACATCTGTACACACCAATATGCATCTATACACACCAATATACATGTTTGTTTGTTTGCTTGTTTGTACTTGCTGACCCAATCAGCAAAGCTGTTCTTCCTTGGGGCCCAGTTACATAAAACAGCAAACACACATTAAGACACGTATGACATAAAGAACAATTTGTACAGTACATCAAGATGACATCATAAGACAAAAGACACCATAAGATATATGAAGTATTGCAGCATTAAAACAGAATGTTCGAAGAGTAAGTCCTGAAATTGTCGTACATTTAAGTTCCAAACATGGTTGTCCTGTATTTACTCTCAAACTGTTCCAAGTTGACAGCCGACCTTAACTGGGGTTCCAGATTGTTCCAGGAATTTGCACCGTTGTGAGCTAGACTGCTTGAATTTCAATTCGTCACACTTTGGTACATAAAGAAATTATGGTAAGAACTTCTTGTATTGAGATTATGAATGTCACGAATGAAACGAAATTTGTCAGTCAAATACTCAGGAGATAAGCCATGAAGACATTAGTATGTTAGAGTTGCCAAATAAAAAAAATTGCGTTTCTCAAGTGACTGCCAGCCTAATTGTTGCACTAAGAGCTCTGGGTTGACAGTGTAATAAGAATACCCGTGACTATCTTTGCATGCCGATTCTTCAGTCTCTAAAGTATATTTTGGTACTTTTTACAACAGTTCTCCCAAACTGTGTCACAATAGTCGAAGTATGATAATATAATGCTATTGTATACAAACTTTTATAAATGTGTAGGTAGAGTATACCTTAGTCAACTCAGCAGGCCAATCTTTGGGCTGACTTTTGATACAATATAATCTATACGAGAGCACCAGGTGAGTTTAGAGTCGACCACAACTCCAAGAAGCACTGCAATTGGTCGCATCGTCGGCAAATAAATGACATTTACTATGCATCAATGAGGTGTGAAAATCATTAATATAGATTAGGAAATGGTTAGATCCGAGTGAGAAACCTTGTGGAACGCCAAGTTTAATAGTTTGTATCTTAGAAAGTCGCCCATTGCATGATACCGACTAACCGGTTTTCAAGATAAGACCTAAACCAGGGATATTCATTATCAGATATGCCATAATCTCTTATTTTATGCAGGAGTATCGGGTGGTCGATAGTATCAAAGCATTTCTGTAAGTCCAAGAAGGCACCTACTGTGGGTTTACTCTGGTTGATAGAATCAAATTCAGCCAGTCGTCGACCATTGAATGGAGAGCCGTTTGGGTAGAATGGTATTTCAAAAAGGGTGATTGGTCAGCTGTAATTAGTTTGTTACATAAAAGATATTCTAAAAATTCCGCTTGCACATGCTTGTCCAAGATTCTGCTTAAATGGGATAGTACGGATATGGGCCGATAATTAGAAAAATCGTCGCGCGTGCCGTTGTCTTTATAAATTGGTGAGACGAGCGCAATTTTCCAGTCAGTAGGAACTGTATCGGTAAAGACAGACAAATTAAATATATGGGTCCGCACAGGGCTAATAGTTTCAGATGCGAGGTACAGTAGGTAACTGTCCATTTTTATTATGTCAAGAGAGCTACGCTGAGATATAAGACGTAGCTGGGTACCAACATAATTACAAGTAATAGGAGATATGCATATTAGGTCCCCGCCCCAACTACATACCTGATTGCCTAGTCTCGCTTGGTGAGATATGGCGAGATACGGGCCGGTATCTTGTGGAGGCAAGCGGGATATTACGAATATTTTGGAAATACTGACTACTTATTAAAGGCATATGGAAAGTTTTCTTATATATGGCCCGGGAAGTACTAGAAAAATTCCAGTTTGGCATTTGTGAACTTGAATTTCTCAAAGAATGCTAATTTTGTGAGAAATGAGTATATGCCCCGCCTGTGACAGTGATGCGACCTGCACGTCCCCATGATCACCAGGCGTCAAACCCGTGCTTTGTGGCGGCAAATTAATATGCATACTGCGCATTGGCGAAAAGGAGAAGCGACTTGAAATTGAGGGTGCCCTGATTCTCGGGGGTGCAGCATCTCTATCAAATTTCAAGGAGAGATTTGTAGTTGTCATTTGTGAGGAGTTACAGTTACCTGTGCAGGTAACCTCATTGTGAATTCTGTGTTTGAAGTTCCCGCCAACCCGCCATGTCTTTCTTTCCCCAAGTTTAATATCTTTTGACAACTGATTTTGTGCATCCAGATTTATTTTTTGGGTTGTACATTTGAGGTTCATTTTTGTGTTTGTTTTGTAGTAAGAAATTTTGGTTTGTTTTTGTTTTGTTATCTTTGTTTTTGTTTTTGATTTTTTTTTTTTTGCCTTTCATTTTTTCCCCTTTGGTTTTCTCTTTCTTCCAACTAGAAAGTATTTTGTCGATTTTTGGGCTGATTTATTTTTTGTATTCTGGAAAGAATTTTTGATAATTTTGGCTCTTAGTTGTCACTTATTTGGCGGTGTACATAACTTCCAAGGAGTTGCACATTGCACAATGGCTCCAATTAATATAAACACAGAGGATTGCCAAGATCTGACAAGATCTAGGCATTGGTAATACTACAGCCCAACATATAGTATCAGCCCGTGATGAATTGGCAAAAGTGGCACAAGTGCTGACCGACTCCAGCCTGATTCAACCCAACATTTTGACCAAAGAGCAGTGGGACAGAAATATTGAGGAGCAGCAGATTTGCTTTGAGGAGAGTCAAGTACAAACAGAGGGTACTTCCAAAGGTAAGGTGGCCTCACTGAAGAAGGCTGGAAACATTGCATGGACAATATGACGTAACAAATAGCTACTATGATGAAGAGTGTGGAGGACAGGTTAAGTGACAGAATGGATGCTATGGATCAAAAACGGGATGAGAATTGGCAAGAAATTGATGCCATCAAGATCAAGAACAGCAGATTAGCTCCTTCACATTCCACTATCATGGATACAGTTGTGAAGACCGATGGTGTTACTGCAGACCAAGTCAACAACAGAATGATCAATGCTGTTGATAAGTTAGCAGCACAGAGTTGGTCAACGGTCACAACCACAATTAGCACACCTGTGGTCAGACTGTCTACTGTTACAGTTAGCCAAACACCAAATGTGGCCGCTTCTGATATGACCCCCCCCCCCTTACGTAGGTGATACAACATAATGTGGATACAAGTGTGTTTACATCACAAAATCTGCCACACATACAAACTAATGTAGGTAGTGGTGCTACCAATCATACAGTTAACACATTACCAACTTGTGTCTCACACATGCACACACAAATGGCAGCACAAGGTTTCCGCCCAGGTTCACAATCTATTTTGTATGGTGCACCCCCAGGGTTTAACATTCAAGCACAGATGGTGTCATCACACTATGTTGGCAACCAAGCCACTTTGTTGCCTGGTTTACTGTCATTTTATAATAGTCCGCCTGTTAGTTTGCCCATGCCACCTTATTCCAGTTTGTCGTTCATGCCCTTGGCACAAGCACCCCTTTGACCCTCCAATTTTGCTCCTGAACTGACAACACATAGAATTCTTATTCCCCAAAGTCTAAAGATCACACAACCGGCTAACACTGCATCACTAACCCATCAGTTTGCTTCACCATCTGTTAAGATGGCTGACCCTGATTTCAATGAGGATGATGGGGCTGCAGGAAGTATTCGATGTGGCGGCTGTGACCTTTTCTCATCACCAAGGCTTGCAAGACAACCAATTCGAGGGAGACAAAGTTATAGGCAGGGTCGAAGACTTCAAGAGAATGACAGGAGAGGACAGGTCAAGGAATCTTCACCACCAAAAATGGCCACGTATGATGGCAAACAAGACTGGCAATCCTTCAATGCACAATTTGATAGAATGGCTCAAAGATACACATGGACTGAAGAGAAGAGATTGGATAGACTGATAGACTGATAGACTGTTTGAGGGGAAAGGCCTTAGAATTGTTTAGCGGGTTGCAGGTAGAGAGAATTTTGACCTTCTACCTAGAAAGTTGGATCATTGCTTTGGCAGGAAGGACCCTGCTGCAAGTGTGAGGCAGCAATGAGCTTCTCTTTTTTAAGCAAAAGGCAGGCGAACCTTGGAGGAGTATGCCGAAAGAGCCCAAAAATTGGCCCTTGATAGCTTTCCCAAGGCAGAAAGAGATGCATCAAATATTCTTCTTACCATGGCAACAGAGGCTTTCCTCAAGGGATGCACTCATTGGAAAGCTTCACATCAAGTTCTGAACAAGGAACCTGCTCCCCTGGAAGAGGCTTTGCACTTGATGAAAATTCATGAGCAGAATTAGGGAATTATGTTTGGGAGTGTAAAGAAGACTGTGAAGGTAGTATCCTTTGAAAACGCATCAGATGATAATAATGAGTTATTCACAAGGAAAACTGAGAAAGAAGCCCCAGAGAAGAACAAGATGCCCTTTGAGGAAAGAATGGCCACACTAATTCAGAAGCCTGTAACAGAAGCAGTCAAATGTGGCTTGGGATGAAAGATGTGATAAGAAACATGGCTGTTGTATTGAAGATTTTTTCGAAGTCTTCAAGCAAGAAAGAATTAACAGGGCACACTCCATCAAGAGACATACCTAGCACTCCACCCAAGGAGAGGGGACCCTGTTTTAAGTGTGGTATTACGGCCCATTTTTACATGGAGTGCCTAAAAAGATCCCCTGGTCAGAGATCTCCCAACACTGACTCCCCTAAGTGAAAAAACTGAGTAGGGTCACTCAACAACCCAGAAGTATTCAAGTGACCAATCAGTTGATCCATCTGGAGAGCAGGAAGCCCTTAAAGGATCAAGTGTATTTAATGTAAATAGTGATGAGTCTCATGCAAAGAGTTTAGAGTCAACTTCAGGAAGGAGGTGGGATATAACATTATAGTCCCCATAGCTGTAAATTTTGTGGATACTTCAGTGGTCGTGGACACTGCTGCCCAAGTAACACTAATTAGTTGTGAATTAGCTGACCAAATTAGTTTGAATCTAGCCAATACTGACAAAGTCAGATTGAAAGGTGCAGCTAAAGAAAGTCGTATGGTAGCCTTTATAGTGAGACAGGCTCACATCTCACTTGGAAAGAGAGTGTTCCCTTGGGATGTTTATGTCGCCCGAATTTCTGATCCGGTAACATAAGGATTGGATTTTCTGTTATTCCATCACTGTGTAGTAGATTTAAAGAGCAATTCTATCACACTGGGTGACATAGTGATACCTGCAAAACTTTGTAGTAGTGGAGACACCAAACATTTCATTCACAAGGTTGTCTTAAGATCACAGACTGTCATTCCACCTAATAGTAGGGTAATGGCCAGTGGCCAGTGTTTTGATCAAGAATGCTCAGTGGGGTGACTATGTGGTTACTCCTTTGATTTTGAGGAAAGAACAACATGTAGTGTTCCCTGCACTTCTGGTATCAGGTCAAGGTCAGGTTCCTATGGAATTTGTGAACTTATCAGATAGTTTGGTAATCTTGAAACCTGGTAGATTGGTGGCTTGTGCTATGTTAGCACAAGAAGTTTTAGAACAGACTTCAACTAGTTTAGTAGAATGTGGTTCGTCACACTCAATGGATAAATGATCTGGTACAAATCCCACAGAGGTACAGTTTGGGTCCAATGTGGTACTGAAAGATGTGGTGCTAATCCAATCCCACGGAGGTATGGTTTGGTTCCAGTGTGGTACAATATACCAGTCCACTCAAAGACAATGTCCACACTCTGCAGGCACAAAGTGTAAATGGGTAGCACCAAATATACAAGTCCACTCAAGACACTGTCCACACTCCACAGGTACAATGTAAACAATGGCTCACAGGCCCAATGGCTTGATGACAACACATAGCTTCTGTCAGATCCTTCAGAATTCTCTCCTCTCTTCTCTTTGTCTGGAAAACATCTGCTTTATATCTAGACACAGAAATATCACCACTGTTCCAGAGTTTTCCAATTAGTCACTTATCACAGTGCATTGAGACCTGTCTGGATTACCTCATATGAATGTAGGTCAGCATTCTAGCTTATTCCACATGTTTACTAGATACATGTGAGTCACGCACAAAACAGACCAACTCAGTGACTCTGCAGTGACCCTCCACAGCAGTCATTGTAATCAATGACCCGGCACACACTCAAAGAATATAGGGACCTTTCCAAATGAAAACAAACAGCCATAGATATTTTCATAAATGGTCAAATGTTAACTTGGCCACAGAAAAACACAGAAGCTGGCAGCATTGCTGGCTGATTATTCTGATGTTTTTTTCAAAGCATGACCTGGATCTAGGCTGCTTTTCAGGAGTTACTCACAATCAGATCAACACACAAGATGCTAAGCCAGTGAAACAAAGCTTGTGATGAGTCCCGCTAGGTTTTGAGGATGAAGAAGAGAAACATCTAAGACAAATGTTGGACGCTGTTGCGTTCTTTGGTGTATTGACTACCATGATCTTAACAAGGTCACAGTCAAGGACGCCTATCCCTTACCACTCATTGATGAGTGTTTGGACACCTTAGGGGGTAATTTATTCTATTCTTTATTAGATATGGCAAGCTCGTACTGGCAAATCCCTATTAAAGCATGTGACTGTCACAAAACTGCCTTTATTACCAGGTACAGATTGTTCAAGCAGGTCTGTACGGCCTTTGGCCTTTGTAACACACCGGCAAATTTTATACAAACGATGAATCTAGTGCTCAGAGGCCTCACATGGTCGAGTGTTTTGGCATTTTTACATGATGTGCTGCTCCTGGGAAAATCATTCACCGAACACTTCGATAACCTTAGGACAGTCCTTGACAGATTCCGGCAGAACAGGATAAGACCAAAGAAGTGTACACCATTTCAAAAGGAAATGAATTTCCTGCAGAAAATGGTATACAAGGCAACTGTGGCTGTGGACCCTGGGAAAATCGAGGCAGTGAAGACTTGGCCTGTTCCCCACAGTACAAAGGATGTGGAATCCTTCCTTGGGTTCATAAACCTACATTGGGAGCATATTGGAGGCTTTGCACAGGTAACTGATTGTCTGTATGAGTTAACTGGTCCGTAAATTAAATTCAGTTGGGAGAGTGAACACCAACAGGCTTTTAAGAAGTTGAAGAAATTTCTAATTGAAGCTCCTGTCTTAGATTTTCTAGGAAAAGGAAGGAATATTTTGTCCGGATTGTGATGCTTCAGGTGGTAGCATAGGGGCAGAGCTCAGTCAGTTTCAGGATGGTAAATTTCAGGTTATGCGTATGGCAGTTTGTCATTAACACCACCTCAACAAGAAGTACTGCACGACACATAAGGAGCTACTTGCTGTCGTATGGTTCACACGTCAGTACAGGCACTATTAACTTGGCAGAAGATTCATGACAAGAACTGATCATAGTAGTTTTACATGGTTGATGTGTTTTCAACATTTGGAAAGTCAATTGGCCAGATGGCTTGAAGAGCTGAGCCAATATGACATGCAGATTTTACATAGGCCAGTTAAAAACCATCAAAATGCAGATGCCTTAAGTAGAATTCCTGATTCAGATGTCTTCTGTGATTGCTATAGGGCAGTTGTTAGTGTATCTGAACTTCCATGAGGGGGTTGTAAATATTGTACCTGTGCTCATGAGCAATGGAATCATATTGAGGAGGAATTGATGATGTGATCCCATTAGCTGTCCGTCAGGTTCCAATGAGTGGCCCAGTTCTGATTGCGATTCTGAAGATGACAAGGATGCTGATCCTGGTGTGAACTGGTTTGGGGGGTATACAAGTCAAGAATTATCAAATTTTAACAGAAGCTGTCAAGAAACTACATGTAAATGTACCTGTGAACCAAGCCTAAGATATACACTATACTGTCTCAGTATTAGCTATGAGGAACACGCTTCATCTCACTGGTTACAACAAAACAAAGCCACGAGAGTGTCCACTGAGATGACAGAAATTTTACCCTGCTTGGTCTGGCCGACTCAGCTCTGTATGTAGTCTATTTTTAACAGAGGGTACACTCAGGCTTGTTCTGCCTAGAAGTCTGGAGCTTGTGTTCCCTTGGGACTGATAATCTCAGCAGACTGACATTGCCTCATGCAAAAACAGGCCAGCTGGGACACCAGTTTCAGTCATGGTGCACTGACAGATCTGTGCAGCTCTAGTGGAAACTATAGCCTGCCTGGTACATATGGCAGTATGGAGTTCTGTATTTCATGCAGAACCTCATTACACAGTTGTTGTGCCCCCCCCCCCCACCTCCTTTTTTTTTTTTTGCTGCAAGACCCAAACCTTCCAAAGCATACACCTACCATGCATGGGGCTGCCTGTGAGACAGGTTCAAGCTAATTAATTATGAATGCAAAATGGTTGCCTGGCACTATAGAGGTCAATCAATAGGTCATACAGCAAGCAGTTCAAGGCCTGCATGTGGATTGGGGAGAAATTTGGTGAATTTAGCATACATTAAAATTCCCCAAGTTTTGTTTGTATGCTATTGGATTTACCAGTTGTCTCAAACCTTTATGTGTATGTTAGAACCTTGTGTCTATCTGCAATAGTTTGTAAGATATGCAGCTTTTAAAACTTTAATTGCCCCTAATTTGCATTATTTTAAACATCATGACTATTCCAACCTAGGTGCTTAATTTCACCAGTAGGGGAGTCACCATGCCAAGTTTGGTGATTGTCGGAATAATAATGTCTGAGAAAAACTCAGGACAAATCTGGTTGTAAAGAAGGAAGAAACAAAGAAAGAAGGAAGGAAAGAAAAATAGAATTCTTGGAAAAACAAAATGTCTGGGTTTGCACCCAGACATAAAAATCTAAGTGACCGGGGGATAGCGAAAGCCAGGGGAAGGCTTGCGGATTGACTAGCGTACGGTCTGACTCGGGTGCAGTTTGACCGGGGTACTGGTTGACTAAGGTACAGTTTGACCAGGAATCATCGATGAGCAAATGGTGAGAAGAGGAACAAAGAGGACTAGGTGTGGAATATCGCCGTCCATATTTGAGCCAGTCTTCGTTGAATGGAAGTGACCCCTGCGTATGGAATCAAATTTCTTCTTCACCCTGATTGGCCTCCAGTGAATAAATTTGTATTTTTGTTTACTTTATTACGGATGTGTACACAATTAAGCAATTAAAGTAAAGCTGGTAAGTAAATGAAAATAAAAAATTATTCATTGGCGGCCATTCAGAACGTAGGAGAAAATTGAGTCTGTACGTGGGGGGGGGGGGGGGGGCACTTCCGTTCAACGAAGAGTGGGTCATTTGGAATTGAGACCCTTTGCAAGGAATAAAGTGACCCAAGTGGGCTAAATACGTCCGACGACTCAATCATTAGGCAGGGATGGAGAGAGTGGATTATGGCAAATCTTTGAATATATAGATTATATGTGTCAGGGCAGCAGAAGGTGTTTAAAGTAGGAAAACAGTTGGGGGGGGGGGGGCAATTTTTGTTTGTTCCCTTCTAAACCTTATCAGTATTTTTGGTGGACAGTGACTTTGGCGGTCAGTATGAACGGGTCCGTATCAACCAGAATATGATGACAACCATTTTGTTGGTTATGCCTGTGTGCCGACACAAACATATTGTTTTTCTAGGAATTCTTTATTATGTCTGTGTGCCAACAGACATTCTGTTTTTCCATGAGTTCTTTCTTTCTTTCTTTCTTTTTTTCTTTTTCTTTCTTTCTCTCTTTCTTTCTTTCTTTCTTTATTTCTTTACAGGCAAATTTTTCCAACATTTCATTTGAAAAGTATTATACATAGAAACTCCCAACATGGCATGACTATACTTCCATACAAGAAGTCTTGAGTTTTCATAAATAGGTTTAACAGTTTTGAAAATTATGCAAATTAGGGTCATTTGAAAATTGAAATCTTGAATATCTCCAAAATTATTATAGGTACAGGTAACCAAGCCAACTTCAATCAATAAGTTTGTAACACTGCACATTTTTGTAATTTAAAGGTCTAAAGGTCAAAGGTCAAGGTCATTTGGACCTTTCAGTTTTTCATCCAGCCATAACTTAGTCAATTTTTATCCAATTTTGATCACGTTGGGCTCAAATTGTAGGTATTGTAACACAACATATTTTTGTAATTTACATGTGACCTCTAAAGGTCAAAGACCTAGGTCATTTGGACCTTCGAAATTTTAATCTAGCCATAACTCAGTCAATTTGCACCTGTGAAAGTTTCATCTAGCAGGAAATAGGTCAATTTTTATCCAATTTTGATCATGTTGGACTCCAATTGTAGCTGTTATAACATTACACATCTTTGTAATTTACATGTGACCTCTAAAGGTCAAAAGTCGATGTCATTTGGACCTTTCAGTTTTTCATCTAGCCATAACTTGGTCAATTTTAGGTAACACTACACTTTTTAGTAATTTACATGGTACCTCTAAAGGTCAAAGATCTAGGTCATTTGGACCTTCGAAATTTTCATCTAGCCAAAACTCATTCAATTTGTTGCCAATTTTGATCATGTTGGGCTCAAATTGTAGCTTTTGTAACTCTACACATTTTTGTAATTTAGATGCGACCTCTAAAGGTCAAAGAGCAAGGTCATTTGGACCTTTGAAATTATCTTCTAGCCATAACTCCATCTATTTTGTATTCAATTTTGATCATGTTGGACTCCAATTGTAGCTATTGTAACACTACACATCTTTGTAATTTGTATGTGCCCTGTAAAGGTCAAAGAACAAGGTCACTTGGACCTTTTAAATCATCTTCTAGCCATTACTCAGTTGTTATCCAAATTTGATTATGTTGGACTCAAATTGTAGATGTCACTGCACAGTTTTGTTGTTTACATGTGAGATTTAAAGGGCAAAGGTCAAGGTCATTTGGACCCTTGAAATTTTAATTCACTCAACCCAGCTAATTTCCATCCAATTTTAATCATTTGTACTCAAATGGTAGGTATTGCAACACTGCACATTTTTGTGATTAACATATAGCCTTTAGAGGTCAAAGGTCAAGGTCATTCAGCCCTTTGAAAGTTTCATCTAGCCATAACCTCGTCAGTATTCATCAGATTTGGTTCATGTTGGGCTTAAATTGTAGGTATTGTAACAATATACATGTTATTAATTTACATGTGACCTCTAAGGGTTAAAGATTAAGGTCATTTGGACTTCAAAATTTCCATCCAGCCATAAGCTTAATGGAATGTGAACTACCAAACGAACAAAGTTGTAGCATTCAACATTTACAACTTTTGAAGGCACAGACAGATTTGCTTTGCAAGAAATATTCTTTTCTAGTTTCTTTCTTTCTTTCTTTCTTTCTTTCTTTTTTTACCGGCAAATTTTCCGACATTTCATTTGAAAAGTATTATACGTAGAAACTCCCAACTTGGCATGGTTATACTTCCATACAAGAAGTCTTGAGTTTTTGTAAAGAGGTTTAACAGTTTTGAATTATGCAAATTAGGGCCATTTGAAAATTTAAAACTTGAATATCTCCAAAAACTATTATAGGTACATGTAACCAAGCCAACTTTAATTAATATGCTTGTAACACTGCACATTTTTGTGATTTACATGCGACCTCTGAAGGTCAAGGTCATTTGGACCTTTGAAATTTTCTTCTAGCCATAACTCGGCCAATTTTTATCCAATTTTGATCATGTTGGGCTCAAATTGTAGATATTGTAACCCTGAACATTTTTGTTATTTATATGTGACCTCTAAAGGTCAAAGGTCAAGATCATTTGTACCTTTGAAATTTTCTAGCCATAACTCAATCTATTTTTATCCAATTTTGATCATGTTTGGCTCAAATTGTAGATATTGTAACACTTCACATTTTTATAATTTACATGTAACCTCTAAAGGTCAAAGGTCAAGGTCATTTGGACCTTTGAAATTTTCATCTAGCCAGAAATAGGCCAATTTTTGTCCAATTTTGATCAGGTTGCACTCAGATTGTAGCTTTTATAACACTACACGTTTTTGTAATTTACATGTGATCGCTAAAGGTCAAAAGGCAAGATCGTTTAGATCTTTGAAATTTTCTGGCCACAACTCAATCAATTTTTATCCAGTTTTGATCATGTTTGACAATGGCTCAAATTGTAAATATTGTAACACTTCACATTTTTGTAATTTACATGTAACCTCTAAAGGTCAAATTCATTTGGACCTTTGAAATTTTCTTGTTTTTATCCAATTTTGATCATGTTGGGCTCAAATAATTGTAGCTATTGTAACACTGCACATTTTTTTAATATACGTGACCTCTAAAGGGCAAAGGTCAAGGTCATTTGGACTTTGAAATATCCATCCAGCCATAAGCTTAATGGAATGTGAAGTACCGAAGGAACAATGTTGTAGCATTTTATAGCGAGCGTCGGCGACATCTTACCATAAACACGTGAATATAAGATATAACAGAATGGTAAATTATCCAATCAGAAGAGTACTCGGTATCTATCCAACGAAGCTGATTTTCTTTGTCATCCCTTACTGCGCATGCGCACATGGGCGCAGACATTGCGTTTTTTAGGCACCACGGGTAATTTTCGCAGTTTTATTTACACCAAAGTCTCACACTTACCGGCCTTTATGGAAATCATGTCAATAATTCATAACTGAGCTTCAGAAAACGTTGTCAGCAGAGTGTAGTGAATGATAATGATTGACCGACTTGCATCGTTAACACCTCGACGGAATGTGGGCCTGGAAAACATGCTTCTGGGGCTGGAAGTGGGTTTCCGCAGAAATAAAAAACTTAGCAGGTGTGAGGGTAAACTAAATAAACATCCTAAAGTATGTAGTATTTGTTGCGTATGTTGTGTCTCACCTAACTAGTATCTGCACACTGTGCAGTCACCAGGTCGCTTCTCGGGGCCTTCCAGATCGCAACTTCCAGTCACACTTACCCCCCAGGGGCCCCAAAACGCCATGTTGCCAAAGCCTGATCCAATTTTGTTGTTGTTGTGCAACAATCCAGCAATCATTCTCCGTATTCACAACGTCTCTGCCACAGGATACAGCACTAGTTCAATGCCAATGGCAATATAAAAATCTTGGGAACAATACTTAGATTTGTGGAACAGTGTCTAACAAAAAAAAAGGCTAAACGGCAGAAAATGTTCATTTGTTCAAGGTAGTACGGCCTCGCCCCTCTGGACTGGTTTAGTAAATGGCTGCTTTAAAGGGACCTAACGACCAGGTGCTTTGTACTGCCTGATTCACCGACGTTATTATCGCTACTTTGTAATGCTGATGCTCGCATCTTTGGCTATGCCTAAAACATATTATTTGCAACTTTTGAAGGCACACAGACAGATTTGCTTTGAAACAAATCTTCTTTTCTAGTTGCCCCTGTGCTTTCAGTCGTTGCAGTAGAGCTTTAGTTTTAATATCATCCACTAGAGGGTTCTAGCCTGTGAAAAACACGTCACGTCCTACCGAGTTAGCCAATTATTTGGCCACGAATAGATAGTAGTTTTCAATCACCTCTTCATATCTTGATTGGCTGTGATTTTCATTTTAATTTATATCGATGATGCTAGATGATTCCTTGTATGTATGGCAATATTCAAATATGTGGAATTTATGCCAATAAAGACTGTTGAATCTTGTTCTGGTACATTCAGCACTCGGCAGACACTGTGCGGCGGTACTTGTTGAGTGACTGACTTTGCTTGGACTGCAACTTGGAAATCGAGGAAAGGGCCACGGTGCCGGCGAAAGGTAAAAAAGCCAGACCTTAATAGGCTGATATACTGCAAGCTATTCATATTTCGATATGAATATGGAAACGGCTAGCACCGTAAATAGCAAGCGCAGTTTTAATCCTCATGTTATATATATCTGAAGTGAATGACTCCAGTCACCTTACTACAGATCTTTCACTGTGGAGCATGTGCTGGAACTTGGAAGTGTCGCAGGTGTCACTGTCTTTGGTCCGCATAATATTAAGGCAGGGAAAACCCATGTCCATACATACCAAAGTCTGTTGTCAACTGTGCCCAGATCCTTGGCCACCTTACACAAAGGTTCTCTGTGGCAAGGTGAGACAAACAACCCCAAACAATACTTCATTTGAAGTCCAGCGCATGTCCAATCATGGGGACAAACTGTCCACTTTGCATCATCACTAGTACATATCTATACACACACACATATGTACGTATACATATATGTGTAGGTACGTACATGTTGTGCATGTTTTACAAATTTGCGCAGCATATTCTATACTATGGATCTACGGTTTGCGCACACATCGACGGATAGCGCAACAATCCATGGATGGTGTAGAGCGTTCTTCCAATGGGTATACTGTATGTATTACAAGGGCACAGTGCAAATGTGGCCATACCTGTAGTACAGTATTATCAGTACATTGTCCAAGATACGTCAGAGACAGATCCAAATTTGTGGCCACATTTTAAAAATGAAAAGATTTAAACTGAAGTTTCCGCAAGAGTCTGCACCTCCAGCATGTATCAGTCCATGACTGATACATGCCGCATGTTCAGCTCCGTGACTTTTACCCCAAGAGCCGCATGTCTTTATTCCATATAAAAGCACCCTAGTAGTGATCCTAAAATGCCCAGCACCTGCTCACCCCACTATTTATTCCCTTTATTCCCTAAATTAAAACTGCCACGGAAAAGCTGGTGACACGCCATTCAACAGATACCGCTCACTACACTACACTACAGTGCATGGACAGCGCAGCAAAAACATGAACTTGGTGTGTGTGCTACCACTTGTCACAAATGAATCGAGAGAATGTGCAGCACCAATTCCATCGATGTGTGCGCAAACTATAGATCCATAGAACATTCTTCAAATCCGTAAAAGGCGCACAACATACACACACTTATGATCATATACTATAACAATACCAACACAGGGACAGTCCCAAGCCTTGAAAATTTGTGTCAAATGGGGAGTAAAACTATAATTGCTGCAGAATCGAACAAGATTATTAAATAATTTGTGTGTATGTATGTGTGTGTAGCATGCGATAAACAATGTAATGTTGACTTAGCATGTAACTAAACTGTTCGTTTCTATTTTTACTATGAACATTGAAAAGTAATGGTTGATAAACCTGGAGTACTAAATTATACAAATAATTGGCATTATATTACGGCCATACTGTGATAACATATTGAGTGTTCTGGCATTTTGTAGCTGGCTGTCAGTGATTTGTAGATTCAGGTGCTATGCGTTTTTTTAATAGAGAGTGATATATGGGGATGTAGGCTTCTTGTTTTTGTCACTGTTATCATCACCATAATCACAATTTATACTGTTACCATTATCACTGTGACTATAATCATTGTCATCATGATCATCAACACCATGACCTTCATCACTTTTTGTCACCATCACTGTGTCCATCATCATGCATCATCTTCATCACCATAACCTTTATCATAGTCATCGATATGGCCTTCATCACTTTTTTTTTGTCACCACAAACTTCATTGTCACCATCATCCATGACCTGCATCATGATTTTTCTCAGGATCATCATCCACATTATCATCACCATGACCATCATTGTCCCCACCATCATCACTGATTGTTGTTTCATCTTCATTTTCAGTTGCCTCTTGCTCACCCAAGTGTTCAGGTGGCAAAGTGGCACATACACAATTGCTAGCTGTGGGTAACACAGCATGATAATGTTCCCCAGTGTTTGCAATGGAAATATATGATACTGGTGGGATAATGGAAGTTCTTTGCAGTGGATAACATTTTTTCCATGGAAGTTCTTTGCAGTGGATAACATTTTTTCCATTGAAAAGTTCCACCATATTGACAAAACAGATACTATGCACTGGACATATTGTTGCTATGACATATATTTTCATATCTGATCTCCAACTGGTAATTTTGCCACGTGTTGGAAGTGATGATCAAAATTGTCCACGCATATACAGAGAAGGTATCTCTGTGGCTCCTCATGAATTGACTGGTTTTGAAACTAAGTACTGAATGTAGTGCTTCCATTTGGAATAAGAAAGTACCAACTGCCCTAAAAATAATTTACATCACCTGCAACACAGAAAATAAATGTATTTTCTTTCAACATGGATGGTGAAAATATATGCCTCTGGTCATATTTTTTTTTTTACCAGCTGTGACTGGTACAGGGGTCAAACTGTATGACAACAAATACCTGCATGTCTGTAATTTCTGGTTGAACCGTACACTCACCCATGTTAAAAAAATATCAAAGCTGTACAAGAATCAGTTTGTGGAAAATAAGAATAAAATGAAATATAGTGGAAGTTGTTAGGTTTTATTTCTTAATCAGTCATGGATTAAATTATGTTTTATTATATTTGAAGAATTACAAATGTAAAGAAAATGCTCTTCGTAAATTTAATACAGTTGTGGAAAATACAAAAATATGAATGAGGAAGTAATGGATATGGCTGTTTTATTTCTGGGATATGGGTGATAAAAGTAAGTGAGACATTGGTGATATTTGGTTTTCAGTATTAAACATGAAATGAGTGCATGGCACAAAATTATTGACTACTAATTCATGTAGGCCTATACTGCTGTAAAAATTTCTATATTGTAATTCAACACAGTATGTGAAAACTCAATTGGGGAGTACTATTTGGATATTTTTAGTTTGGCAAAAGTGGGAAAAAAATAAAAAACAGAATGTTAGGTTTTCAGCAACTGCCCCCCTCCCTCCACAGCAGTAAATTGAGACAAGCATGCACACTTTGTCCTACTTGAATGTGAATTTCACTCCACAACCTGCCACTCTGGTGATGACTTGAGACAACTTTTAGGCTGGGAAGGAATGCACAACCCAAAAACTCATGCTGGAAAGGAAGGCACTTGCACGCTCAGGAAGTGACTGCAGTATGAATATTGTCTGCCAGAGCTGAGCTGTGACCTGATGCAGAGATGGCCGCACGTGATAGGTCTAGAGGATCCCCAAGGGGATTTAAGTGATGCATGTTCATCAATATTCAATACCTGTGAACTGAAAAAGTGTTTATTTTTTCTCTGTGAACAGTGAAAAGTTTAATAAAAGCATAATCGAGATTTTTTAGCTCAGCTGATTTGTCATAACGTAAGCATACGACTTATTCTGTGGTGAGACTGAGCTCAGTGGAAACAACCCTTTCTTCCTGGTCCAAGCTGGGAATATGAAGAAAAAAGTACATGTACGAAGCTGCCCAGTTTTTTGGGGAAACAAGAAGTTTGTGAAAAAAATGGACTTTGACAAGGATTGTTCAGGTTTGTTTTCCACATGATATAGGTTAAGATGGTGTGTCATCACCTGGCTTTGTGTGGCTGCAGGTCAGTTCACACCTTTTAAATGGTTGGGTAGTGCAAATGCTGAGATGGTGAAACCAAGAATATGGGCCCACACACCGTAAGCCCCTGGCTATTCTAACAGTCACTGTTATGCAAATTAACTGGGCCCACTGGGGACAAGCCAAAAGATGATCATGATGGCACTACTTCTTTATTACAACTATATGTTGTTATACATATATGTGTGTGTGTGTGCATTCGTGTGTGCGTGTGAAAGTGTGATATTGAGGTTTTGAATGGAAAACTCGCACATAAAACTTTGTCCCAATAATACTCAAGAATGCTGTTTGCACTTTTCCCTTGACATGTATATCTATAGTCATATACATGCAGTTGGAAGTTAACTTTTCATTTTTCATTATAAATACTGTGAGAATTTAGTTTTCATGTATGACTGAACTAAAACTGACATTTAACACTTTACCTCATTAACACCCATTAATGAACTTTTCTATTGTTTAAGACCATACCTTAACTTCCACGAAGAACCTCCAACTGAAATCTTCTATTGTTTCAGACCATACCTTAACTTCCACGAAGGTCGACCTCCTATACAAACTGATTTTAGAGGTACTACTTTTGAAGACCAGAAATAACAGACTAAAATTTTGCAATGTTCCTTACAATAATATGTGACTTGTTATTTATACCCCAGAGATAAATGTATTGATGCACTGAACTGACATGCCACAGTATTTATACAAACTCTAATAAGCAGTCTTTCTGGTTGGGTTGAAATAATTCTGGGCAGGAAACCACGAGTTGCAAAGCGGCGAGTAGTTTCCTTGTCCAGAATGACGTTAATACCTGAACTTGCTGTATGCAGACATTTCATCCAACATGTGGACAATGCAGGATTTGACTGACATGGAGCAAGTATGGCTTGTCAGTCCAATATTGTCTGCTTATCAGTCCAATGTCTGCCTGAGCCATGAGGCTGACTGTTGCTGAGTCAGCAAGAACACAGCACCTTGTCATTGGTCAATTCACTTGTGTTAAGCTCCAGTGCCATCAATCAATGGACTTTGATTCATTGACTCCAGGCTTCTACAATCTTTTCCAGAATCACATGTCTGTAGGACAAGTGAATTTGAAGTTTCACTTCTCCTTCTGACACAGATCATGCATTACACAAAATAACCGGGGGGCTTGTCTCATCAATACTGAAGAATTGGCCATCTCATATGCAAATAGTTTGAGAAGCTGCACATATATTTATTTGAAAAGAACCACAGTTTGCCAGTGTTTGTTGACACCTTTAGCCCAGCCCCATGCTACGTCAGCTAACTTGTTCACATTTCCCACTGGCTTAGTTAGTATTCCAGGCAATTGGGCTTTAATAAATTATTATTTACGATCAAAAATTTGGTTGTCCGCTGGATAAGTGATGTTCAAAAGTCACTTGTTCAACCTAGATATTAACTTGTCCGGGACAACAGGATCATAGGAATTGTAGAAGCGTGATTGACTCTCTTGATCACATAAGCCCTTTAAACTGTTCCTTTTTTATAATGGGGGGGGGGGGGGTAGGGTTGGCATTTTGCTTAAGAACACAAAGAAGTTATTTATACATCTGCGTGGGGGGGGGGGGAACCTACACACCCCAGAATGTCCGTATATTGGCATGGATTCTATGGTAGAGCCAAGTACCCTTCAGACAATGTAAGATACAGGATCCTTGGCTCTAGCAAGAATATAATATGGAATGATAATGGAAATTTGTGTTTACAGAGAGTTACCATGGCAACTGCAGCAGTGTTAGGGAGATTGCAGCATAGAGCCAACCAAGCTGATAAGATAATTGCCCAGCTGAAAGTACAGTTAGAAAGCATCAAGAAAACTGCAGGTATGTGACTTGAAACCAATCTCAAAGACTTCACACCAGTACTGGTATCAATGTGCCTAACCAAAAGTCAGGGGTGTCCATCTTTTGTCCAAAATTAATGTTTATGCCACCCCCTCCGAAGTAAGAGGCAGCATATAGCGAATTCTTTGTGTGGGGCTCATCAGGCACTGAAAATTTAATGGCTGCTAACGCTGTATTAGCCGTAATGTTAACAGGGGTTGCTACATTCTATTCTGCAGTGAGAGAAGCCACATAGCTCCAATTGAGTTTTATGATGTAAAGTGGACAATGTGACCACTCCTCTGTACTTGGCCATCTAAGGGGGTTCTAGTCATGGTCTATGTCCAGTTTATTAATGAATAAAGCTGGGGTCTGGTAATCGAAGGAAAGTGTATGTTTTTACCTTTATTTTATGTGTGCAGCTGTTAAAATGGGGAATTTATTGTGTTTCCCTCATGAGCATTGACACTGGATGGGAAAATGAGCATAGAAATTGGCATAATACGACACAAGTATAGTTACTCATTTTCCCATCACATTGAGACCAAATGGTTCCATGGTGCATAATTGATGGATCCAAAAATACTCTCTTTCTAGCCTAAAAGCTTCTGTCTTCTTTCGCTTAGGCGGTGTGTTAAGGTGCTCGAGAATTTGTATTTTCAAGAAACTGAATAATAATCTGCCACTTATGGACCTATAAGTCATACCTGGTCCAGTCTTGCTCTTTTGGATGTATCAGTTTGAGCCTTAAACCAGCCTAAACTAGCTGAAGGTAAAATAACATCTGCTTCAATATTGTTTTCACGTGCTAATTTCAACAGTAATGAAAAACAGTTTCAATATTTAATAATGAGAATTGGACATGAGACCTATCTAAATAACATGCTCCAAGTCAACAATTTCTTTAGCATAAATTGGGGCCAAGCAAAGCTGTTGATTTTTTTTTGAATTCACGTGGAACAGGTCAATATTTCAGATGTGATAAAATGGATGTGAAAAGTGGTGATCACATGTAAAGTAGGGTACAGTGAGTCAGTGATGAACATAAAGATGCTGGCAAGTCAAATTTTAACACTTGGGTGTTGCACACTGAGCTGGCATTAACATGAGTACAGGTGTACATGTTGGTATACTTCCATTTTACAGTGGCCACGGCCTGTCATGCTGAAGAAGAGCATCTGCGACAGGAAAATGCATCTCTTAAGGCACAGGTAGAGAGCCTGAGGTCCAGACTAATAATGGCTGAAGTCAGAAATGGAGGTGAGTTGAATGTTGACCTGAGAGTTTTTAGTAGAGTTCCATGATTCTGCTTCAAAATAAACATATTTGTCTGATGTATGCCTGAAGTTTTCCATTTTCCACCTGGTTGGTCTAGTGTTTTCTGTAAAGAATCAATCTCGTCTCAGCAAATTACAAGGTATATCAAGGATGTAGGAGATGTTTTGTTAACAGTAGTCGGCACAAGATGTGGGTATATTCCTGAGAAGTGAGGTCAATTATGATGTATAAAAAATGATAACAATTCACATGTCGATAAACATTAAAAATAAACATTTGCATAAAGCACTGCATGTAGGGGAGGTAAGGGAGGCCCCTAGCATGCTGATACAAGTAATAATTATGCCCTGGTACAATCTATGGAAAATAAATCAATGTACAAATAATGGTTGGTACGAAGTACAGAAAATAGAAAGGCTACCAGTACGTAAGTACGGCAAATTAAAATGCGCAGTATGCCAGTTATCCCCCCCCCCCCCCCCGCCCCATTGTTAGGGCTCAGACATCAGATCCATGGGTGTCCTGGATACACTTGTCACTGGACGATGTGATAGGGTGGGGGAAGGAGGGGGAGGGAATATACATGTATGTTAATCCATCACCCATCACATGCATGTTAAGACCATCACATTTTAATATGCAGGCTGGTATATGCTTACAAAACTGTACTGTCAAGAGTAATGTGGAAGATATGGTTATGGTTTAAATCAAAGACCCTCTATAGAGGGTCCTTGTTTAAATTAAGTTACTTGGGTTGTAACATTTCAGAAGATCTCAAAATTGCTAAACCTCTATAAAACGATGCAAGTTGAGGTCATGAAAGTGATCCATTCCACAATTGTAAAAAGAGGCATTCTTTGTTTTTTGCCCCTTTTCTAGTGAAACAAGTACCTTTGCCCAGAAGGGACACAGTTACCCTGACAACTGTCAGCCCAGCAGCACCAATCACACACACTGTTCCTCCAGCACAACAAGCAGCCAATCAGGTCGTCCAGCCCAGCAAGCAACAGAAGAAGGCAAAGAAAGGTAAGTGACTACAGCAGATTTCAGATAATTTGCTGTGTTCGTATTTTTGTTTATTTTGTTGATGGTACAAACTGGAAATAAGGACACAATGAAATGATATTTTAACATAAGCTACCTGGGATCTATGCCCAAAGTAGGAGACTTGAACTTCAGTTAAATGTACCTGAAATGCAAAAACAAGCTAAGGACAAGGCAAGTAGCTTCAATGAAGTGGCAGAATGGGATACATGTACATGTTTTGTTCCGATATGGAATTTGTCAGGCACTGAAGAGATCTCAAAGTACATCAGTATTTATAGTGAGGTGTAATGAATACATAAATACATGTAGACTTGGTTTTAGCCTGGTTGTCGATGTAACTCGCTTTGCCAAAAAAAAAAAAAAAAAATGTTTATATGCAAAATATGGAAAATAAGTAAACAGGTTTGGGTTAACCAGTGCTAATTGACAGTTGCATTTTGCTAGTAAGAAAAGAATTTTGTATCTAATAGCGTAAAACAAAGTTGTTCACTAATTGGTAGTGTTGTGGATAACTGATTTTCAACAATTTTTTAAATTTGGGTACCTATCAGTAAATGCACCTTTCCTGTTGATTACTATGTAAGTCAATAGGCATTCTTATGCTAATTCACATTTTTGACTTCTTTTCTAAAACCATCAACCAGATTCACTTCAAACTTGGTGGCAATGTACCTTGGGTGGACCTCTACTAGGTTTATTTTCAAGTGATCATGCTCCTTTATATTTTGGATATTTTATGATTTTTTTTTTTTTGGTTCTATTTAGGGGAAAATCTTAAAAAAGTCTTTTTCCCGGAAAGCACTCACCTAATAGCTTTAATATTACAGAGTAGCGCTAACACTCTTAGGGACTGCTGGTTCTTTATTTGTTTCCCAGGTGGCGCTGCAATTTAAAAAAAAATTGTATGATTTTTTTGTGTGCCTCTGATATTTTCAACTTCTTCTCCAGAACTGCCACTCAGATTAAGGTGAAACTTTGTGGCTATGTACCTTGTGGAAGGGTCAAAGTCGTTCGCTAGGTGACACTGCAACAGATTCCTGATTTTGAGATCAGCTGACTTGTCAGTAGCTTAGCTTATCTTTCTTAATGGTCCTTCGTCCGTCATCACCAATTGATTACTCCAAAACCGTCAGCCAAATTCACTTCAAACTTGGTGGCAATGTACCTTGGGTGGGTATCTACCAAGTTTCTTCAAGTGGTCATGCTCCAGTGATTTTTGGATTTTTTATGATTTATTTTGTTCCTATTTGGGGCAAATCTTAAAAAATCTTCTTTTGAAGCCTTTGATATGACACAGGAACACTCCTAGGGACTCCTGGTTCTGAATTTGTTCATCGGGTGGCCCTGCAATTTTTTTCTAATTTTTAGTGATTTTTTTGTGTGTTATTGCTATTTTCAACTCTCTCAGATTAAGTTGAAACTTGGTGGATATGTATCTTGTAGAAGGGTCAAAGAAAGTTGTTCAGAAGGAGGCAATGCTGCAGAGTCCTGATTTTTAACGATTTTTTCAATTGGGGTACTTGGTAATTGCACCTCTCCTATTGATTACTATGTAAGTCAATGGGCATTCGAATGCTAATTCACATTTTTAACTTCTTCTCTTAAACTGTCAACCAGATTGACTTCAGACTTGCTGGCAATGTTCTGTGGCTGAGTCTCTACCAAGTTGTTCAAATTGTCATGCTTCAGTGATTTTTAAATTTTTTTTCGAAGCTTTTCTGTATTTTTTTTTTGAGCAAATCTTAGAAAATCATCGCTAAATCCACTCACCCAATTGCTTTCATATCACACAGGAACACATCCTAGGGTCTCCTAGCACTTAATTTGTTCACCAGGTGGCACTGCAATTTTGAGCTCAGCTTTCATGCTAGTCAGACTGTGCTTTTAGGAGGCTCAGTTGTCCGTCTTAGAAATACTTCCAAATGTCATATGCACTGAGCTAAACCTCAACACAGTTGCAACATTGATTTTATGGGGCAAGCTTAGGTCAGCTGAGTATGGGCTGTTCATGCAGCCCTCTAATTTATGAATTTCTTTGGGTTTTTTATGGGGCCAATCTTTAAAAATAGCAAGGATATATGTACATTTGAGCTGAGCACAGGACTGTCACAGTCCTCTTGTTTGAAGGCTGCATGCATCACTTGCGGATGTGACCACCGTGATTCTTCATGCAAGCCTTGACCCTCTTTGGTGCTACAGTGGTACCTCTTTTGAGAGACCACCCCAACGGCGGGTCAAAAGGCGGTCTCTCAAAACAGTTGGTCTTTCATTAGAGGTACAACAACATGGAAAAGATAGCACAGTGTTCTGAGAGAGCGGTCTTAAAAAGATATGCGGTCTCTCATTAGAGGGGTCTGTCAAGAGAGGTACCACTGTATTTTCATCCTACTAGCATAAGTGAACAGGTACTGGAGTTTGTTAGAAAAGTTAAATTCCGTAAAATGAATAATGAAGATGGCATACTTACATGTCCTTGCAGGGGATGGCCAGAGTAAGCAAGTGACAAAGCAGTCGGCACCTACGGCTGATGACAAACCTACAGACGTATCACGACTTAAAATGCTGATTGGTCGCATTGTCAGTGCCAAGAAGCATCCAGATGCTGACTCTCTATATGTGGAGGAAGTGGATGTTGGCGAGGAGAAGAACAGGACAGTAGTCAGTGGTCTGGTGGCCCATGTGCCCCTAGAAGAGGTTAGCTGAACTACACTTACCACTTCACCTGATGATTGTGACGGAAAATTGTGCTCCTGTGAATTATTATATGATCATGATGATTCTACATGTATAGTGGTACCTGCTGTATGCAACCACTGCCATTAGCAGCGGCATTACTTTCTGTTGTCACTGGGCTCAGACATAGGAGTCAATTTCTTTGTAAAATTTACCTGTGGTGGCAGGTCACCTGCTGTATGTGGCCGCTATTTCTTGGCAGAAGGGGTGGCTGCACACAGCAGTTACCACTGTACATTGAAAATTCAAGGTCTTTTATTCAAGTGCCAGCATGTAATTAAAAGAGAGAGAAAAAAGTCTGGCCAAGCTTTCCTTGGGGTGATTGTACCAACCTTGCACTGAAAGGGTGCACTTTGACCTTGCTGTTTGGGCAAGCCTAACAACTGTGTGACCAGTGATTTGGGCTTTATAAATGCCATGGTAACAACATCAAAAAAGTCTTTTTAAGGTTCCTGCCCACAAGTGCTGCTGTGTTGAGAGTACACAGAGTATTCAAAGGAGAGTTGTTGACCTGGTCTTGAAATCTTAATAATTTGTTGGTGTAATTGTGAATTCTTACATACACAAAAAATGAATGTAGTGGGCAAGATGGGATTATGTGCTATGGTAATATGAACAGAGGTAAGTGTAATGCTAATGGGTCACAGATCATCGGCATATGTTATAGGATTTACATTGTGTATACACTGTACATGCAAATAAGACTTCCCCATTTTTAGCTCAGTTGATTTGTCAGTCAGCTGAGTGTACAGAAGGCTCAGTCATCGGTCTGTTCACATTTACATTTTAGACGCCTGTGAAATGATTGGCCAGATCCTGTTTAAGTTTAGTGGGGATGGACCTTTTTTTTTGAATCTCTAGCAAGTGTCTTCAAATACTCGTGCTCGAGTTAGCACAGCTGACTTGTCAGTCGGCTGAGCTTTTGTGATTGCCCTTGGTCCATCATCAGTTGTCCGTCTTTGTTGTCCACAATTTTCAACTTCTTTTCCAACACCACTCACCAAATTTTTCTTCAAACTTGGGGGAAGGGAGGATGTACCTTGGATGGGTCTTTACCAAATTGTTCAAATGGTCATGTTTCCAGAATTTTTATGCCTAATCCACTATGGGCGGAGGCATTATGTTTTTGGGTTGTCCGTCCGTCCATCTGTCATTAACTTTTCACCTTTTTGACTTCTTCTCAAAAACAGCTGCAAGGAATGTTTTGATTATGCACATGGATGTTCCCCAGGTGGACCTCTACCAACTTTGTGAAGGAGATGATGATGCAATAATTTTTCCATTTTTTATGAAATTTTTAATAGATTTAAAAAAAAAAAAAAAAAATCTTCATCTCAAGAACTTCTTGGCCAGTTGCTTTGATATTACACAAAGGGTCACTTGGAGGTCACCTAGTTCTTATTTTGGCCACCAGGTGGGGGCTGGAATATTTTTTGAAAATATGAATTTTTGCGTGTTAAGGCTATTTTTGACATCTTGTCCAGAAAGGCCGAACAGAGTTACGTCAAATTTTCTCAGAATACAATTTAACATTAGACAGTGCAAGTTTGCGAAAATGATATGGATATATAAGTTTTTGACGATATTATGGGAAATGAAACTTTACAGCCGTAGGTTAGTGTTGCCACTTTGTAGTATAAATGGCTATTGTATTCACATTTTTTGCTAATGCATTGAGAGATCTTACAGTCAAAGACTTTTGGTGTCAGTCATTCATGTAAAATGTATGTCAAACAAAGTGGTTCTTATAAAAGTAATGACAGATTATTCTTTCCGGGAAAAAAACCCAAAAACATATGGGCTATCTGGAAACATTTGTAAGTTGGTCACATCTTGGTTATAAACAAGCTTATTCCTCCAATTCATATTCTGTATTTGAGCCGATTGGCGTTCTGGTCACTCAAATTTTCTGAGTGAAAATAAGCCACAGGCTGATCGTTGAAGATCTTGCCTCCCCCACCCTTCCAATATATAGGCATAAGCTTGAGTTGATGCAAATTGCCATATCGCAATTATCACTTCATGATCTGTTTAGAGTAATAATGATCACTGCACCATCTAAAATAATACCTATGAATGCCAAAAATCTGTAGATCAATCTTTCTTACAATTTATCAGGCTCCAATTTCACTGTTTGGGCATCAGACGATAGACATAATAATAGCACAAAATATGGAAAGCTTTACAAGCGTGCAGATAAATGCATGTAAAGTGTGGAGTACATGCCTACACTGGGCAGGCCAATGAAATTTCACAACATGTATAAAGGCCTGGTAAGGACACATGCAAGGTGACTGTCTCACCTGCTCCATTACTTTCCAAACATAGGCCTACATCCACTTTGATTAACAGCTGATTGACTAAAACTGAAAAGATGATTTTGACAATGGAATTCAGATAAAGTCTGATTATTTTGAGAGAAACAAATACAGAGTAGGTCATGAGTAGAACTCAGGAAAGGAACCGAAACTGAAGCTACATCTGGGTATTCTAATTTCAATTGTGACCAGACATCCTATAACTCAATCTGCCAGGTCACAGGACATAATGTTGACAGCGAATGATAGTACAAATGACGACAGTTTTATGTTTACCCAAATTTTATATGCGGTATCTGAATGAGATTTGTTATTATGGCTTTCTGTTTTTGGGTTGTCCATCCTTCCGTCTGGATGGGCACATTCTCATTACTGCAATATCTATAGAATGCCTTCATGTATTTTCCTCAAATTTGACCACATGCTTCCCTTACCTGGCAAAATGAAATGATTAGATATTGGTGTCACCCTGACGTAATTTGAGCAAATGGCAGACCCTTTATTCAACGCTTGCCTTGAAGTTATGTCTAATTTTGTTGTTGTTTTTTGTCTCTTTCTTTTTTTGCTCTGAGCTTATGTAATGAGTAGCCATCCGTCATCTGTCCGTTCTTTGTGAGTCCGTCTGTCTGTCCTTCATCTGTCCCTCCCTCCCTTGCCCACAATTCACCATCAGCCAGATTCACTTCAAACTTGGTTGGGGATTTGCCTTGGGTGGGTCTCTACCAAGTTTGTTCAAATGGTCACACTCCAGTTATTTTTGGATTTTGTATGATTTTTTGGGGTTCCTTTTTTGGGCAAATCTTAAAAAAAAAATCTTCTCTGAAACCGCGCACCCAATTGCTTTGACGCGCGCAGGGAGACTCCAGGGGACCCTTAGTTCTGAATCTGAACCGTCACTCAGATCAAGCTGAAACTTGTTGGATATGTTCCTTGCTGAAGGGTCCAACAAAGTTTTTACTAGGTTGCACTGCTGTGGATTCCTGATTTTTAATAATTTTTTTAATTTGTTACTTTTCAGTAAATGCACCTTTGCTATTGATTGGGACAAACTTAAGTCAGGTGAGCATGGGCTGTTCATACAGCCCTGTAGTTTCAATTTCCCTACTTATCGGTGAATGCATGCATTTCTGGTGATAACATTGTAGGTCAGTGGTGATGGCAATGGTGAAAATAAATCTGACATGAGCATTGGCTTATACCTTATTCCTTGGGTATATTAAACACGTATTGCAGATTATCTCTTGAGTATCTTTTTGTGTTGCTAATTTTGACTGTGATTGACCTTGAAAAGTCAAGCTGACATATTGGCTTATATCTTGGGAATAATGTATCCTCTTGCATTGTATGAGTGAAGATCTAGATATTACAGACAGTCATGATGGCCTTAAAGAAAGGTCACCTTCATTTCTGGTCACAGGACCAGTGACTTCAGTCTGTTGATCCGAGGTCTGCTGAGCAGAGGACTTTCACAGTCCTCTAGATTTTTATTAACAGTTACATCCATGACATTTCAAAGGCCTTTATACTGGTGTACTTATGTGTGATGTAACTTGCTTACATTTGCTCTGAAACTAGTACATTTAGGACTTTCTAGGAAGACTGCATCTGCATAATGCTTCTGTGACATTTATTGAGCATCATTCTAAGAGTGTCTGTTTTGTGTGTCTTTTCAGATGCAAAATCGTGTGGCTGTGTTCATGTGTAACCTGAAGCCGGCCAAGATGCGAGGCATTCTGTCCGAGGCCATGATTATGTGTGCCAGCAGTCCAGATAAGGTGGAGATCCTAGTGCCACCAGAGGGCTCTCAGATCGGGGAACGTATCACTGTTCCAGGATTTCCAGGTATTAAAACACATCTTTACAATTTCATTATATTCAATGTATCTTATTAGAAACTTCAGGGTTGTTGGCATCGTACCAGGGAGACTCGGTCCATGCTAAATGATTGAGTAGTTCTGGCCACCAGTGCCTGTTGTGTGTTTAGTCAGACACTTTCTGAGAATGCATAGTTCTCTTTCCATTCAAGATTTAAGCTGGCTATGCTACATACTGGGGGGGGGGGGGGGGGGGTGGCGGGGAGGAAGGAAGCATTCACATGATCAGTATATAAGTGGGGAAACTCCTTTCCCCAAGGGTTACACAGAGAAACATGCTTCTTTGGCCCTATCTGGCACAATGGCCTGTCCATCAAACAGGCAGGTCACATACTTATAACAACTGGCATTGTACCTGAAGTCAGCACTGCAGTGCAGTAGGCTGGCTGCCAGTATGTGGTTGACGTCCGTTCCCTCATAATACAGTCATGCTCTCTAAAGCCATGGCAACATTATCCCATTGTAACACAATTACGCTGCCTAAACCCCGGGCAACATGATTCCATCACAATACCGTTTAACTCAGTCCATACCAGTCCCTGATTTTTCCGTATGTTTACCTAGATTTTAGACGATTGCACATTTAAATTCTTCATGAAAAGAGCTTTCTTTCAAGTACCAACATGCCTATAGTCTTAAGTCAGTGGTTCTGGCACTGCCTGGCAAGTCATGCTGCAGCTGCCCTTGCAGCAGCTGCAGCATGACGTGCCAGGCAGTGCCAGAACCACTGACCAAGGCCTGTGACCATAGTACGGAATGAGTTCATATGCGGTCTAAAACCCACGGTGACATTACTCTTGCTTTAACAAGGCTGATGTGTAAATTAACACAGCAGACAAATCTGTTGAGTCTCAGAGCAGACAGTTGGAACTGACCAACTCCTTGTGAATAGTTATAGCCATGAATATTAATATTTACTCTTGGGTAGAACAGAACTCTTCAGTCTTTGTTGAGCCCAGGCAAGGGGGAGATTGTTCAGGAATTTTGATACATCATATGTTTATTTTTCATCTACAATACCTGTTTTTTTCTGTTGCTGTGTTTGAAGAGTGGGTGTGTCAGGTGAAACGGTACAATCATGTACTTAGGTGTTTTCAGTGGGTACTATTAGAACATGTTTCAGACCTTTGATGTATGGACACTTATATCTTATAGTGGCTCCTTTTGTCAGCTTTATATTCAAATATAACAGTCCACAATTGCAACATGAAGAATTCTGCAACCTTAAGCATGTGAATCCTTGTTATTTTAGAGATGTCTCTTGAGACTTTGCATGATAAAACCTGTCATTTTATGTACTGCTACACAAAATAAAAATGAGAGGTGCATCATGGATTGGGTGCTCAGGCAACCTGTTAACTCAGTCTGGAGAGCTTCATCTTAATTGGGGCTGAAGGGTTAAGCTGGGAGCAGAGAGGTCCAGGTAGAAGGTGGGGAGAAAGTGTCAGCATTAACCATTTACCTTTAAAGCCATTTTGTTGCAAGTAGGAGGTTCACAGTGCCCTATAGACAGGCAAATGCGCTTCAGCCTTAAAGTTTCTTGTTTTAAAAACCCTGATGTAAACAGTGGCTTTCTTCATGCAGGAGAGCCGGATCCTGTACTGAACCCAAAGAAGAAAGTGTGGGAACAAGTGCAGCCTGACCTTCGTGTGGACAAGACAGGTTTGGCGACCTACAAGGGTGTTGCCTGGACTGTAGGAGACAGAGGGCCATGTAAGGCCCCAACCATGAGAGACTCGGGCATCAAGTAACAACGGTGAAGGTCAGGACCCTGATAGGGCCAGAGGGCAACATGAAGTGTGACGCAATGGATAATGATACCAGAATGAATGAAATGCTGGTGAACAAATAAATTTGAGTGAAAAACATCAACAATGCAATTATGGTCTGTTCATTCTAACTGCAGTATTTTAGAGTGTGTGTGTGTGTGTGTGTGTGTGTACAGTGGGGACCGTCCCCACGGCCACAGACTACTACAGTGGGGACAGTTCCCATAGCCAGAGACCACTACAGCGGGGACAGGGCCCACAGCTACAGACCACTACAGGGAAGAGTCCCCACAGCCACAGACCACTACAGCGGGAATAGTCCCCACTGCCACAGACTACTACAGTGGGGACAGTCCCCATGGCCACAGACCACTACAGCAGGGACAGTCCTCACAGCCACAGAGCACTTACAGCCACAGACCACTACAGCGGGAATAGTCCCCACAGCCACAGACAACTACAGTGACAGCTATAGCAGGGACAGTCCCCACAGCCACAGACCACTACCGCGGGGACAGTCCCCACAGCCACAGACCACTACCGCGGGGACAGTCCCCATGGCCACAGACCACGACAATGGAAACAGTCTCCACAGCCAGGCTCAAGACACATGGCCTGGTCTTGTTGAACAACTTTGGTAGACCACAAATTACCAGTTGCTAGGTTTGGACTAAAAACTCATTCTCACCAAACATTTAACACTTGCACTCTTGCATTTTTACCATCAAACATTAAACTCCACTGATGGAACTACAAACATGACAGTTTGTTCCTATATCATTTATTTATTTACCTTGGTAAGAAACAGCAACATGGAAATTGCAATTCCTGAATTATTTTGAAATATCATTTAATTTTGGCCATAGCTCTGACACTATCAGATGACCAGACCAGGTGGCAACTGTAGCAGTCATTGGCTCTATTTATACCCAGCCCTCTACCTTTAAGTATTATCAAGGAAACATCTACCATATACATTGAAAGCTGGCTTGAAAAACCACCACCATGAATCACCCGATTGTGGTCTCTTGATCCTGGCAGTTTCTCCTCTGGAGGGATGAATAACGAGAAGTATTCCCAAATGATTTTGTCCCCATATGCTGTCTGTTACTTTGATAAATAATTAATTGTGACTTGTGTAGTGAATTTTGTGTGCATTACTCTAAAATCCTATTCCTTGAAAATATAAAGCATGGACTAAAACATTTATCGATTTAGTTTTAAAGTATAGAGGTGTACTACAAATAGGAATTACAAAGTACATGAACTACACGTGTCCCCTGAGCCATAGTTTTTTTAGTTCTGGTGTCCCTTCTCTCCACTTCTCACAACTAGCAAAGGCCAGTTGTTGAAGCAAATTTCTCATTGTCCCTAGGACAGTTTTTTACCCCAGCTGACCAGTCCGCTGAGGTAACAATATAATGTGGTCCATCATCCGTCCACAATTCACATTTTAAACTTCTCCAAAACCATCTGCCATATTCATGTGGAACTTGGTGGGGATGTACCTTGGAGGGGTTTCTACCAAGTTTGTTCAAATGGTCATGGTCAAATGATTTTTGTACTTTTTATGTGTTCATTTTTTGGCAAAAATCGTTAAAAATCTCCAAGACAGCTGAGCCAATTGCTTTGAAATTTCTTAGGGACTTTTCTGGGAACTCCTAGACCTTAATTTGTCAAGAGGTGGGGCGAGATTTTTTTCGTTTTTTGTCCAAATTTGTGTGTGTTAAGGCTCTTCCCCCCCCCCCCCCCCCCCCCCCCCCGACTTCTCCATCACGGAGGTTGTTTCAAAACATTACAGTAGCTTATTGGAGGGTAAACAAAGTTGTGCACTAAGTAGTGATACTGTGGATCCCTGATTTTTGATGAATTTTTCAATTCGGGTACTTGTCAAATAATGTATGCATTCCTGTTGATTACTATATATGCAAGTCAATGGGGATTGCAATGGGCTTCTTATCCAGAACCGTACACCACATTTAAAGCATCCAGTCCAATGTGGAAACCAGCTAAAGTGACATATGATGTTCTGTGTCCTTAATTCTCCTTTTAATCCCCTTGGCTTTTGGGGTATTGTCCTCATCATTTGTACACTTTATGTGTAAATCTTCCCATTCTTTACCCTTGTGGATGCATTAAATTTTGAACCAGTTGAGCTACTTTCATGAAACTGCACTGTAGAAGCATCTCATTGACTAAAGTTGGACATTCAGAGACCTTGGCCCATTTTCAATGTCACCAGGGATTATCATGTTTTTACAGTGGGGTTTTTAAAGTCGAGTGGACTGTTACATACAGTAAGCTTGGAACTGAGGAAGATATTCCCCCAGAAAGTGTTGTGTACCAATCCTGCAGATCTGGTGATAAATTCTCTGTAGGACCCTACAATTTGTTATGTCTCCATACATCTATACTGCACATTATCCTTGTATTTTTAAGGGTCTGCCCCATGGGGGTGCCCTTTCTGTTTTGGGTTTTTTCGGTCCATCCGGATGTGCACATTCTCGTTACCACAATATCTACAGAATGCCTCCAGGCAGCCTAATTACATGTTCATTCAGGCTCATTAGCACATCTCCAGAATACTTCCATGTATTTTGTTCACATTTTGCAGTATAATTATCTTGCATGGTAATGTGAACCGATTAGATTTTGGTGTCACTGTGACCTAATTTGAGCAAATCGCAGCTTAATTACATGTTCGTTACCATGATATCTCCAGAATGTCTCCATGTATTATGCTCCAATTAAAGTTTGATAGGAATAATTAAGGGTCTACTCCATGGGGGAACTCTTAATGTTTTCGGGTTGTCTGTCTGTCCAGACTTCAGTCTGGATTTCTGTCCATCTGGATGTGCACAGTCTTGTTACCATGATATCTACAGAATGCCTCCAGGTATTTTGCTCAAATTTGGCAATATGCTTATCTTACGTGGCAAGATGAACTGATTAGATTTTGGTGTCACCATGACCTAATTTGGTCAAATGGCGGACCCTTCAGTCAATGCTTTGTGTTGAGGGTATGTATAGTTTGAAAATAGAAATTGAAATGAGCGGGTGGTATCACAAGTTATTAATGGGCAAGAATTTCTCTGCTTCACTTTTAGACTTGTCACTTTGAAATTGGAAGGACTATCAGTTGCTTGTTTCGAAAATTATTTAAAATAGATTCGCTAACCAGCACTATTCCAACTGGCCTGTTTCATCTGTAATATAAATTCTTCAGAATTCATGTTGCAGCTTTATCCAGGTCACTGATGGCAAGCACTTTCCTAGTAAGTACATGTATATGTGCTTGTTTTGTAATAGATGATAATCATTATTCAGAGCTGATATGTTTTGATCTTATAGAATGTTATTTTCTACATAGCATGCCCCATGTGCACCAACATGTAAATACTGAGATCTGCACGGTCAACAAAGCCAAATGAAGATGATAACTGTATGTACCTGGGACAGGTCAAACAGAAAACCAGGGTCATGCATAATGTACCAAAGGCTCCATAGGTGGCAGCACTTTGCAATCCAGGAGTCCCAACATAAAGCATACGGGGAAGATCCCCCAGCTTGAATATTACTTGACAAGTCATGTTATGCATATTCTAATATAATAATGTTTCAACTAATTGGTTCACTACACACACTCATTGCACAGAAGGCATCACCATGGACAGTTTATTTTATTGCATGCTCAGTCATTTCTTTTATGATACACAGGCAGCTAATATTCTACCTGAAATAAAGTTTGACAAATTGGTGCAACTCCTCCCACCACCAACATATGAACCACTTAGTAAGGGATGTTGATTATTCTGCCTTATATACACCTTTTCGTTTTTAACCACAGACCAAGACCTTTGTTCCACTTCCTCAGATTCTGACTGTCATTGTAATGGTCCAAGTATTCCTGTAAAAATTTACATTCCTTTCATTTTGGGCGTTTTGGGATCTACGAACACTGACTCAGAATAATACAGTCTCTTTTGTCAGAGCATAAACCAATCCAAAACTAGAACAGACTGATTTTCCAACAGAAAATCAAATGTCTCCCGGTGGAACACTTACGTCTCTGAATAAGCTACAGGTGATAACAAATTACAAATGACGAAGTTTGCTTGAAAATTACAATCTTATTTTAGCTCTCACCTAGATACATTACTCTAGCAATTTTCATCAAGTTCTTCAAGACTTATTGCAGAGAAACCAATTTCACATAAATGACCCTGTAACCTTCAAAATTAGGTCAAGGTCACCCAAATACAATCCCAACCTTGGTCTTACCTTGATACATAATCCTTACAAGTTTCATCAAATTCCATCAAGTTCTTCATGACTTATCGAACGGAAACCAATTTCACAAAATAAGTGACCCTGTGACCTTGAGAATTCACTCAAAGTCATCCAGATACAATTCCAACCTAGGTTTTGCCTAGATACATAAGCCTACCAAGTTTCATCATATTCCATCGAGTTCTTCATGATTTATCGAACGGAAACCAATTTAACATGTGACCCTGTGACCCCGAGAATTCGCTCAAGGTCATCCAAATACAATCCCAACCTAGGTCTTGCCTAGACACATAATCCTACCAAGTTTCATCAAATTCCATCAAGTTCTTCCAAGACTTATCGCACGGAAACCAATTTCCCAAAAATGACCCTGTGACCTTAAAAATTAGGTCAAGGTCACCCAAATACAATCCCACCCTTGGTCTTACCTTGATACATAATCCTACCAAGTTTCATCAAATTTCATCCTGTTCTTCATGACTTATCATATGGAAACCAATTTCACATAAGTGAACCTGTGACCTTGAGAATTCACTCAAGGTCATCCAGATACAATTCCTACCTAGGTCTTGCCTAGATACATAATCCTACCAAGTTTCATCAAATTCCATCAAGTTCTTCATGACTTATCAAACGGAAACCAATTTCACATAAGTGACCCAGTGACCTTGAAAATTAGGTCAAGGTCACCCAAATACAATCCCAACCTTGGTCTTGCCTAGATACATAATCCTACCAAGTTTCATCAAATTCCATCAAGTTCTTCATGACTTATCGCATGGAAACCAATTTCACATAAGTGACCCTGTGACCTTGAAAATTAGGTCAAGGTCACCCAAATACAATCCCAACCTAGGTCTTGCCTAAGTACATAATCCTACCAAGTTTCATCAAATTCCATCAAGTTCTTCATGACTTATCGCACGGAAACCAATTTCACATAAGCGACCCTGTGACCTTGAAAATTAGGTCAAGGTCACCCAAATACAATCCCAACCTAGGTTTTGCCTAGATACATAATCCTACCAAGTTTCATTAAATTCTGTCAAGTCCTTCAAGACTTATCGCACGGAAACCAAGTGTTGAAGAACCTGAACAACAACAAGAAGAAGAAGAAGCGGAAGAAACGGGCACTAAACCAATATGTCCCCCGGCTTCCACCGGGAGACATAATACCAACTGTGTACACTATGGAAATGATAAAGGAGACATTGTGGTAACTGTACACATTTGATCAGTTTTATTATCCAAGTCCCAGTCACCATCACATCACATTATATTACGTATATATGTACATAGTAGAGGATTCCGTAACATGTGCACAGGCAAAAAAAGAAATATCCAGCAAGCAGGAGTATTTCTTGAGAAGGGCTCCTTTTCTTATTTTTCACAACTTTTTATTTCTTTTTTTTTTTTTTTTAAATTAACCTTTAATTTTTGTTATTGGAGACATAGAAGCAAAAGTATTTTCATCACAAATACATTTTGAAAAGTGTTTTTAACCTTCTTTTTTACACTTGAGCCTCACCATGTCTGTAATGACATTTTTGTAACATAAAAGACAAGTAAGTATTTACACATTGTGACAAAACAAAACAAAATCATTTCTAAAAAGAGAAAAAGTAACTGTTCACACGTACAAACTTTAAGAAATAATTCTGCCTGCCATCCCCTTCTTTCACTCACCCATCCCCTCCCTCCAACATTTGCACCAGTTGTGATACAGAAAGTAAAACTGCATCACACCTATGTACAGAGGCTTGTTCTCAAAAATACTGCTGCTGCTAACTAGTGGCAGCAGACTGAACTACTTGTTTGACATGCTCAGTTATCAAAAAGTTCAAGCACGCTCCGTGACACAAATCAGCAACACAACATTGCAACATACATCAGTCTCTTGACAAATATAAACACCAACAGAGTTGAAATTGGACCTTGAAACTCACACATGGGAAAGACCCATATCAAGATCACTTGATCAATTTGAAATACTACAATTTCATAGTTTTCTCAGATACACGAAAAGACTCTGACTATATACATGCCCACTGCAACAATAAACCCATTACACCAATAATTTTTAAAGCTTTTTCTTGCTGAGTTTGCCCACAAATGTTTTCCTGGTTCAGTCTGTTTGTCCCTGAAGTTAATTTTCAGGAGAGAAAACAAGAGGACTGTGACAGTCCTGTGCTCAGCTGACCTACCAAGATATCAGCTAATATGTTAGATTTGCTACTATTTCTATTGTACAGTAATAATGTGCACATATACATACACTACCAATTTGTCCTGATGTTGATAATTTTTTAAAAAATCAGCTACATTTCCACCAAGTTTCACAACAATCTGAGTGGTACTTTTGGAGAAGTCGAAAGTAAATTGGAAAAAAAAAAATCAGGGTACCACCTGTTGAAGCAATTAAGGTTTGGCATCCCCAGAAGAGTCCTCATGTAATTTCAAAGTAACTAAGTGACTTTGCGGTTTTGGAGAAGACTTTTTGAAGATTTTGCCAAAAAAAATGAGCACAACAGGACTGAAGTGGTCCTGTAAACTTTAGAATGCTATCAAGGTCGCCTTTGTTTAAGACCATCGTCACTGCTGCTAGCGTGAACATGTCCCCTTCCAAATTTTCTGAATTTTGTTAATTTGTTAAAAATGAGAAAAATGACAGGACCACTATGTTTGGCACAAATTTGGTGGACATCAAGTCCACCTACATTCCCCATAAGTCTGAAGAGGACCAACTTACTATTTGGAATAAAAAGTCAAGAAAGGTGAAAACACAAAAACTCTTTAAAAAGCAAAAAATAATCAGTGTCACCTGTTGAACACATTAAGGTCCACAGGTCTCCACAAGTGCCCCTATGCAATTTCAAAGCAATTAGCTTGACAGTTTAGGAGGAGATTTTTTAAGATTTTCCCCAAAAATGAAAAAAAAAAAAAAAAAATCCCCCAAATCATTGGAGCATGACCATTTGAACAAATTACAATGGAAATGTATGCATTGACCAATAGGTATCCATATAGAAAAATTCCATTAAAAATCAGACATGGAATATCAACACCTACCAAAGTTTGTTTGACCCTTCCACAACCCACATTTCCACCAAGTTTCAGAAGAATCCAAAAGATGATTTTGCAGAAGTCGAAAATAGCTTTAACACACACAAATTTGTAAAGAAAGAAAAAGAAAAAGAAAAAGATTTTGCTAAAAAAAAAAAAAAAAAAAGTCCAATAATTACTGGACTAAGACCATTCGTACAAATTTGGAAGAGACCCACCCAGGCAACATCCCCACCCAGTTTCAAGGTAATCCAGCTGAGTTTTTGAGAAGAAATGGAAAATGAGCTGTTGACGGAGGGACCCTGACAAACGACGAAGGACCATAAGATGTCAGTCAGCTGAGGTAAAAAAAGACAAATTTGAATAGGATCTAGCCAACAGTTTTGGAGAGCATGTTGACAATGTGAATGGGCGACAAGAAAGATGATTGTGCAGATGGATGACTGATCCTCCTATAAGCTCAGCTGACAGACAAATCAGCTGAGCTTAAAACTTCTTAGAATCTTCATGTAGCATGGCTAGGGGTTACAATAAGAGCACACTCTTTTTCACACTGAAAACCATGACTTTTCTTCTAAGCCCCATAATTACTCAAACTGACTAAAGTGGCTGGTGGTCAAATGTAACCAGATTCAATGTATTTGACCAATTTCAACCGCAATGACAAACTTGAATGGGAACGGTAAACAGGACCTTGACAACACAAGCCATGTGCCCTGCTGTTCTGGGTGTGTGTTGGGTGCTGTGTAATGAAAGCTTACATCAGCCCTTCCTGGGACACCTCAAAGCACCTGCACGTAAAATGTAGTTTGCTACCATGTTTCAGTTTTACTTTTTTGACATCAGAAAACAGCCGGATTGAAAATTGCACCCAGTCCTAACACGACGGCACGTCCCAGGTCAACGTCTTTCCTTGGGGCAGGCTGGGCACAATACACGAGGGATTTATATAGGGCCCTGCCCTCCTTCCCAACTGGATTCTTTGTCAATAAAATATGTTTAAACACAACCTGCAACACGGAAAGCTGTTGACTAAGTTTCACTCTGACCACGAAAGGGTTAACCATGAGGAAAACTTAAGGGTTACTTTAATAGTGAGGAATAGTGTCACATCACGCAAACAGACCTTTATAATTTTGCCAGTGAGAAACTTCTTCATGTCACTTAAAAATTTACAAAAAAAATAACTGAGACCCTTCACAATTTGCCCAGAAGGATTTCCAGGGAGTTGGGAAAAAACAATAATGTATTTTTAAGGTGTTTAAGAAACTAAAAAAGCATCCAAAGTGCCCAACCTGTCATTGCCCCCATCAGAATTGGAAAGAATACAGCATGTAACTGGTGCAAGATATCAAACATACTGTGAAATCTTCAGATGGATAATAATTATACACTTGTACCTTGCATGACACTTACATCTTCAAAATTGTTTTGGACAATATCATATTACCCATAACATGTAAACCAGTCTCAACTTCAATTACAGCTGTTGTTTCTGACTTCTCAAACAACTGATCGCTAAAATTTAAGTTTTTTTTTTCTCTGCAACAGCATTCCTCAGCACTCTGCCAGCACTTGGGATGAAAAGGTGGTGACAATGAATGATATTCCTATCAAATTTCAAGGCTATACCTGAAATACTTTATGAGCTACACATCACATATATTGATTAATTATTCTATCAGGTTCCATAGCTGTACATAACAAACTTCTTGAGATGGGCGCCACAGAAATGTGACAAACCCAACCTCGAATCAACATTTTCATTAATTAATGAATAATTAACATGGGATAATGAATCCATGCGGCAAACAAAACCCCAGGTGCACATCTTTATAACCTGACCTGCTGATTTAGGTTTCCACCACATTTCATAGGTGTACCTCAAATACTTTTTGAGATACATGCAACACAAATCTGACAAGCCTAACATTGAATCAACATTTTCCCAAAGTTAATTAATGATTAATTAACACTGTATATAATCAACCCAAGAGACAAACAAAATCCCAGGTGCACATCTTCATATATTGATAGATGTTTCCACAAAGTTTCATGGTTGTACCTCAAATGCTTTTGGAGATATGCGCAACACAAATGTGACAATTTTGTTCTCTGACGGACAAGGGCAAATCTCTATGTCCCTGGTGGGGGCATAAAAAAGCCAAGGGCAGGTGTTTTTAATCAGTTTTAAACATTTGCCATTACTAAATATTCCTCAGAAAAGGACCTAAATTACACAAAAAGACACTTTTTCCCTCTTTTCAGCTCTACCCACCTGAGGTTGCAGCACTTATATGATCACTCATGTCTGTCCGTCCATATGTAAACTTTTGCTTTTGAATGTGATACAGTCCACAGTTTTCAAGGTAGCACCATACGACTTTCAGGACACATCGGCGTATAAAAATGTAGGTCAAGTTCAATATTGGTGGTCCCTCCTACAACATTCATACTGTGAAAATCTTGTGACCACTCTAGCATCCTTCATTTTAGATTGACCTTCACGATATTTAGTGGGATTGTGGAGGAAGTCAAAATCTTAGCTGACTGTGGCACTACTGGCGCCACCTATTATTTGATGGAAATTATGAGTTAAAGTGTCTTAAAAGAAATTCCATCTCTTGAAAAATTATTGAGTTAGACATGCCAAATTTTTAGGATATTGAAGTGCTGCTGCTTAATAAGATTTCTCTCTTTTCCTTATTTTTGAAATGTGGACACATCTATATTGTTAAGTGACAGGATATAGGTATTTACATGCATATATACATCAACTCTCTCCAATTTGGGCTGTTTCTACACACAGGCTGAGGTGACCTGCACTGTCACCACACAAGTACTCAATGGACTTGATTTCCACACGCAACCTTTTATATTGACCCTTGCCCAGTACAGGGCACTGTTGCTGTATATAAAGGGCCACATCTCCTGGCCCTGGCAGAATGCTACCAGATCAGGTGTGGTCAACACTTCTCCTGTATATAGTCTTAGTACTTGTGTGTCATTTACAAAGCCCTACAGATAGGACGTATCAATACACATGTATAGATCATGGTCAATGCTATATAATGTAATATCAGTGATCTAAAATTGCACTTAATTACATTGTACACAAGACTGTACTTGGTGACCTACTTTTTGGGTCACTGCGACCCAATTATTAAGGAGTTTGGCACTTGCCCACGTTTATTGTTTTGGGTTTTTTTTCAATAACTAAAGAAGTTATTACCTAATTTGAACAAACAGACTATGGATAGCTGGACGCAGGCCACACATTTTTTAATTGAATAATTGGTTAATGTAAGTTAAAAGTAAAGGTCATGTGGGAAATTGGAATTAAGGGGTCAAAATGTGAAAATCTTGGGACTGCTCTGCCATCCATCGTTTTTAGTGGATCATTGTGAAATTTTGTGGGATTGTGGAAGTCAAAATCTCGACTGATGGAGATGCTAGTGCTGCCACCTACAGTTTAATGGAAATTATGAGCCAAACTATATTGAACTGAATAAAATTCAATGTCTTAAAAATAGTTTAGCTAGACATTGTAAATTGATAGGGTACATAGATTATCCCAACACTAAAACATTGTGGAATATGGATGACTGTGATCTAGTAATATTAATAGGTCACCACAGTAGTGAAGTTGAGAGACATAATTTGGTGATGGTAAGGCATAGCTTGGACATCAATGGAGAAGAGAATCTATCCTCCAATCAAACTTTCACTTGAATTTTGCATCCCCAATCGAACAATAAACACATTAATTTACCCATGATGCTCATTTTGTTTCTACTTTTTATATTATTGTAATAAATTACAAGTCCGCAGAGCACTAGACCTAATGGGCCTATTGTTTAAAGAAACAAGAGGCCCATGGCCTAATGCTCTGCTGGCACCGTGGCTACACCTACATCTTCATTTCCAAGTTGCAAATCCTCAAACTTGTGGCTTCTCAACATATAAAGCTTATGTGATTTTAGTGCATCATTTGTCCACTAGATGGCACTTCGCTCCACATGTAATCATAGCTTATTTGTGAAATACCTGTGATGGATATTGTTGCATGTGCCAATACAACAATGAGTGAGTCCTTAACTTTTTGTCTTCAGTGACCTTGGGACAGAAGATCAAGGTCACACAGATTATGTAATACATGAGGCCCATGGGCCTGGTGCTGTGCAGACATTGCCATTAATGCCCAAGCTACACCCTGCCATTACAAAATCACCCATTTCAACTTTACAGGCATCGTGACCTCATAAAAATAGGCCAAGTCACTGATATCACATAAAATTCTAGACATGGTCTATATATCCTATAAATTTGGCAAACACTTTTCCGCATATGGAATTTTATACCTTAAAACATATTTTGGCTCAAATTATATGTGGTGCCACTAGTGTCATTAGCAACTTGGATGTTGACCTTCCCCACAATCCCACCAAATGGCGTGAAGATCTGCCAAGAATTAAAGATGCTACAGTGTTCACAAGATTTTCACATTTTGGCCCCAATATTGCATAATATTGTAGATAGCGACACCAATACCGAAAAGGACTTAGATTTCCATGCACCCTATAAGTCCTGAAAGTTATACTGGGCTAACTTGAAAAAATTGGACTGTATCACGGTCGCAAGATTTTCACATTTTAGCCTGCATATTACAGAATACTATAGGTGGCGCCACCAATATTCATGTTGAAAAAGATTTTCATACACTTTATTACTTCTAAATGTTATTTGGGCCTAACTCAAAAATTGTACTATGTAGAGCATTTACGAGATGACCCCTATATTCAAACTGGCCATTTGACTTTGACCTTTAACTCGGATTAAAAAATTGCTGGTGTTCAAAACGTGCTCCCCACATCCAGCTTTCCATGCATGGTCTGTCTGTTCAAATCGGGTTATAACTTTTCAAGCTACTGAAAAAAAACCCAATAAATTTGGACAAGTGACAAACTCCATAATTACTGGGTCACCATGACCCAAAAGATACATCACCAAGTACAGTTTTATGTACAATGTGATCAAGTGGAATCTTGATCTGGAGGCTCAATTCTCTTTGCCATTGATGTCCAAGTTACACCCTGCCATTACAAAATCACCCCTTTCACAACTTTACAGACATTGTGACCTCACAAAAATAGGTCAAGGTCACTGATATACAAAACATTTTAGCATTGGACATGGTCTATATATCCTATAAATTTGGCAAGTCTAATCCAATTACTTTTCCAAATGTTTTATATCTTGAAACACATTTTATAGGCCCATATTTGTGGAATTGTCTTCCCGAAAGTGTACGGCTAGCGCCTTCATTGGCTCTCTTCAAAACCAGATATTGGGACCATGTAAACAGATCTATAGTCACCTAATTTTCTACCAAAATGCTCCCTTTTAGTCCTGTACAAGAACCATTGTGTACATTTTAACTATGTTCATGTATGCTACTATTGTGTATATGTTGTATCTTATGTATGTATTGTATATTGTACATTTTTTGTTTAATTGCAGGGCCATGATGGAAACTAGCTATAAGCTAATCATGTATTACCCTAGATAAATAAAGTTGTCTTATCTTATCTTATCTTACATTTTGGCTCACAATTTCCATCAAATTATAGGTGGCCCCACTAGTATCATTAGCAACTTGAGACTTTGACCTCCACAATCCCACCAAATTCAGTGAAGATCCTCCACAAACTCAAGTTGCTAGAGCGCTCACAAGATTTTCATACTTTGAGCCCTATATTACATAATATTGTGGGTGGCTACACCAATATCGAAAGGGACCCAGATTTTCATACATCCTTAAGTCCTGAAAGTAATATGGGCTAACTTGAAAACTGTGGATGGTATGACGCGCACGACCCAAAAGTTTATGGACGGAATGATGGACGGACAGACATGAGTCATTGTATAAGCTCTGTTACCTTAATTCAGCAGAATTAATAAAAAAAAAAAAAAAAAAAAACTCAAAGTGGAGTTTTAATACTTTTGTGGGAGTTAGTCTAAGAGTCTCACTTGTTGATTTGGCCTGAAGTGCTCAATGGCTTACAGGTGTGTGAAACATGAAGGTCTTGACATAGGGGCTGCCACCTCAATGACAAACAATTTGAATGTCTATATCAATATTTCTAGTTCACAGAAATAGAACCTTCATAATTGTGACATGACATCAATTGGATCCACTTTTTTCCTTTTGTTTCAACATGATTTACTGAACAAATACGAGACATGCACAAATCAGAGGATACAATCCACAATGTAAACAGGGTGACTCAATATCACTGTCCATTCTCTTTAATCAAATACTGAAATGACAATATTAATATACTTATCTCTCCATTGACAAAATATTGACAAATTGCCAGTATTGTCTTTTTTCCAAAAACAATTATGGGTAATAACAAATACAATGATCTAATTCTGTCTCTTTTACAATGAACACCTGCCATTACAAAATAATCATATGGGTACTTGAAAATGTTTCTCAATAAATTTCAAGTAGGTCTTTGCATGAAATACTATAATGAATTAAATATATATATAAAATTACAAGACTTTTTTTATTGGTATGTACGTCACAATATAAATACACATACATACATACATACCCATCTATATGGTCTGGTCGTACATTGTGACCTTAATTTTGCAGACCCATGCACATATTTACCAACTGTTCCACACATTGTGTGACCATCTAAAAATTGTTTTAAAATGAAACTGCTTTGACTTTTTCAAAGTGGAAATCAATCGATAGGACCAATAAGAATGACTTCACCCAAATCAGAACAAGACGGCTGTGTGAACAGCCTGTACTCAACTGACTTAAAAAATTCATCACTCCAGTGGCACTGTGACCTTGAGAATGAGGTCAAGGTCACCCATGTACTGTCCAAGTCTGGTCTACCACCATGAACAACATCTAGGTCATAATAAAGGTTCTACAGTAATCAAATGAACAGTAAAATTCAGAAAAGTGACCCTGTGGCCCTGGAAATAAGGTCAAGGTTATTCATGTAATGGGTAAATTCTGCTCCCCATCAAGGACCACCTTCATGTGCAATATTGAAGTCATAGATTAAGTTAGGACGCTAACAGTAAATTCATGCAAGCAGATTTGTGACTTTGAGAATCAGGTCAAGGTCACTAATGTACCATCATTTTTTTAGCATCAATGGGAATGCAATGGCCACAAGTGTCCCTGTGCAGTTTGGAAGCAATTCGCAAGCTCTTTTGGAAAAGATTTTATTTGATTTTGTCCAAAAAAAAAATAAAACAAGAAAGCTGATAAAAAATAAAAAAAATCACTGGACTGTAACCATTTGAACAAACTTGGTAAAATCACCCAAGGTACATCCCCACTAAGTTTGAAGTGAATATGGCTCATGGTTTTGGAGAGACTGAAAATGTGAATTACCATTGCATTCACACAGATGCTAAAAAATGAGCAAAGAAATTCATAGAGAACCTAAAATTCACTAGGCCATAACCAACTGAACATACTTGGTAGAGACCCATCCAAGGTAAATGCCCACCAAGTCTGCAGTGAATCTGGCAAACACTTTTGGAGATGAAGTCAAAAATGTGAATTACCATTGCAATCCCCATGAACTTGCATAGTAATCAATAAGAATGCATTCATAGACCGTAACTACCCAAATTGAAAAATACATTAAAAATCACGGATCCACAACAATGCCACCTAGTGGGCACATTTGTGTGAACTTACCACAAGGTACATAAATACCAAGTTTCAGCATAATCTGCAAGACAGTTTTGGAGCAGAAGTAGAAAATTACAAAAACATACCCCCCAAAAAATCATTAAAAAATAGAAAAAATGCAGCCCCCACGTGTTACACAAGACAAGGTCTAGGTGTACCCAGAAGTATCCCATTACAATCTCAGAGCCAGTGGCCAAGCGGTTTCAGAGAAGAATTTTTAAGATATTCCCAACAACTGAACAAGAAAATTCACAGAAAATCCAAAAATCAATGGAGCATGACTATTTGAACAAATTTGGTACAGACCCACCTCAAGTACATCTCAACCAAATCTGAAGTGAATCTGGCGGAGGGTCATGGTCCAGTGATTTTTAAAAATTCTTATGAAAATTTTCCTTTTTTGGCCAAATCTTAAAAACTCTTAAACCACTAGGCCAATTGCTTATAATTGCATAGGGACACTTCTGGGTACCCCTAGACCTAAATTGTTCAAAGTGGCACTGTGATTTTTTTCTATTGTTTCATGAAATTTTGTGTTTCTTCGCTATTTCCGACTTCTGCAAAACCTTCACTCACATTATTCTGAAACATGGTGTAAATGTTTCTTGTAGAAGGGTGGCACAAATTTGTTCCCCAGGTAGCGATGCTATTGATCCCTGATTCTTTACGAGTTTTTCTATTTGGGTATATTTTAATTATCAGTTAATGCGTACATTCCTATTGATTACTGCATAAGCGAATGGGGATTGCTGTGGTTATTCACATTTTGACTTCTTCTCCAAAACTGTACGTTTATATAATGTGGCGGGGGACATCGATCCTTTGGATCATCTATTTGTAGTTAAGTCAATACAATTACATCTACCATATCTTGGAAATTGGGGACTGTACATATAGAAGTCCACCAGCATCAAAGAAGCACTATGAATATTTATTTCTTACCACGGAATGGCCAGGTCTCGAACCAGCAACCTTTGGGACCAAACACTTTTTTTTTTTTTTTTACACATTTGTACACATAGCCAAGAGGCAATCTGCAGAGCGACAGTATACAGTGATATTGTCAGGACTGCAAATGTCTCTCTCTTTTTTTCCTTTTTTTTATTTGACCCTATCCCTGTTGACCAGATATACGTGTGTACAGCAGTAAGGAACTCTGGCACATCCAGAAGTCCTCATGTATGTATCTATGGATTTCATTTGTTCAGGCAGGTTAAATGGTCTTGGACACACAACCACTTTCGCTCCATGCTCCCCCCTCCCCCCCCCCCCCCCCAATAGGTTTGAACATCTACAGTTGGACCTGGTCTGTAGTCCCAGATAAATCACAGTGGTCTGTGTGGATACGACTGTCACAACAGGAAAACAGTGCAGTCCGTATGAAGGACCTTGTTATATCTGTGGATAAAGTTCAGTCAATCAATAGCTGTGTGAACTGTCAACATCTCTGTCTTAATTACAGTACCTGTAAGAGAGATCTGTAATGCCACACAGTGCATACCACAGGCTCTGGGCCTGTATATACAGCTGAGCTGCAGTTATCCAGATATATCCTCCTGTAATCCAGCAGTCCGTTACAGCTGTCCTTGCAGCTCCTCATATCCTGTACAGCACAATTGTAGTTGTCCCAAATAGCTACAACAACAGCTGGTGGGTGACTGGGTGAGGTAGACAAGATGTGTATATATACAGAAAGTATAAGTCACCACCTACAAATGACAAAAACAACAGCATGACTTGAAGGCAGGCAGAGCGTCATGCTATCACATTCTTCCTCTTAGATGCAGCTGGAATTCAGCATACCATATGCATGGCATGAACAGGACGCAAATTCATAATTTATGTGAGCTTGGCTCAATAAGAAACCTGGCAATAATTCGCAAGATGAGCTGTGCTCCTGTGGAATTGCTACGTCTGCCAGTCTTCTGTCCTCCAAGACTAGGCTCCGATTGTAAGCCGCCTTCCAGGTGGAGTTCTCACAAATGTAGCACCAAAGCTTGGTTGGTTTGTATTTTAGCAAAGACTGGGGCTTTCTGTAGCACAGGCTAATCAAGGTGGTATTACCCTGGTATCCAGTCTTCTCACCACACAGTCTAAGATGTAACCAACCAGTACCCAATAATCTCATCAGTTCGGAGGCTTGTGCCTCCAGAGCACTTGCTGGACTTGCCAATTGAGCAGCTAGTGTGCCACCTGGTGGCTGTCACAGGAACACACTTCCACCACATACAATTAATAGATCACCACCATATCAGGTACCTCAGTGGATCTGAATGGCATATTTTACATCAACAGCTTAGATGGCTCACAGGTTCACGTTGTGAGGGCCTTCTTTAAACTGATCTGATTATCTTCCACGTCAAAGTCTAGTACCAGTAACTTGGTCTCTTCTGTCCCATTGCGACTGCCAACAGCACAGACCAGCTTTGTATTGCTGCAGCGCACACGCCACACCACACCTCCGCTACCACCACTGTCCAGGCACACAAGGTTACGTAAAAAGTCACCAGTCCTCAAGTCCCAAATCTTAACAGTGCCATCATCTGAGGATGTGATCACAAACTTCTTGTTAAACTGTAAACATGTCACCGCACTCTGGTGCTTGTTGGGACCTGCAAAAAAAACAAAAGATTATAGTCAGTAGCGCTGATGATTTTCCATTTTTTGTTCAAGGATTTTCCATTTTTGCCCTATCGTCATTCGGATGTTTTCCAGATTTTCCCAACAGCCTTGTCGGTCGTCAGAGCGACCACGCTTGGGCTTCGCGGCAGCCATCTGTCCTATTGAAACTCAAGTTCACACGAGTCTCGAGTTGCGAGATTAATGGCAGCGCCCTGGTAAAAGCTTATTTGTAGAACGGAAATGGTTTAGAGCTTTAATCTTAGTGTTTTAAAAGAGGAAATGTGCAGATTTATCTACCTTTTGTGTTGCTTTAATTGATTTGTTTATTTTACTGAGAAAATTTTAACGATTTCTGTTAAATTCTAGGGGAAAATTACTTTTCCGTTTTTTGTTACTCATTCCGCGATTCCGCTGGATTTTTCGTGAAAACGAAAAAATCATCAGCCCTAAGTCAGGTGCTTAAGTGCCCATATTTTCACAGAAATCCTGTTTTAGAGTTCCCAATTATATGTCCACTGTGTACATATTTGAGCACGACATCTAATTAGACCCATAGCCAGTCAACGTTAAGGTCAATACATGCTGATATGGCAAGGTCAAGCAAGTTTTCAAGTAATACTCTGTCTGCTGTTTGTCAACTAGTTATTATCTTTAAGTTTTATATCCACAGAACTGTGAATTACATTTAAATGAACATTTTGAAAACTGCCCCCCTTAGGATAAATGTAAAAGGCAAATGAAGAAACAGTCCAAGTCCTCTGTATATTATAAGCAGATGCTGCTTGGCATTAGAATCCATGCAAGAATTTAAATGATTTTACAGACATTGGATATTTCTGTCACTTTAATTAAGCCTTTTACGAAGTTACACATTTATCAATATGTCAAAATCCTTATTGCAACTTTCATTTGATTTTCAGTCATGAGATGCTGATAAAGTTAACCCATAACAAAATTTAATTTGATGCACACATGTAGATGTCCAGCTGAGACTGCATCTGAGGCAGAAGTCTGTCTGGCCACATACCTTGTAATGTCTGTAGACACTGGCCGGTTGTAATGTCCCACACTTTGACTGTTGAGTCTGCATTGCCAGACACCAGGATATTGTCCTTTAGTTCCATACCACTGGTCAATGACTGGTGACCAATGAGAGTGTGAAGGCAGTTCCCTGTCTCTACGTCCCATACTCGAATGGATGTGTCCAGAGATCCACTCACTATGTGCATCCCATCAAACTGAAACAAACACAGAATAATCTTAAGAAAATGTATTAACATATATTTAAAACATAAAGGATGCCTAAGTTGATTAGAAATGGGCTCTCTTTAAGTTGAAAAGGTATTATTTATGGATATTTAAAATGAGCAAATGTGAAAATACCACTCAGATCACCATGGAGGTAACAGACTACAGTTGTGATTGGATGGTTGTGCATCCCAACGGAGATAGTCCATAATTGTGAAAATACTGTGTTTTCAGCACGCTGTAGCTTCTGTGTAAATTAAAACCAAGGTAGGTTCTTTTTATTTTGTTTTGACACATGGACGGGATATCTTGGGTACAAACAATCACGAGTTGCAAATGAAACACCGTCATTAGCAGTTCTATTGCGATCTACTTATGATAATGACACGACATGACGTAAATTTCCTCAATATAAATTGTTCTTCAAAGGCATTTTGAAAAAAGTGCCGCTTGTCGAAGTAGTAATACTTACACATCGCATGACTTCAATCCCATTATCCCAGGCACTGAGACACGCAAAAATTGCAAGTTTGACAAATAGTTTATGGCTTGTTATGAACTAAAACCTACACCTGACTCAGAATAATGTGAATTATAATACAATGTCAAACGTATTCAAACAACAAAGAACATATAAGCAGAATTCTTCTTGATGCTCTTAGTCACCAAATTGAGTGTGTTGGTCAGGCTTCTGGTTTATGGTGCACACGCTTGTAATTTGAGTGGCAAGGGTCAGTTCGTGTTTTTGAATTGCGTAATGTTAATTTATTCCTTTGTACATCATTGCGTCTGCCCCAGTGACATGTAACTGCAAAAGTGTGACCACATCATCAGGTTTTCTCACCGGCAACATCGACAACTGGAGTGCAAAATACTACATGTATATTCACTCTGCACGGTTCTCCTTGTCCCCCCTTAGGGCACATCTGAGGCAGTATATTATCTAAAGATAATGAGGGAAATCCAGTGCTGCCTGCGGATTTCCAAAAACCGACAGGTCCCATTTGTCACTCCAGACGGAATGATGGTCAGACGGACAGACATGAACGGTCACATACGCTCTGCAACCTTAGGTCAGCAGAGCTAAAAACCAAATTTTAGCAAAAAAACTTTTGTTTATACAACAACTTTGACGTTTGGGTTCCATTTTTAGTGCAGAAAGATTCTGCAAAACTTGCTGTCAATTGAGTATATAGGTTTATTATGTCAGGGTACATGTTTCTGTGATATGTGTCCTAAAAGTGAAGTCACTTTTCCAGGTTGGACATAAGCTGAAATACATATGGATGAAACAAAATATTCATATAAAATCCAATAGTATCAGATGTAGCTGGTTTTGCAAAGATATCTGGTAAATCCAAAAGACTACCTCTGAAAAAAAAAAAAAAAAGCAAAAATTACAGTTGATATTTGAGATATAGTGGAAATGTCATAAGGGTGGACAGAGGACACAGGGGGTGACACCACCTTCCAGCACTAAATGAGCTAAGGGTTAAAAAAACAACTTTCCCTGAGAACTGGCACAGAGATCACAAGCCCTTATGGGAGTACCTTTGTTTTTTTTTTTGTATATACATATAGTTAGATTTTATGATGTTTTGGTAATTGATCTGTATGATCTAAAACAGCAAGGCATCCACGATGCATATACTTATCAACTGACCAGCAGGCTAGTATTATGAGCATATACCAGCAAAGAATAAGGGAGTGGTGACAAAGAGTGTTACATCATATATCCCACCTGCAGTGAGTAGACCCTGTTGGTGTGTCCCTGCAGTGTGTGTAGACATGTTTCTGTATGTGGGTCCCACACTTTCACCATGTAGTCGTATGCTCCACTCACTACTCGTCGCCCATCGTACTGCACACACCGGACTGCTGCTACGTGGCCCATCAGCACGTGAAGACACTCCCCTGTCTCTATGTCCCACACCCGCAAAGTGGCGTCTCTGGACCCACTTACAACTCTACAAGTGGCATGCAATGATCACAATGATGTTGAAGAATATTATTTACACCCTTAAGAACTTACTCAAATTTTAAGTTTTGATGGTTGAAGTACTAAATTCTATGTTGGTAAATTATCTAAATCTCAAGCGTCATGAAGCTTCATCTTTTCCTGTTACAGTTATACCACCATCAGAGATCCTGACCTTTTATCTGGCCATGTCACAAAACTATCACAGGTTAAACATACAATGCATCATTCACAGCAAACCTTTTAGACCACAATAGAAATCATAGGGTAATTCAACATTAACGCTTTCATCGCATATTTCTCCCACGGCAACCCAGCTGAGATTCTACCAATTTTTATAAAACAAAACACCATTCATACTCCATAGCCCCCACAGTAGAAATAATAATACATGCAACATAGGAAGTGAAACAAACAGTACCAGCAGCAAAACACAGTATAAACATCGTTTGGCAATAATCATATTCACAATCGAGCACACAGTACTGCCTGAAAGTCTTGCCCCTGGCCCCATTTTGGAGTGGTCAACTAATGGCCAACACGAGTGGTTTCCCAAAGGTACCTCTGCCAGATGGACTCCCATAGGGCAGACCCAGGGGACCACTTTCCTTTATTTTCCCTATGGAATGGTGGTGTCAGTCTGTGGACCACACCTGGGTATGGTGCAGAAGTTTTACTTCAATTACACTGTGGACTGTGGCTCTGGCATGTGGCCCTGCAGTAGGTATGGGGGCAGTAGGTCTGTGGGCAGTAGGTCTGTGGGCAGTAGGTCTGGGGGCAGTAGGTCTGGGGAAAGACCCTCTGGCTGTACTGTCAATTGTGCAAAACCTGCTGTGGACAAAGCTCACTTGTTTTCGTGTAGATGCATACAACGGACAGTGGATGTGTGTCCGTACAACGTATGTGTGCACTGGCCAGTGTCGGCGTTCCATACTTTGAGCGTTCTATCGGTGGACCCACTGATGATTACACTTCCGCTCATCTGCGATGACCACACTCCTCCTGTGTGACCTACTAATGTCCTCAGACACTGGAATTAAAAGTTACATTATTGGCTACCATCTGCCCAGAGAAACTGACTTTTTTATGGGCTAATTTCTTTTTGTCATTATAAAATTGAAAGGCAAACAAGGGTAATTCAGGAAGAGTTGCATGCAACAAGACGTTTCTGCTATCCTACATGAATTATGTCACAGTATTTAAAGTTGTTCTTTCTCCATACAAAAGCATGGAGCATTAAAATGAAAGGTAAACATTGACTGGTTACAGTATTAAAGAATGAGTCAACAGGTTTTGCTGGCTAATAATCCCCAGCTGCTGCAAGCAAAACTCTGGACCTGGGGCATGCAATCTTGAAAGGCCTTATCTAAATTTCTTCTTCACCAGTATTCCTATTAATCAGGAAATAAAGTAACAACATTAAAGATGATACTGATTTACACGTATATCCAGGTGTTTTTGTGTAATTTGAGTGGGGAAGGATGAAAGTTCAAATCTTTTAACCCTTCCCCTTTAAGGTGCTGGGATTGAAACCTTCAAATCAGTGAAATTAAGACTTTGTTACTTTTGGGATGGTGAAATGCCAATCTTTATCCATGCCAAAAAGTTTCACTTTAACATGTTTGCTTCTATACAAAACTTTAAGATGAAAAAGTGTCCCTCTGTCAGTACAAGATTTTTGGAGTCAGTCAGTTAATTGGCTGTTAGATGTGGTCCCTAACGGTGATGTTTAGATAACCATTCATAGTCAAAGCTTCACTAGATGTGTTTTTATAGGTGAGCGGATTATTTCACAGGTGACTGATTAGAACCACCATATTGTTTGTGTAGGTCCAAGTTTGGACAGAGTTTAAGGGATTAGCATTTAGTCATCCTTCTTAATGGCCTGAGCAGATGTCATTTGTGAGTAATTAAAGTCAGCAAATCTCCTTGGTTATCTTTGATAGTGAATATCTCAGCAACAAATTCTTACCAGACTTGGGAATTTTGAGAAAACCTCGCTCAAAACTGGATAGAGGAATCTTTGTGAAATTAACAGCTATGTTAAAACAAGAGTATAACTTAGGTTACCATTTTTTGTTTGCAATATTCCAATTTTAACTGCTACTTTTTGAGCTCCAAAATAAAGTTATCAATGTTAATTGCAGCTGCTTAAAATTTCAATAACATAAAAAACATTCCTTTTACTGAAAAACAAAAAAAAATGATTACCTAAGTTATACTATTGTCTTTACATGACCATAGATTTCAAGCGTTTTATACTACAAGTTTTGTTGTGATCCTGTCTCAAAGTGTAAATCTGACCCTTTGAATAAAATGCCCCTCACACTTTACAAATTAATCTTAGAATGTTTATTGTGTCATGCAAAGAAACTAAACATGTTGACAAAACTAAAAATGTATAGATTGATGGGTTTGTATACAAAAACAGAGACACAGTGGCAATTTTGGTACCACTATGTTATAAGCACCCTAAGCAAGAGCAGGTACCTTAAACCGGACACAATCAGCTGGAGGTCAAATGCCATCTGCTGCAACATTTTGGACTAATTTCAACAATAACGAAAAATAATTCGGAGCTTTGTTGACTCAAGTTTTAATTCAAGGGATTTTTAATTTAAAGCTTTTTTCTTGTGCCACATGTTTGTTCTTGAGGTTGCAGTTAAAAAATTGTCCAGCAGGACTCACCTTGCCAGTGATAGCAGACCACACTTTCAGTGTATTGTCATCAGACCCGCTGACGATTCTGCTCCCACAGAACTCCAGACACGTGATCACATGGTCATCATGCCCCTTCAGTACCTGAAAATATAACCACCAAATACAGTGCCCCGCATCCTTCAGGGAGCCCCCAGTTACCTGAAAATTACCTAAAATGCAGTCAGACCAGTGCTGGTCAGTAGTGTGTGTCCTTGCTCTGCCACCAGATGGCATCATATGAAGCTGGGTGCCAGGTTGCATACCTGTATCATTTTCCTTCTATCATACCAAGGAGCCAACAGGAACTACTCGTGTAGGCTCCTTGATCAAACTTGTAAGTGTGCTGCTCGTAGTACATGTTCAAACTGTCCAAATTTAACTGAAATAGCTATCAATGGTGACATATACTTTGCCCACAAAGATAATTTACATATCACATTGTCGCATGGTTTGTTGTCAAAACGACAAATATCAACGAACCCTGGGTGCAATACATGCAGAGCAAGTGCGCGAAGCGAACAAGTTCTGCTATATGGTACCCAGTGCAAGTTGATATGCTATGATCTGTTTATCTCATGTTTGTTACAGCCTACATCAATAAGTTGTGCCACAGCAGATGCCCAATGTACCTGCAGAGATTCAGGAGTCTCGCTGATAGCAGACGCCATCGTTATCCGGGAAGTACCTTTCGAGTTTCGGTTTTGATCTGGGTCAAGCATTTTGAAACTAGTTTGCAAAAATAACATTGTGATTCTGCCGCAAAGTGAATTTAGGTTGATGGGATGTATAACATTAAGAGTATATTTCATGTTCAGAACGAGCGGGACTCGAACCTGCAACCTTTGGCACCAGTCGCCTAGCTGAAATGGGAAACGCACATATCCACTCGACCAAATCCCCATTCCATAAAGAATGGTTCAATGGAGGTAGTTATGTGCGAGTACCATATCAACACGGTATATAATGCAGTATATTTACTCAGTCGGCATTTATTTCCGGAATCGGGGACTGAAATCCACCAGCATTAAGGAATTCAGGAGTCTCACTGATAGCAGAAAACTTATAATAAGTGACTATTGCTGGTGAATGTAGCTTAGCAGTCTAATTCGAGCACAGAGAAGAACTAGAATCCGATCAGTGACCGCAAACCTCTTGGCCAGGATGGACGGCCGGACAGACGGAGGGATGCGTAGGTGATGACAATACCCCTCTGGTAGGTCACAGTTACTTCTGTTTGACCTACTGACAAAGCTTTGGTGCAAATGCAATGATCAGAGATATTATGGCAAGGCCATTTTTCTTCAATGCAGCACTGTGACCTCAATATGTGACCCAGTGACCTAGTTTTCACAAGGTGTCTGAGGAATCCTTAGGACCAACTGTTATAAATGTTTGGTGCAGCTACAATGAGTAATTTAGTATTTGAAGATATCATGATATGGCTATTTTTCTTCAGTGCAGCTTTCAGTTTTCAATAGGCATTTGAGCCATCTTTAGGACCAACTGTCATAAATACTTGATGAAGCTACATTCAACATTTTTTTAGATACTGTCTTAAAGCCCTGGTTTGGTCTCTGAGCGAGTATTTTTAGAGATATGGCGCTAAAAGGCATGGACGGACGGACACGTAGGTGACAATACCCCTCTGGCCTTATGGGCCGAGGGGTAAAAACCCAACTGCTCACTTGGGAGACAAACTTCAACTGATTTTATTGTAAAAACTATTTGATGACCAACATTTATACAACACAAAGCATTCAACCAATAAGACTAAAGTTTACAATTGATAACCAATATCAGAGAGAGGCTCTACAATATAAATCAATAAGATATAATATACTGCAACATTGAAAAACTCAAAAGAACATGAGCAACCAATGAATGTGCGGTATAGGGACAGACCACCACTTTCCCAAACTGCTCCTGTAGGCATTTCCATTGTTTATACCTTTATTATTTTTGGGAGGGGATTATGACAACTCTGTCAGACACTGAGGTCTCTCAGGCAGGTGTCATTAAGGGGCCTATTGACTGTGGACATGGGGCCCAGCCAAACATACAAGCTGGATACCAAACTATTGTTTTTCAGAACAGGTTTATTCTCATCTGCCAGGCCTAAAATGACTTACGAGGACATTAATTCTTAACCAGACTATTTTGGGTTATATTTTACACCTAGATAAAAGGATGTTTGTCAAGCCTGGAGCCACCAATTATACCAGTGTCCCCAACTTTCCTGTTTTTGAATAAGGGATAATAACTGCTAATAGCCTCCCAGCTGTTTGCTTTGTTACCTTCCCAAGTACAACCACGGCAATAACTTTCAGGGGTTTGAGAATAAGTAATGAATAAAATAACTAGATGAAATAATTCAACATGTTTTATGCAACAAATATTTTTGAACTTCACTATTTTGGACATGAAGAGAGGTTGAAAATAATTCAGTCTCCTGGACACAAAGCTGACTGTACAACCCCACTCTTATGACAATTTACTGTCTGGGCTCCAGCGCTGGTGTATTGTAAGTTATTTGTGAACTTATCGGAAGTTTTCTCGGCCTTAGATCAAAGTTAGGGGTTACTCAACCCGATGGTTACTATGTCTGCTGAAGTGTCATCGCCCACAATCGTGACTGCCTGAAGACAATTTTCCCAACTTTCTGTACATAAGTTCGACAAAAAACACCAACAGCAAAATATAAATACATGCATTTGATTCACATTACTAATATTACAACAGCGTGTAAAGATGCCTAGCGATCATTCAAAACATCCACCAACATGACAATTTGTTGCCCACATGGTCCATGTGCTGAAATCAGGTTAGCTGTCTAGACACACTCATGTCACACACAATCTCATGAATATAGTGGAAACAGCAAACAATTAAACACAAAAAACAGTACCTACGCACACCTACTACCTATGATCTAGCAACTCTATACATTTCCACTTTTTTAATATTCCTGAAGCTATTTCCCATGACATGGTTTGTTGCACAGACAACAGAATTTTTTATTTTTTTGTTTTTGTTTTTTGTTTTGTTTTTTAACGGATCGCAGCTTTTCCAGTGGTAAATACATTGTTTGCCTTGGATGTGAAGGGCACAATTCTACAGGTGACCTCCCCCATACACATTAACAATAAATGATGATTTACACAGTACATATAACATGTATAACACTTACACTATGGACAATATCCAGCAACAACTCCATCTTACTCAAGCCAAAGGCAAACCTACACAGCCCTTGGTTACAAGCCTTAAGGGGCCTTCTGTAAAGCTATTTTGCAGTATAAATTTTAGAAAATCAAGAGGTTTATTGGCTGCATAGGAATGATTAAGTACCAAGGTACACTACAGCCAAATGTTGAGCTTGAAAAATTTCAATTTTGACGACAAATTTGGACCTAAAGATATCATGGGGTTTCGGACAAACACCCACATGGTTTTGTATTTACAGCAGAATGGAAAATGAGCAGTCAGTCAGACTTGGGTCTGCCAGGAAAAAGGGAGTGATCAAGCTTATTATTGGTTTGGGAGAACAATGGGCCAGTGGGCTAGAGAGAAAACAATGGACCAGTGGGCTAGGCAGAGAACAATGGGCACTCCTAATCTGTTATGTTAGTGACTGAAACCAGCTATTAGGAAACTACATCTTCGTGATCTTCTCCCAGAAAAAAAAACTTCAAAGATTCCTTTTTTAAACATATATCTAAAAGATACATTTTCATGACAACACATCTAAAGTATAGTATAAGGATACCTCTCACAAGACAAGTATCGGTCAGAGGGAGTGAGTACCTTGTCCACAATGGCCAGTTTACCGCTCCCAGAGAGCCAATTAGACCTAAATTGTATTTTCTCACCATTCTTATTTTCGTCGCAGGCAGCTGGCAGCTGTGTAACATTGGTATTATTAGCTTTTTCAGTGCCAAATTTTGGACTGAGTCAACAGCTTTTCTCAGGGTGCATTGGGCGCACTGCACCCAATACGCACCGAGAAAAGCTGTTGACCTGGCATCTTCTCTCTGGAATTATAGGCATACTGGTACCTGAATGAAAGGTCTTTTCACAAGCAATACGAATCTGGGATTCTAATGATAATTCAGACTAGTATGACTTAAGTAGACCAACTTAAGTTGTGATTGGCACTGAGAGAGTTAATATATAATATGATAATATTGGTCTCATCATCTCACCTTCGGGGTCCTCAGTACTCCTGTGCGCCAGTTTTGTTCTATTTGGTGTTGTCTCATGTAGAGGCATTTCCAGGAAGTACGACTGCATGATGGGGTTGATTTCCTACGTGGCTTTGTGCCAAACACCAGAGCTTCATCTATACTCTCTTCCCGACACTTTTCCCGCCAGAGTAACTTGTCTTCAGCTAAGATTCGCCAATAACGACAAGTCTGAGCTGCTCTCAGTAAATCCTTGGGCTCCAGGAAAGACAACACATAGAGGGCCAGCTGAAACAACAAATACAGCACTAAGCACAAAAAATTCTCTGCAATTTAAGAGACAACATACACAAGCAACAACTGCTTGGCTTTGAAAAGAAAACAAGAGGCCCATAGGTGCAGTGCTGTCCTGATTTGACTCAAAACAACACAACAGCAAGCTGGGTGAACTGATGCTTTTACTGTTTCATTGGGAACACAAAGTTCAAGTGAAATAATGATCTGGAGGACAGATTCTTCTCTCTGTTCATGTCCAAGCTATGCCCTAATATCAAAAAATCATTTAACTCAACCTAACAAACCTGATGACCTATAAAACCTGGGTCACAGTCCTCCATATTCCATAAAATACTGTGTTCTTCTTAATCATTTTCCAAAGTATTGAATTTAATTTTGTTCAACATATTTTGGCTCTTAATTTCTGTCAAACTCTAGGTGAAGCCACTGGTATCTGAATCAATTCAGATTTTGACTTCTTTCACAATGACAACAAATTTGACAATGATACACTAACACGAGAGTTGTACTGTCCTGTGCTCAGCTGACATTACATACAGTCTAAAGTGGTCTTGTGAGCTTGAGAATGGTATCAGACATGTGGAATTTAACAAGGGACAAGTAAAATTGAAAATTACAAGCCTGAATGAACAACCAGTCCAGTGGACAATCAAATTATTTGGCATGTCTAGGACTTCAAATAATATATTTTATCTTAAAACAACTGTATTGAGACAAAAAATATCTTGCAACCTCAAACAATGCAAAGGAAATTTCAATATATAAATTAAACAGTAATTTCCTCAACAAAGAACAGAAAACAGTGCAATGGGCAATAACAGGTTTTTACATACAGATGTTTCAAAAGCTTTGAATTAGAGCTTTGAAGTTTTGCTTTACTTATATAGGACTCCATTTTGTATGTTCATTGAACACATTTTCACTAAATCCTTTCTAATGTATAATCCTGAAGCTCCAACAGCTATATCTCCTCACATTCACAGCTTGAAGCATACGGCATTGTCAGTAATTCCTCAAAGTGCAATAGATGGCACACGAATCAGTAAGTCTTGACAAGCACCACATGCATTCATGCTATCTTAAATAAATTCATGGAGTACTGTACAAGAAAAGCGAAAATTCGAAGGACGATAACAAGGAAAAAAACACTTTTTTTTGGAGGAATTTGGTAGGTTGGGCAGAAGTGTATGAAGAAAGTTGAATGAGATATTTCAACGAAAGACAGGTGCTAGATTATCTTTGATAATTCTGTGAATAAAAACAGGCCTATCATAAGCATCACAAAAACCAACACTTCACAGGACACATGTGTATACTGATTTCAAAATCAAACATTTCAAACATAAACACCATTAAAATTAGTATGGAATATACCAAAAGATCTTTGTGGGTGTAATCTCATGCAACTTATCAATTGTCAGATTGTTACTATGAATTTCTTTCACATATTACAGATGTGCACTCAGAAAAAAAAAACAATGAAAGAACAGCAAATAAATAAAACTGAAATAATGGTGCCAAAGGTTGCAGGTTCGAGTCCTGCTCGTTCCGAAAAATAAAATATATATTTTCGGCATTTCCTTTATCCTGGTGGATTTAAGTCCCCGATTCTGGAAATAAATGCCGACTCAGTAAATATACTGCATAACCGTGTTGATATGGCACTCGCACATAACTACCTCCATTGAACCATTCTTTTTAAAAATGGGGATTTGGTCGAGTGGATATGTGCGTTTCCCATTTCAGCTAGGCGACTGGTGCCAAAGGTTGCAGGTTCGAGTCCCGCTCACTCCGAAAAATAAAATATAATAATAATAAATATACATGTATTACACGTAGAAACAAAGAGACTACACAGGTCTGCAATCACAAAACTGATAAAAATTGGCATTTGGAGTCTATGCTGCAAGAATATGGCACAAGGAACTTACTTAGGGGGAAAAGTAAATTTTCTCTCCAACTTGTCCTGGGAGAGTGGCCAAAATCCTTAATGTCAAGCTTGTAACATGGAACATATCCCCAATTGGCTGAACAGTTTAGAAGATTAATATTTAAAAAAAAAAAAGAACCAACATTTATTAAAACATCTCAAAATCAATGGAGCATAACTATTTGAACAAACTTGGTAAAATCCCACCCAAGGTACATCTCTACCAAGTTTGAAGTGAATCTGGTTCACGGTTTTGGAGAAAAAGTCAAAAACGTGAATTTCCATTGCACTCCCTACTGACCTGCATGTTAATCAATAGGAATGTATGCGTCAACCGACAGGTACCCAAATTGAAAAATATGTTAAAAATCAGGGATCCAGAGTATCACCACCTGCTGAACAATTTTGCATAACCCTCCCACAAGCTACATGTCCACCAAGTTTCAGAACAATCTCAGTGACCGGTTTTGTTGGAGAAGTCGAAAATACCGTTAGCATACCAAAATTCATAAACAAATAGGAAAAAATCTCAGCACCACCTGTTGAACAAATTAAGGTCTGGGGGACCCCAGATGTATCCCTATTGAATTTCAAAGCAATTAGTTTGGCAGTTTCAGACAAGTTTTTGAAGATTTTGCAACAAAATGACCAGGACAATTCACTAACAAATCCAAAAAATCATTGGTGCATGACCATTTGAACAAAATTGGTAGAGACCCATACAAGGTACATCCTCATCATGAAGTCGACAGCGTGAATTGTTGACGGACGCATCCCATCACGTTTGAAGTGCATCTGTCCAACAGTCTTGGAGAAGCTGAAAACGTAAATTGTGAGAGACACACACAGGCGGATGGACGGCGGACCATCCAATAACTTTAGCTGACTTGACAAGTCAGGTGAAAGCTGACCATACACACCTGTAAACATCCCTGGTGAAAATATATACATGTTTATCGTTAAGTATGTGTTTGGATCTCACTTACCTCCTTGGGCAGTAACGATATAAAATCCCTCTGGAACTGGGGTTCTATCACAGACATCATATGGCGGACCTGTGTGGCCTCACAGAGGTCAATGAGTTCATCCAGAGCCAGTAGTCGCTCGGGATTGCTCCAGCCCTGGAATGTCTTCAGCCAGCTTCCCAGCTCTGGAGGCGGGTTGCTGCGTGAGGGGATGCGTCGCCGCGGCAACGGGTGACCTCCATGCGTCTGGGAAGTATTTGTTCGGATAGCACCAAATGTGCGGTTGCCCGTGGTGGGGATCGGGAAACTGTTAGGCAAATTAGAAGAGCATCATTACCATAAAAAAACCCCCCAAAGTTGTTATCTGTAGGTTTTACCAACGGTTGTCTTTTATTTTCCAAGTTGTATGGGGCACTTCAGGGGACAGGACTTTAATTGTTCAGACAGTTACTCGATTAGAAAAATTTCCATACTGAGCATGTTCAGTTCCCTCTTCAGGAACTAGAACAAGCTGACACAGAAACATCCCATTATCCCTGGTTATCACGGCAACCCTTTTGGTTGCCTGCCCCCTCCAGTGCCCTTCCAATTTTATGACCAAGAAATTGTTACAAAAATGTGACTACACAGTCGCAATTCTCACCTTTAATTGTGCAAAAATAGTACAATATTCAAATCACAGGCTCAAATCTGAGCCTTCTACATGAGTTTTGAAAACAGGTTCAAGCACAGTGAAATGACTGGCTACAGTGTCCAGGCAGTCTACTTTTGGGTAAATACAGGTAATAAATGTGTAATACCCCACGCAGCACCCTGCTACTTCCTTACTTTGCGCTCCACATTGTGAAGATTTGCGGAACACCCTGGGTAGTCAACAGTAAAACTGGGCAGCAAGAGTGCAGATCATGAACCAATGAGTCACCAATGCTAAATGCTCATCAGGTATTTGGTGTCTGCATTTCTAGTGTCAAAAGACTTTAATTTAAGAGCACATAACATGTTGCAATGAAACCATTTGTTTCGATATTTGAGTGATGTCTCCATCCCACATTACCAGTGACAAGCTGTACATCAGTCTTTACTTGTGGGATTACCTTAAGTATAAAACCCCATCTCAGGCTGTTACCAGGGACTTCCCTTTCAGCCCATGCTGTATCAAAATGTTTCCTCTGGATTTCTTTCAGTGTGGGTCCAAACATCCATTCCAGTCAGGAGTGACTGGACTTGGAAGTAGCAGGCAAAGTGGGTTTCTCAATGCATTGTAAGAGAATATGCACAAAGAAAATGTAAAACTTTCCAAAATTGTGAGAAAATATTGCAGGGGAGGGAAGGGGTCAAGCTCCAAATATAGTTTCACCAATTTTCCGAAAAACAAAAATATTTACGATGTTAACCCTTTCCCCCTCAAACTGGCCAAAACCGGCTGGTGGTCAAATGTCGTCTGCTTCATTGTTTTCAACTATTTTCAACAGTTATGAAAAACAATTTGACTGAGAAATGTACATGAGACCTATCAAGATCACATGCTCCAGGTCAACAGCTTTCCTTGGCATGGGTCGGGCACTTAGTGCCCGACCCATGCCAAGGAAAGCTGTTGACTCAGTCTTAATTCAAGGGGGAAAGGGTTAAACTGCGCTAGTGGTATTATTTTACAATACTTTGTAGACAAAGTGTGCCACCACAATGCAAACACGGATGTAATATGCCCATTTGCTGGGTCTGCTTTAGTATACACTGCAATGCCAAGCTGGATACCGGATGGTCCAGGAATAGGGCCTGTATTTTTCCGTATTTAACGGAAACAGAACGGAATAAAGAATTTTTGTCACCTCTGAAACGGAATTTGCTGTTTTGCCTTAATGTGTTTTACATACAAAGAGAACTGCTGAAACAGAATTTGGAAATTTTGTGGCTGGTGAAACAGAATTTCTAGTTTTTTAAAACGGAAAAATACAGGCCCTACAGGAAGAAATTTGTGCAGTAACTGATGGTTGTTAAATCATCAAAAATTGTCCACAAAAATCCCAGAATTGTTTATGAACAATTTGTTGACCTGTTTGTAAGTTCTTATGTGCATGAGGCATTGGCAAAGCAACAAGCTGTTAGGAAGGCTCAAGAGAAACATGATAATGAAGTGCTTTTTGACTTTGGGTCTGGTGCATAAAATTAATAGTTTGTATTTTCGTCATACTGAAATGGTATGTCCCATATTACTTCTTAAATATGATAGTAACACATAAACTCGTGTCCAGCATTAAAACTGCACATAATTTTATGTGCAGCTTTTCATTTTCAGTTCTCTGGTGCTCATAGCAAGACAGATACACGTTGATATACGTCTTTCAATGCAACACTTGAGTCACAGAAATAACATATTTGATGCTTATATCTGATCAGCCATCATCTGTAACAGTACAAGTAAATTGTACTGTTGTATGAGCTGCATAATAATACACTGTCATTTTGATGGCATAAAATGTGTACAAACATGATCATGCAGCTGGTCTTCATCACTATTTGTAAGGAGCAGACATGAGCCTGACGAAGAAGAAAAACCACTGAAAATACCCGCGCCCTTCCCTTGTGAAAATGACAATTTTGGAACTTTCATACCAAAAAAGGCATATTTTCTTTCAAAATGTCAAAACAAATAATTAAATTCAGTGAATTCTCTGACAAGGATCATGTCGGAAGAAGAAGGAGTGTTTTGTTACTGAGGCCGGGATCCAGAAAAAGGGCGATATTGGAGTCGGGGGGTGGGACGGGAAGGACAGGGTCAGTCGCAGTTCAGGTCTTTATTGGAGTTTTGGAATATTTTTTTTGTACATGGTCCCTAACATCAACTTTACATCCAATGACTCACTCTTACAGACAGACCATTGGCAGCACTTCTTAATGCCCTATTCCATTCACCTAATGAACATAAACATTTCCATTTAGAGGTGCTTCAGGTAGCCGTCTTTTGACATCCTGCACGTCTGTGTATATACAGACACAGAACAAGTAATCTGAGTTGGCACATGACAGTGGTGTCTGTCCAGTGGAGGTGGTGTTCACTTATGCAGTCTGCCCTGGCACAGTGAGTAGGTTGTCTCCCTCAAGCTATATGTAAAGGAAGTGGCCATGACCAATGATGGTGGCCGCCAATTTCTGCCAAGTCAAGTGTCAACACAGGATGACCCCAGGCACTGGCACGCACAACTGTACACAGACAATGTACTGATGAACAATCAACCTGTCCACCACATTCTTGTGCCTTGCTCATCTGGTCACAGGTCAGCGCTGAGATCAAGGTTAAGCACGACTATTCTGACTGTTTGGACCAAAATTATTGTGCAACCAGACAGAGTTTATCGCCCATAGGTGAAACCTATTATGTACCTCCTGCCCTTCACACATCTGCCAACATGGTGAAGTAAATTTGCGGTGTTCTATGGAATTCTTCAATTGGTCAGTCACTCAAGGTCCAAATTAATCACACCAATTGACGCCTCGTACATACTTTCCTATTAAAGTTTAATAGTAACCATAGGCCTAGAATCCACCATTGAGATGCTATAAGCCAATATGTCGAATTAGCTGACAGGTAAAACAAACAAAAACAAAACTAGAAAAGGAAGATTTGCTTGAAAGCAAATCTGTGTGTGTGTGTGTGTGTGTGTGTGAAAAATTTGCACAATTACAAAAATATGCAGTCTTGCAACACTTACAATTTGAGTCCAACATGAACAAAATTGGATGATGATAATTGGCTGAGTTATGGCTACATGAAAATTTCAAACAACAAAATGACCTTGACCTTTGACCTCTGGAGGTCATATATACATTACAAAAATGTGCAGTGTTACAATATATACAATTTGAGCTCAACATGATTAAAATTGGATGAAAATTGACCGAGTTATGGTTGGATGAATATTTCAAACATCTGAATGACCTGCACCTTTGACCTTTAGAGGTGACATGTGAATTACAAAAATGTGCAATGTTAGAATATCTATAATTTGAGCCCAACATGATCAAAATTGGATGAAAAGTGAGTTATGGCTAGATGAATATTTCAAAGGTCCAAATGACCTTGATCTTTGACCTCTAGAGGTGACATGTAAGTTATAAAAATGTGCAGTGTTACGGTAGCTACAATTTGTGTCCAACATGATCAAAACTGGATGATATTGGCCGAGTTATAACTACATGAATATTTCAAACGTACAAATGACCTTTACCTTTGACCTTTAGAGGTCACATGTAAATTACAAAAATGTGCAGTGTTACAATATCTACAATCTGGGTCCAACATCATCAAAATCTGATGAATACTTTGTCAAATGAGTAACTAAAGCACCCATCATTAGCAAGCTATACGCCAATATCTAGGTTCACCTATCATGGTCACTCAAGGTCAAACTTAACCACAACAACAGAAGTCCAATAGGTATTTTACAAGTCATGTTCATTAGTAACCATGGATCTATGAAACACCATTTTCAGATATCAGCCAATATATGTCAGCATGAACTTAAGTTTAGCCTTTCAAGGTCGCTCAAGGTCAAAATTCATAATGCAAAAAAAAAAAAAAAAAAAAGGCCCATGGGCCTAATGATCTACTGGCATTGTGGCTATATTGCACCTGTTTATTTCTAAGTTGTAAGTCCTCAAGTGGCTTCTCAACATATAAAGCTTATGTACATTTAATGTAAAAATTGTCTACCAGATGGCACTTCACTCCACATGTAACCATAGCTTATTTGTGCAACTCCTGTGATGAATATTGTTGCATGTGCCAAGACAACAATGAGTGAGTCCTTAATTTTGTGTCATCAGTGACCTTTGGACAGAAGATCAAGGACACCCAGATTATGTAATACAAGAGGCCCTTGGGCCTGCCTGGTGTTGTGCTGACATTGCTATTGAAGTCCAAGCTATACCCTGCCATTACAAAATCACCCCTTTCAATTTTACAGGCATGGTGACCTCACAAAAATACGCAAGGTCACTGATATTACATACAATTCTAGCTTTGGACATTGACTGACAAGTCAGCTGAGCTAACAATTACATGTCACCTTGAAAGCACGATATCTACTATCACAAAGTACATGCGAAAAGAAGTTAATAAAACTGGTAAAACAACATACCCAGGCACTTCTGATCCGCGACATGGTTTCTTCCCTGGAGTATCGGGCCCACTGTCGGATTTCCTTTTCATCTGCAAAATATACAGGTATACATCAAATGCCAGTCTCAAAATTAAAACGCAATCAGAGATTGCTAGATCTTTGCTCCTTTGGCTCTATGACCTTGTGATTTGGATCAAAGTGACCCATCTTCGAACCTGTCTCAGACCACATGCAGGATTAATATGAAACCCCTATGCACAGAACTTTTAAAGTTATCACGCGAAAACCAAATTCACAAGAGGCCCATGGGCCAAATTTTCTGCTGGCACCATGGCTATATCGCACCGGTTCATTTTAAAGATGTGAGTCCTCAAGTGGCTTCTGAACACATAAAGCTAAGGTAAATTTAGTGTATAAACTGTCCACCAGGGCCATTACACTCCACATATAATCATAGCTTATTTGAGCAATTCCTGTCATGGATATTGTTGCATGTGCCAAGACAACAATGAGTGAGTCCCTAACTTTATATCCTTAGTGACCTTCGGACAGAAGATCAAAGACACCCATATTATGTAATACAAGAGGCTCATAGGCCTGCCTGGTACTGTGCTGACTTTGCCTTTGCAGTTCAAGCTCCACCCTGCCATTACAAACTCACCTCTTTCAATTTTACAGGCATGGTGATCTCACAAAAATAGGTCAAGATCACTGATATTTCATAACATTTTAGCATTGGACATGGTCTATGCATCCTATAAATTTGGCAAGTCTAATCCAAATTACTTTTCCAAATATAGAATTTTATCTTAAAACCGATTTTGGCCCATACTTTCCGCCAAATTGTAGGTGGCACCACTAATATCATACAAGCAACTTCAACTTTGACCTCCCCCAAAAATCCCTCCCATATCCTGTGAAAATCTGCCAAAAATTAAAGATGCTAGATTTTCACATTTTGACCCACACATTGCAAAATATTGTAGGTGGTGCCAATAATATCAAAAGGGACCTAGATTTTCATACATCCTGTAAGTCCTGAAAGTTATATCTGGCTAGCTTCAAAACTGTGGACTGCATCGCGGTCAAAAGATTTTTACATTTTGACCTGTATATTACATAATACTATAGGTGGCACCACCAGCATTGATGTTGACAAAGATTTTCATACACTTTATAACTTCTGAACATTATATGGACCTAACTCAAAAATTGTGAGGTGTAGAGCATTCCCAAGCTGACCGCTATATTCAAACTGGCCATTTGACCTTGACTTGCAACTCAGAGTATAAAATTGTCAGTGTTCAAAATATGCGCTCCACATCTAGCTTTCCATACATGGTCTGTTTGTTCAAATTAGGTAATAACTTTTCAAGTTGAAGAAAAACAATAAACTTGGACAAGTGCCAAACTCCACAATCATTTGGTCACAGTGACCCAAAAAGTAGGGCACCAAGTATAATTTTATGTACAATGCAATCAAAAGCAATTTTGATCAGGAGGCTCAATTCTCTTTGCTATTGACAGTCCTCCGTTTCTGAAGCGAGCGATCGCTCTCATGCCACTGCTTGCGTAAAATGTCTTTGTTGCAGACAAAATATGGCTTACACAGAGACAAATAAATGCATTTACAAAACAATTCCAAAATTAGTTTTATTACGAAAAGATTTCACAGGCATGAAAGTGGTAACACTGAGGACATCTTTGCTTACGTTCCATTTTCAGCTGTTCAGTTCTTGTTTTGGTCTCACATGGTCTGTTTGTTCAAATCCGGTAATAACTTTTCAAGTTGAAGAAAAACAATAAACTAGGACAAGTGCCAAACTCCACAATCATTTGGTCACAGTGACCCAATAAGTAGGGCACCAAGTATAATTTTACGTATAATGCAATCAAAAGCAATTTTGATCTGGAGGCTCAATTCTCTTTGCTATTGACAGTCCTCCGTTTCTGAAGCGAGCGATCGCTCTCATGCCACTGCTTGCGTAAAATGTCTTTGTTGCAGACAAAATATGGCTTACAAAGAGACAAATAAATGCATTTACAAAACAATTCTAAAATTAGTTTTACTACGAAAAGAATTCACAGGCATGAAAGTGGTAACACTGAGGACATCTTTGCTTACCTTTCATTTTCAGCTGTTCAGTTCTTGTTTTGGTCTCACATCCGTGATTGGGAAAGATGTCAAAGGGTAATCAATAATGCACAAATGTGCATAAATTATGCAAATAATTTTTCTCTGAAGCACTGATTGACACAGCCCTGCGTTTTTCAAATGCAAAAATCTGATCCTTTAGACCAGAACAGTATCAGCATGCCAAAATAATCCTCCAAACATGCTGCTCTGTGTTTATGGTTTAAAAATTGTGACATGCTGAGCCTATCATTCGGTCCTTACAGTGTTGGGTAAAAAATAAAGATCATGTATAAGTGCCGTGAGATGGCTTCCCATGCAGAAACAGCACCCAACTGTCAGTCACACGCAAGTAACAGTGTGGAGTAGATCTACTGACCTGTGAACTGAGCATCATCATAAACGTAGGATCCACTCTCATGGACTGATTTGGGACACATTCCATCTATCCCCTACCTTTGCCTTTTTGCCTATGACTCCAAATAACTGTTGCTATACACACAGGAATCTTTATTTTTTCGCATGGTGCAATATAAACAAAGCTTCCCGTTTGTGTGTTTCCTCCGTAAATTACTCAAGATTCACACATGTTCACTGCGTGAAAGCCATGATGAACACACTGTAACATGAGCTGTGATTGGCTCATTTTTGCATGTGACTCAATTGGCCAACCAGGGCATGTGTTGTGCATGAGACCACATGGCCAAGCAGCAGTTTGTGCACAGTGGTAGGAAAAATGGCGACAGAGCGCGCACTCAATTTCTGCTTTGAAGTGTTCAATTTTTTTACATTTGAATTTAAATTAACAACACTGTTTATTGCGAGGAACTTACCAATACTGTATACACAAATTGAACATGATGTACCGATAGCATATGTTTAGGTAGGCACATGATGTGCATCCCATCAGAGGCAACCAGATACGGGATCCTAAAACCCAACTATTTTAAATCTTTATTATCATAATTAAAGTTTACCTCAGACGGTGACTCCTATTGTCCCAGGATGTATACTGTATATTTTACCGCAAGTCACCCCATGCAAGCTTACTTTTCAATTTGTATTTTTAATATTTTGCCAGTTTCACTGTCAACAGTCGTAGCTAGAATCATGGTAAAATTTTACATATTTTTGCGAAATTTGCAAGCTAAAACAAGCAGCACATCAGGTTAAATGGTTTGTCTTTGTCTATGGATTGATGAAAAAAAAACTTGTATATAGTATGAAGTTATATTGCACAAATGGATTTTGCATAGGGGTGAGAGGATTTTGAAATCTACTTGCCCTACACACAAGTGATTTTCTAGAAAACTGTCGAGCCCTGAGCCTATGCCAGTGGTTTTTGACAGGTGTCTGAGGCATCGTTAGGATCAACTGTCATAAATAATTCATGAAGGTACATTCAATACTTTTTTAGGAACTGTGTTTAATGCTGTTTTTTCTTCAATGTAGACTGTAACCTAAATATGTTACCTAGTGACCTACTTTTTAATAGGCACCTGAAACACTTCAACGGCCCCCTGTGATAAAAATTCGGTCTTTGTAAAGTGAGTATTTTTGGAGATATGGTGGTAACAAGGCATGGATGAACGGACGGACAGATGCGTAGGTGACAACAATACCCCTCCGGCCTATATGGGCCAAGGAGTAAAAACAAATCTAAACCATACCCTTCTTAAACATTAGGTATGTGTGTGGGGACCTTGTTTATTTTATTGTACCAGTGCTTTTTGGGGAGCATGTGGTGGTCCTCAAAACGACCTTTGTGTTTATTTTAAGGTTGCATGCATTAGTAGTGGGTGACAGTGCATGTGACACTAATATTTCTACATGACTTAATATTTACGACAGCCCATGTAAAAACAATGAAGGGGACGGGGTGCCGGGGTGCCTGTTTTTTTGGCCAGGAGTATATTACAGTAGCTGTATACCTCGCTAGGTAAGGAACCCAGCCAAGATGACCGATGATCACACTCTTATCAACATATACTCTGTCCCTCTTTTCTAAGACCCAAGACCTCACCCAGCTTCACGACAACAGACCACCTGGCTTGAGGGGTTAGATCTGCAAGGCAATGTGTTCTATCTCCTCTTTGATACTGATGCAAAAACCGTCCTCATTTACCCATGACTTTGGAAGTGAACATGGAAGCAGCTGAGTCAGTCTTGCACAGAACAAGTTTTCCTTGCCAGATCAGACTGGGCAGCTGGCCATGACAACCTGGCAGATGTCTGGCCTTCTTTTTTTCAATCTCCTTGGGGAACTCTCAAGTTGTCAAAGAGAGTGTAAGGGGTACATACCCATAGTTTATTGTCCAGTAGAGGGAGCTGTGACCTCATGCTCAAGCGCGACCTCAGACAGCTAATACTGCTACATGGTTCGTCCACCTCCTCCTCCTCCTCACCCAACAAGTCCAGATCTTCTTCATCTTCATTGTCCAGGTTCTCACCACCACTGAGGCCACTGCAGGGCATCTGCCCTGTCTCACTGTTTTCCTCACTGTCACTGTCCCCGCGGGAGCCCCCTCCTTTCGCTACAACACTGACATTTGGAGTGAGGGGGCTTGCCCCTAGCTGGGATGCCCCACACTGACTACGAGTCTGTGGTACATCCTTACTGCGACTCACTGTTGCTTCAGTTTTACTGTCACCCTGTGTGCTAGATGAGGCACCACTTTCCCCAGCACTGGCAGGTTTACTTGAGCAGGCCTTCGTATCACTCCGCCATGAACTGCGGGTTTCTCTGTAAGGTACAAAGCACAGAAATCAGCATAGTGTAACATCTCATGATATTCATACTCGAGAGGGCTGAACTGTCTGTCCTCAGGTGACCGTCACATTCAACCAATAATAATAAGCCCTACTCTAGACTAGGGTATGAGGATTATGGAGAGGAAGTACAACTTGCACTTTCCATAGCAATCCCCATATACTTACAGTTCCACCCGCGTTCAAGTTGACAAACGCCAGATGTACCAACGCTTCCCAATCGCTCCTCAAACCCAAGCGAGAGAACTCAAATGCGAAGCAAATGCGTCGCAAATGCGTCGCAAACTCTTTCTAATAAAAATGTTTCAAACGCTTCACCAAACATATTTCAAACACTTTCACAAATGTATTTCAAACACATCCAAACATGTCAGTCACTTTTCATCGCATTGCAGTTACACACTAAAGCATTTCCCAAATGTTTGATGGTGGCAAAATGTCCCACTTCAACAAGCTATGCATTCACTTACTTAAACCTAACACACAAATAAAGTTTAATTTGTAGGCTGAATAAATTCATTTGTACATGTACATGCACTGAAATGCAACATAAAGAGGGCAGAAGACTTGGGGCCACATAGTTATGATTGCCCCCCTCAACCAAATTGTTTGACCAAGAGGAATGACCAGTTTCGGAAGGAACGGCCCATAAGATATAGCACTAGCAGCAGTTGCCACAGCTCTCTTAAACACTATTAAAGATAATGAACATCAGCGTTTTTTATTTTTTATTTTTGGGATTCAGGGAAAAAATTGACTGGTGTAACAACAACAACACTTTTGAAGTTTGTTGCTGGGCAAACATGACTGTCTATCATTTGCTGTTTCAGTCTCAACACGATACGGCTGGTTCTCGAACCTGCTTCAGTGCTTAAATATCTGGCACCCACAACCACTTTGAACAACCATGTCATTTTTAATAGCAATTAGCATTTGCTCTGTTCCTGTCTCCATTTATTCATTTTCACTACACAAACCAACAATGTCAATCAAAGAAGTCTAGAGGGTTGTAATAGGTCTCCATAAATTTCAATTATTTACGTTTCCACAACAATGAAAGAGAAGCAAAACTGCTGTTCCCCATTTGTGCAAAATTCCTGCCGTGGGGTCAAATGGTCCATGCAGAGATCACGTGACCTCGCCCACATTCAAAATGGTCGTCAGTGTTTGTAAATCTTTCAGGGCCCGATATTGAAACTAATGGTTTTCTGCTATTACCTTTTTACTGACACTTTACACTACAGCAATTCAACGGATTTCAATAGAAAGGCCTCATATGAATTGTCAATTGTTAGGAAACATGTATTATTTTCATATCGGTAGCCTGAAAGTGAGTCGCAACAGTCGAAGGAATGGGGCTCGGGGCCAAACTTTGAAGTTTGAAACGTTGATGTCGACGGGTGTGTTATGTTAAGCTGCTTGGATCATGTGACACATTACACTTTTTGTTGATCTCAAACAATGGTAGGCCTATTTTATACATCTCTACTCTTTTGTAGTCAATTCTTTCTTCAATTGACAGCCAATTTAATTTTGTAATAAGTTGCATATAACTGTGTCTACCTTGGACATCTCTGTTTCTGGTGTAAGACCTCAAATACTTTTTAAGATACATGCGACACAAATGTTACAATTAATGATTAACTTACACAAGATTATTATTCAAAGCGAGAAAAAAAACTCAGGTGCACACTTTCATATATTGATAGACCTTTCCGAAAAGTTTTATGGTTGAACCTCAAATATTTTTTGAGATACATGCGACACAAATGTGTCAAGTCTAATGCTGAATCAACATTTTCCCAAAGTTAATTAATGATTAATTTACACATGATAATTAATCCATGAGAGAAACAATACCCTAGGTCCACACCTTCACATATTGATAGATGTTTCCACAAAGTTTCATGGTTGAAGCTCAAATACCTTTTGAGATACATGCCATACAAATGTGACAAGTCTAACATTGAATCAACATTTTCCTTAAGTTAATGAATGATTAATTCAGACTGTATAACCAACCCCAGAGACAAAAAACCCAGGTGCATGCCTTCATATATTGATTGACGTTTCCCGGAAGTTTCATGGTTGTACCTCATATGCTTTCTGGAGATATCTTTATGAATTTTCTTTCATTTTGTTGGCAAAATCTTCCAAAAGAAATTTTCTTCATTTTTTAATCTGTAAGAACGTAAATTGCCAGATTTTACAGCTCTCAAGATATGGCCCAAACAAAAGTGTTGTGGACTTGACAAATTTTATTACTTAATGAAGGCAGGTAAAAGGCCACAAAAAGGATGAAGCCAACAACGCTGACAGACGAAGAACCAACCTGTAACCTCAACTCACTGACAAGTCAGTTGAGGTACAAATCATTTCCTGAAATGTATTCCCTCCACAACCTTGAGAATTAGGTCAAGGTCATCCATATTATGCAACACATAATTTCTACATATGATACACATTTGTGGTACGTTTGGTACCATTTTATGTGTTTTGAAGACCCTTTGAACATTCCGTATCTTCTGCAATACTGTAGGTGGCGGTACCTAATTTTGGTGCATTTTTGTCTGATTGACATTCTCATCCCAAAATTGGTTCAGATGGACAGTAGTCATTACTAAATCCCAACCCACTCCCACCTTTTTTTTGGGGGGGGGGGAAGGGGGGGGGGTAATAATTCTACATAATCTAAGTTGAAATATCATAAATAGTGTGCTTCAATAGCTGGACAAATTTGAAAACATAAATAGCAACTTTGGTTAGAGCTTATAAAATGGTTGTTTGCCAAATCCCACATTGTTAGACGCTGGTTATTTTGGCTAAAGGTCAGTGCTAGCCTGGTACCTGCTGCTCTCACCAGACATTTCAATTTACCAATTTCACAAATGGAACGAGCAGTGCAAAACATGAGGCCATGTGCTCTGGCTTTGTTGTCACCAGCTGATACCACATGTACCACCATGGTTTCTTTTTCCCCAGTGTCACATGTGCTGTGTCCTGACAACCCTTATTACACGTCACCTTTCTACATCTACATATATATATATATATATATATATATATATATATATATATATATATATATATATATATATATATACACACACACTCTCTCCAGTGTTTGTGCTGGGAGTATGCATGAATCAGAAGATGAGGGAAATATTGGGTGTGGTCGTGGATGATGTAAACAGAGGCCTTGCTGCTTTGGGAAGGAAAAACTATGCAGCAGTGACAGTGCCTCAGTCATAATATATGCACAATGTCATATTGTGGTGTTCTATTGCAGCATCAGTATTGCACCATGCTGACCCAGTATCAAACCTGATGTCCTCTAATTACCGAACTCATTTCAATTGGCACACTGTGTGCTTAAAAAAATATTTTACATGCAAATCCAGCCCAGAAAAATGGAGGATCAGAAGAGCACACCCCCATTTTTCCCATGGCAAGTCTTCCAAAGAGTTGGAACAGTTATCATATTCACGTCAGTAAAATTGCCAGCAAAACTATCAATACAATTTTTTTAGACTCACCTAAACACCATAGGATAATAACATACATGTCAAACTTTTTTTATGTTGATAAAAAACAAAAGTTTTGGCAAAGAGAGGTGACATTTAGCCAACTAAATGCCTGGGCCTGCCTCCCATCTGAGTAAGCCAGCATGGCTACCTAAACAGGAAGTGGCGACTGAGCATGTGCAATATGACAGGAGGTGCTCAGCAAACAGGGAGTTCTTGTTTTCAAAGTTTACAAGGAGATGCAGATAAGGTGGAGAGCATTTAAAAAACACAACAAACTAACAATCAAGCTTTTCGTGATAAAGAATTGTACTTAATTGGAAAACTAGTGATTTCATAGCTAGTCATGCATGGTGATAAAAGAGTTATGTTTGAAAACCAGACCAGTTTCACAGTAAGTAACTTGAAGATCATTAAGTAAAAGTGGGGGTGTGCTTATTGGGGCATGTGCGCTAATTGGAATGAATACAGTATACTCTCTGCAATACAGCATTATCCCTCTTTGGCATGACTGTAATACCTGCTGATTAAAACCACACCTTTGGCCAGTCAAAAGTGGTCACATATAGCAGGTGGTCCATGATTGCAGGTAATGATAAGTGTTTATATAAAACATGAACAACTGAATCCATCTGCTGATCCCCCCCCCCCCCAACACACACACACAATTCAAGTATAGCGTATGCTGATCTCTTCTGGCACTGGGAATCACAGATACATGTATCAGCATGTACATGTATGTTATTCTCTTTCAATACTCTGAATTCATTTGGATTTACTCTCTATTAAATAGAAATCACTCCAGATTATCTTGTTCTTTGAAAATATTTCTTATTTGAAATCTCTGTCAACCTGTGTTGAGCTTTTAATCTGTTGAGGGCATAGTACGCCGTGTAATTACCATAGCTTGAATTTATGGAAGGTTCATATGTTTCCGTCAAAATTTCTGTGTGATTTTCATTTGTCCAAAACAGAAGACCCCAGCATTGTGTACACCGTTGTCCAGGGCAACCACATGCACATGAACTGAAGTGTCATCTCGGTGTTGCTCACATGGAACATAAATACCTGCATGGTTGTGCAAGCTTCACACAAATGGTGAAGTGTATCATTTATACATGTTATCCTAACAGAGTCCAGAATGACTCAAAGCAGAATCTCACGGAATAACTGAATATCAAAAGGTACCAATGCTATAGGAGTAGGAATGATAAACTTGTCAAGTTCTACAAAGCCAGCAACTTCAAATGGCATATCAATCCTACGAGGATGGGTGACAATTTTTATTTACGTTACAGCCATATGTGCTGCTCAGGGGTTCTCATGAAGGGCTCATACTGCCCCTCTTATAATTTCAACAAATATAAATATTGGCCACCATGTTAACAGCATCATTTCATTGCACAGCAACTGGCAAGTTCTTTTTGGTTACTCTGGTGAAACACCAGATGCCTGTGTAAACTTTTGTTTTCACAGTAGATTATTTCTGAAGCATCTACTGTTTAATCTTATGAATCTACCGTTTTGTCTCATGAACCACTCTTAATTTGATGTTCCTTTGAAATGGTACGATTTTTGGTGACCAGAAATGCCAGCCTCTGAAATTTTGAAGTGTTCGTAACACTTTTACAAACAGCATTTTCCTGGCAGCAAAAAAAAAAAAAGAATTTGAATGTTGTCAGATTTGCTTCCTTGCCTTCCGTAGCCCTTTCCTCTGACCACTGCTTTAAACAGTCACTGACAATCAATGCAGGCAAATTGTGTCTGGATGTACATAATCACTTGTGCATACAATTTGGAAGCTATTATGCACAGGCGCACTGATAGTCAGAAATGTGGCATCTTTGCCAATTAATACTACCAAAATAATGATACAGAAGGTGCAGTTGTGATAACGCATCTGATGTTAAGTTAGACAAACGACTTGTATCAGTAGATTCTTGATTTATTCATCTACTTTTCACATCCTTTATCCATAACAGAATTACCATATTCATCTTTATAAGCACACATTGCGCTATGAAAAAATTTCATCCACAAAAGCTGAAAAAAATGTAGATGCTAAGTGTTATAATAAATTCTACCACTTGCTTGAAAACTATGGGATATTTTGGGGATCCTTTCTTTGAAAAAAATGGGGGAGGGGGTGCTTATTAGGTAGTGTGCTAAGATGAATACGGAAAATGAAAATCCATCCTTAAATTGATTACACTAGAAACTTTCATGCAAATAACCATTCTAAATGTCAGTGATTTTTGTGTTGCAACAGAAGCCATGCTGCAACTACCCCAGTCACAACTGGAGCATGACTTGCCAGATACCACAAAACCCAGTCTAACTGACATCAATGTAAGATACTTGTACACCTTGTCAGAATACAATGAGTCAACATCTCTTGGTGTCAATGTAGTGGACACAGAAAGGAGGTACCACTGAAATTAGCATTCCCATTGCAACAGACACACAGGCCATGGTAAAAGCGTGATCTAAATTATTACGATGACACCATACAGATGGCATTCTGTGTCCTACCGAGGGATCCATTAAGAATCGTCAAATCCTTCTTTTTCATTGATCAGCAAACTGCAATGGAAATCACGTACACTGCACCTTGCAATTCACAAAGAGCCCTGGCAAACCTGAACTGTTTGGTATCAGGATAATGACCTAGGCTCAGGTGACACTGAAGGGTATGAATTCTGTCAGTGGTCTCCTCATGTGATCAAAGTTCCCATTACATCACTTCCTATTGCTGACTACTGACTTTTCCATGAGTTTGCTTAACCCTATCTTTCATTAAACTGGCCCAAACCAGCTGCTTCAGTGTTTTTGTTTTTCTAAATTATAATACCGTTGAAAAACAATGGAACTCGAAAAGAACATTTGCTTCACAGCAAATCTGTCTGGGTGCCTTCAAAATGAGAATGATCAGCTTGAAATGCTTTGCTTTGCCCTTGTTCAACAGAATTTAAATTTAAAAATAAGTTGGAATGGCACCTCAATGTATAAAAGGTTTTGAAGTCATTCACGATACAAATTTTGTGTATTCACCTAATTTGCATAAATTACAATTTTACAATTTTGGTTCATTTGTTGCAGTTATGTCACAAACCGACAAATTGAAGTTGGAATGACACCTCTATCATAGTTTTCGAAGCTATTCAAGAAAATTTGCATATTCACCTAATTTGCATAAATTAAAATTCCACAACTTTGATTCATGGTTTACTGAATGCGGCTATGCCAAACCCCATAAATTGAAATGACATCTCTATCTATAAAAGTTTTGAAGCTATTTAAAATTTAAATTTTGCATATTCACCTAATTTGTATAAATTAAAATTTTACAACTTTGGTTCATGGTTCATTGGATGTGGCTTGGCCACAAACCTTCAAAATAAACTTGGAATGGCACCTCTTTCTATAATAGTTATGGAGATATTCAACTTTTAAATTTTAAGTTCTACAACTTTCATTTACTGTCTATTATATTGGCAGGTGTCAGGACCTATACACCCACATTGAAATTTTGTGTCTTCTGCGACAGTGTGGAAAATATGGAGCTTTTAAAATTTCAATTGCCCCTAATTTGCATAATTTTAAACATCACGACTTTTCCAAACGATATGCACAATTTCACTGGTAAGTCAGTCCCCATGGCAAGTTTGGTGGTTTTCGGAATAATAGTGTCAAAGAAAAACTCTGGCCAAATTTAGGTGCCAAGGAAAGGAAGAAAGTAAAGAATACAAGGAAAAACAACATGTCTTGGTTGGCACCCAGCCATAAGAAGAATTACAGATGACACCTATGATAATAACAGGCCCCAGGTCAATAACTTTCCTTGGCTTCACTGCTTAACAGCCAGCCTACACCAAGGAAAAGCTTCTGACTCAGTCTTAAGTCGAGGGGGAAAAAGTAAAACCAAGTCTGGTGTCTAGTTTTGACACTTGCTTTCCAAGGTGTTATTTGTCAATGTGCTCAATGATTTCTGGCTACACAACAGGAGTTTCCAGGTCTCCTACCACCAGCCTCTGCTTCCTGGTCAAATGCTGAACAACATTTTGGTCCCATTAGGGATACTACATCTGGGCTGTTTGGTGTTCAAATTACAGGACAAAGTTGGGCCAAATATTTTGTACCATAATTAAAAGAATTATAATAATACACTTTAACTGTAAGCTTTGAGAAAGCATTGTCATAAAGAACAAACGTGAGGCCCGTGGGCCTGGTGCTCTGCTGGAAGTTTCAATACATTTGGACTCATAATTTCCATACAACTATAGATATCATCCTTGATTGAGACTTTGATCTCACCCACCATCCCACCACATTTCATCAAGATCCTAAAAAATTAAAGATGTTACAACATTCACAAGATTTTCACATTTTGACCCCTATATTACAAAATAATGTAGGTGGTGCCACCAATATCTTACTCAACTTAGTTCTTTTATCTAATTTTAGTTCTGAAAATTGTTCTGTGTCTACACTCTAAATTGTAGAAGTTGTTGCATTTACAACTCATTTTCATGTATATGTGTTGCTCAGTGACCTTGTAAAATAGGTCAAGGTCATTCATTTTAAAACAAACTAGCAGCCAGTTTTTCATGTGAAGAACATTATGCATCCCACTAGTAGGCACCTCTCACCAACGGCCACCCCTCTAAGAGGGCCACCATTCTTCTGCAGAAAATTCAACCTTGACATTTGACCTCAAGGTCACCTCTTAGCAAATTTAAGGTAAGTCTCAACTGGGTAAATAAGGACAAAGTTTGACAGACTTCACTCATACCCATTTGAAGATGTGGCAGGGAAACCATTTTATTTTGAAAGGCATCGTAATTGTGACCTTGACCTATGACCTGAAGGTCATCCACAATCATACAAAACATATTCCCAAAATCTATGGAGTATCTGTACCACACGTTTTAAGTGAACCTGGCTTACAGTTTTAAAGAAGTCAAAACGTGAATCACCATTGAAGACCCCACTGACTTACATGTATGGTAATCAATAGGAATGCAAAAATTAACCAAACAAAAAGAAAAACAAAACAAAACAAAACTAGAAAAGAAGATTTGTTGCAAGGCAAATCTGTCTAGGTTCCTTCAAAATGAGAACAGTTTGAAGGGCTACACTTTGCCATTGTTCAACATAATCTAAAATTTGTATATTAGCCTAATTTGTATAAATTAAAATGCTGTAACTTTGGTTCTTGGGTGTGGATATGGGAAAGTCAAAAACGCATAAACCGAAGCTTGAATGACACCAATATGTACAGTAGTTTTGAAGCTATTCAACGTTTTAATTTTGTGCATTTGCCAAATTTGCAAAAATTAGAAACCTACTACTTTGGTGCATGGTTCATTGGATGCAGTCATGTCACAAATTGACAACATGTACAAATTGAAGTTGGAATGGTACCTCTATGTTTTAAAGTTTTAAGTTATTCAAAATTTAGATTTTGTGTATTCACCTAATTTGCACGTAAATAATCCTGCAACTTTGCTTCATGGCTCATTGCCTGCATGTTAGTCACAAACATATACAGTGAAGTTGAAATGGCAGCTCTATATATAATAGCTTTGAAGCTATTCAAGATCTTAATTTTGTGTATTCACCTAATTTACATAAATTAAAATCCTACAACTTTGGTTCATGGTTCACTGGACGCAGCTATGTCACAAACCTATAAACTGAAGTTGAAAGGCACATTCATGTATAATGGTTTTGAAGTTATTCAAAAAGGTTTAAGTTTTGTGTATTAATCTCATTTGCATTATTAAAACCCTACAACTTTGTTTATGGTTCATTGGATGCAACTTTGTCACAAATCCATAAATTGAAGGTTGGAATGGCACTTCTATCTATAATAATTTTGAAACTATCCAAGATTTAAATTTTGTGCATTACCTAATTTGCATAAACTAAAATCCTACAACTTTGGTCCATGGCTCATTGGATGCAGTTTTGGCACACACCTCTAACTTGGAGTTGGACTGGCACCTCTATGTATAATATATATATATATATATTTATAGTTTCCAGAATTTAGATTTTGCATATTCACCTTATTTGCATTAATTAAAATCCTACAACTTTAGTTCATGGATGCAGCTTTGCCACAAAGCTGTAAATTGATGTTGGAATGGCATTTCTATCTATAATAATTTTGAAGATAATCAACCTTTAAATTTTTCAATGCCCCTAATTCACATTATTCTAAATTCTACACCTTTCATTTACTGTCCATTATATTGACAGGTGTCACAAACCTATACTTGCACATTCAAATTTTGTGTCTATCTGCGAAAGTTTGGAAGATATGGAGCTTTTAAAATTTTAATTGGCCCTTATTTGCACAATTTTGCATATCATGACTATTCCAAACCAGGTACACAATTTCACTGGTAGGTGAGTCAACATGGCAAGTTTGGTGTTTTTTCGGAATAACAGTGTCCGAGAAAAACTTCGGACAAATTTGGTCGTAAAGAAGAAAGGAAAGAAAGAAAGAAGGAAGGAAAAAAATTCTTGGAAAGACAAAATGCCTGGGTTGGTTCCCGGACATAACAAGAGGATCACGGCCATCCTGTGCTCTGTTGGCTGTACTATGCTTTTACAGTATTGCAACACATACACTGTCATCTGTATAGTTATGGACATGTACAGTAGAAGCAAAGTTTGGTATATAATTTATCCAAAAAAATATATATATTGGAAAAAATTGCAGCATCACTTGATGGCCAAATAAAACTAAGTGACCCCAGGTGACCCTATGTGCAATGTCACAGCAACTGGCCAAGTAGTTCTTGAGATGAAGATTTTTTGTCCAAAAATTCAATTCAAAATTTCATGAAAATTAAAAAAAAATTATTGCATCATCATCTCTTTTGCAAGTTTGTTAGAGGTCCACCTGGGGTACACCCATGTGCAAAACTAAAATATTCCAAGCACCACTTTTTGTTGAGAAGTTGAAAATGTACATACAATAGCCATATATACTACACAGTGGTAGCACTTACCTACAGTCGCAAAGTTTGATTTCCCACAACTTTGCCAAAAATTAACATACCCATATCATTTTCTCAAACTTTCATTCTCTAAAGTACAACTATATTCTGATAAAAATTTTAAGCAATTCAGTTCAACCATTCTGAAGAAATAAAAAATAGCCTTACCACACAAAACTTCAATAAAAAAAAAAAAAATTGTAGCACCACCTGGTGGCCAAATAAGAACAAGGTGGCCCTTCATGCAATATCAAAGCAATTGGTCCAGCAGTTCTTGAGATGAAGATTTTTTTTTCAAAAAATTACTTTAAAATAAAAAAATTATTGCACCATCATCTCCTTCGCAAACTTGGTAGAGGTTCACCTGGGGAACATCTATGCACAAAATCTAAACATTCCATGTGGTGGTTTTTGAGAAGAAGTTGAAAATGTAAAAAGTCTAACAATTGACGGACGGACATCTCTTTTGAAACTTAAAAGCTTCAAACACTATTCCACCATACCGGCACTGGTATAAACAGGTAAATAGTAATACAATTTTTAGCACCATAAAGCTGACTAGAGGTGTTATGAGGTAATGTGTACTAAGGTGTTAGCTGGAAGCCACCTCTTCCACTATATACTGGATGATGGTTAAAATGAAAGAAATCCAGACGGATGCAAACAGATTCCAATAGCTCTGCTGACTGACAAGTCAGCAGAGCTATTGGAATCTGTTTGCCGATTTAATGGTTTGTTTGTTAGCTCTGCTGACTGACAAGTCAGCAGAGCTAACAAAAAAACCATTAAAAATTCAAAAATCATTGGCGAATGACCCTTTGAACACAGTTGGTATACACCAATCTGATGTACATCCCCATGAAATTTGAAGTGAATCCAGCCAATTGTTTTGGACGAGTTGAAAATGAGAATAAGCATTGCAATCCCCATTGACTTACATAGTAATCAACAGGAATGTATGCAGTTTGACCTTTCTAGGTCACTCAGGTATAAAATAACCTAAACAAATTGAAAGCCAATAGGGATATATCCTACTAACATTTAATAGTAATCTTGGGCCTAAGATGCACCATGAAGCGCTAGGTATAACTTACTATAAGCCAATATGTGAAAATTGCCAAGCCAGCAGAAAAATACAACAAGGAATTGTACTTCACCATGACTTCAAGGTTAAATATTATTATTTGGGAGAAATTTCCTAGACCCATAGATAATCTGCACCAAATTAGGAGACATTAAAAATAGGTGAAGAGGAGACACAAGTATCAGGTAAATAAGATGTGTGGCGGTGTAGAGACACCGGAACACGAGACTATACATGCATCCCCTTCTACAGCATGTTCAGGGGATGCATAATTATGAGTCTTAACCCAAAGTATCTTTCCTATAAATTATGTAATGTAAAACAGGGCATTGTGAAAATAATAAATTTAATTTGTATACTATCTATTGGGCAATTCTCCATAAAATACAACAGGTGATGCCACCAGTACTTCATACACAACAGGGATTTGTCTCTGCATTAAACAAGCAATGTGAAAACTAGGCAAGACCAGTGACGGAAAACACCCTGTCTGTGAGAGTCCCGACTGGTTTCTTTTGTACTCCAAACTCATCAGGGGATAACTGACAACACTGCGCTGTTACGTTGCTTATATAGCAAACGGTAACGTTGCTACGGATCTGTAGACAACGTCATGTTAAGTGACGCCAAGGCGTCAAAAAGATCCACCGGTCTAACTGCCTGGACTGGCATGTTAGTTTGACGTGCAAAACATTGTCATGTCACTATAGATCTCACATACCCTGCACGGGTGACATATGGTTGACACCCCTGTGTCAGCCCAGAAAAGGTCAACATCTGAAGCTCAAGCTATCAGATTAGAGACTGATTATCCATAATCATTATACAGTGGTACCTGCTATTTAAGACCACCCCTACAGCCAACAAAAAGTGGTCTCATACTGCAGGTGGTCTTAAATTGAAGGTATAATTAACATGTAAATACAGCAGAGGGTCGTGAAAGAGTGGTCTTAAAAAGACATGCGGTCTTAAATTGGAGGTGGTCTTTAGAGCAGGTACCACTGTATCCCTATGGTATCGTACAATAGCCTGGAATATTATTTAGAATTCCTTTACAGTGTTGACAGGAGTCATATGTGGTAGATAGGTGTAGAACTAAAAATTTTTTAAACAAGTCATGTTTTATTCACATCACAACTGCAATTAAATGTACAAGGCCCAACACGAGCTACTCACCTCTATCAACTTTATAGTCCTGGACACCTTGAACAAGTGGGTCAAGGTCATCCATAATGTGTAACATTCTAATTTTTTTGCCATGATACATATACCCTATAAATTTGGCAACACTAACTGCATTCTTTGATGAAAAAATGAATCCATTTTTAAGTTTGAACACATTTTGACTAATAATGTCTGTACAACTATAAAGGTGGCATCACTAGTATCAACCTTGATCTAGATTTTGACCTCGCCCATAAACCAACCAAATTAAAGATGCTAATGCGTCAGCAAGATTTTTACATTTCAACCCAAATATTACATAATACTGTGGGTTGCAGCACCAATATCAAACAACCTAGCTCTTCATACACCCCAACAAGACCTGAAAGTTATACTTGGTTAACTTGAAAACTGTGGCTGTCATGCTAATGAACAAAAATTTAACTGACAAACATGAGAGGTCGCAAAAGCTCTGCCACCTTAGGTAAGCAGAGCTTAAAAATCCAAATGGCAGGAAATATTTGTACATTTTTACTGTAATACTCGGCACGAACCTGCAATCATGGTGAGGTGTGAAAAATACATATGCATAAAACAGCAGCTTAACCATTTATCCTGGACTTTCTTGCTCTGGTGTTATTGATGACAAAAAGATCTTCAGGCAGAAAACATGAAATGATTATGGTGAGTGTTTGAAACATCATGAAGAGACTAGCAAATGGAGCACATTTAACATGTTTGTAAACAGGAACAGGGGTTACCGATCTGAGACCTACAGATAACAAACATCCTGGAACCATGTGTTACACCCCACAGCAACAGCTACATGTATCTATTATGGAGACATAGTTTTATAAGTCCACATGCACACATATGAAATGTGGTGCCCCAGAAGATGAAATCCTGTGTTGCCCCAAACCTATAAATGACTCATCATATCACCCAATATACTGCTTTCAGATTATATCAACCCAACATGGTTCCAAAGAGTTCAAGACATAATAGCATACAAAGTGAAAAGATTTATATATTTTTGAGATGTCTTTTAACAAGTGAAAGAAAATGCAACTGATGAAGTAACATTCTGTCATTTGCATGTTCTGGATGATTAATGTACGTATATTCACCACACACATACATTTTTCAGTTTAGATATGGCCTATGCAACTCTTTACCCTGGATAGTCACGTCACTGACAAGATAACAAACACACATTACAGTCTGACTCTCTCTATTACTACAGTATCAACAGCAAACAAGATCATGAGTTGTCAACTACAAGTGACATCATGATTTTACTGACACAAATAACAGGTGTACAGTGGCCCCTGTCTTGAGAGACCACTCCAAAGAGAGAGTGGTCACCTGCCTTGGAAGACCACCTTTTTAACATACTTTGCTTAGCACTTTTCTAGTTATTTGTACCTCCTATGAGAGACCACCTGTTTTGGACGACCACAACTTGGTTCATGTCTAGAGGTTGTCTTTCAAGGCAGGTGTCACTGTGATTAAATGTATAATCACTGTTTGTTTTCCAGCTGACATGTGGTAGCTATGCCAAGGATAAACTCCTGCAGGCAGGGAACAAAAGCGAAAAGAAGCCTACACTTCTGGCCCGAGAGCAGCACAGTGTCTCCACAACCCTGTCAGTCTCAGTTAGTCATACTTATGATCCAGTAGAGGGTGCACACTATTGAGACTTCACAGTGTAACATTTTTTTATTTTCTCATCTCAGCTTGCACAGCTATTCTGTGCCTTTTCTTGAGTGTTTTTTCATCAAAAAATCCACAGAGCAGTACCATGTTAAGTTTACCTGCATCTTGATACTACCAGCAATAGGAGACCTTTTCTTTTTTTGCCGGTAGTATAGGCAGTCTTAAACAGCAAACCTGTGGGGCCTCCTTTCAAGGAACACCCCTTGAGCATGGCTTTGAGTGACCACATGAAGCAGGTGGTGTGTCAAAGCAGGGACTGATGCAGCACACAGTCCAAAAAATGCAATGCAGTCTCCACCTGAATTATTTAACGAAAACAATCTATATTGATGGTGTCCTATATTATTAAATTTACTTAACTTTTTTTTTTCTTTTTAACTGGTCATAAATAAGGATATCATCATCAAAGAACTGTACCATAAATCTCCCCTGTCATGTTCTCTGAGCTTACTAGTATGAGTCCTGGGTCAGTTGCCTGGCATCAGGAGGTATGGCCTTGATATCATATCCTCATACACTTCAGGTTGATAGGGAGCATATCACAGCAACTGAGAAATGTCAGTGTTCACTGTACTGTGTACACAAGATATTTTACCATAGAAGGAACACACACGAAATCTGAGAATACTATAATGTATATGTACAGGCACAGACAAATGTAGCCTCACAGTCAAATATTACTTTATTCCGCCACTCACCATGTAACTAAATGCATGTAATAAGTGCAAGGAACAACTATGGGGTCACATTTTTCTCCCTCTAAAGCCAGTCAAGAATATTCGGAGAGAACAGAACAGAATTCTTTGTATGCAGAGGAGGGCAAGGGAACATACATTACAGTATCCTCAGATGTCTATTTACACATAACAATAGCAATCATTTTCCAAAACTCAAAAGTACCACGTGAAAACCGATATATGATATTTTGAACTGATGGCCAGCAGGGTACGCTGTTAATCTCGGTGACACTTCAATGGTACAGATGTCGTTGCATTCCCATCAATATTCATGTTATATTTTTTGTTTCACTCTCAATCACATTTACAAGTGCTTCAGGGGCAACAACTTGTCAACATCACAGACAAAGTTGTTGATTGATGTTTACTTAGCGCTCTACCAAATCAGACGTGACACACACAAAAAAATCCCCGATATTTCAGTACTCACCTTTCACATTTGCGGGAAGTTCTCTGTGTGTGTGTGGGACTAGGTGGCAGAATGCAGCTCAGCTGGGCTCTGTTCTGTTCCAAGATGCCAGGTCCTATTCCTGGAATCTTCATGAGATCACTCACGCTGCTGAAGCTGCCACCAGTCTGCAAAATAAAATCACCAGTCGTTTATTGCTCAGATCAAGTAAGGTGTAAATGGATATATATGTGCAGGAACTCCGTCATTGTTACCACTTGTATCAGGCTGCAGTAGACTGTAGACCAATGTAGAGTTCCTCCAGCTACAACAGCAAACTTATCAATTGCCACCTGTTTTTGAATCACACTTCAAACTCCTGGTTCTGCTAAGTTGCTAAGAGGAAGGCAAAGCAGAATAAACATGACAAGTTTATTCGATGAATCACAACTACTTCTTTGATTAACCTTTTCAATGCCAAGTATTAGACAATTAATAATTTCAACACAAAGTTTACGACAATAATTAACCTTTCCAAAGCAAATATTTAGATTTCAATACACAGTATATCTCTTTACTCAATGGCACAGCCATGTCGAGTGTAAGTTCACAGGTTAAATCCCATGTGTCCCAGATAAAAAAAAAAATCAATACAAGTGATGTCGTTATAAGCCTATGATACACTGGTCATGATTGGTCTAGCACAGTCTACTAGTCCTGTACAAACAATGATCTCACTTGATGTGTCAAAATTTTGAATGCTAAATGTAACACTGCCACCACCAACATGACAGTCTGGCCACACACATGTTTTCTGCCTTTGGGTTTTCAACAAACCAGGCTCAGCAGGCCCAGGATGACCAACCTCCTACAAGAAAGCAAAACCATGAGTGTGGAGTGACGTCTGCGAAGTTACTGATTTTGCAGTCTGAGAAACTGCAAGGCAACACAAGTCGATGGTGACATCATCACTCACATCAGCTCCAGAGAACCCTGTATTCATGACTGCAGCTAAAAAAATATTCCGGTCTAAATGGCTGGATGAATTTCAGTGGCTCAGATCAGAAAGTAAGCTATTAAATGCTATTAATTTATGCCCTAAACATGGGAAGAAAATGCCCTTGTCAAGGTTCAGTGCTCTCACACCAGCAGCGGTCTTCCTATCACAAACTGGCCTTGCTAGCTGCTGAACAGGGGAAATTAGTGGAAAAAGCTGTAACCATGTTTCATTATGTTAGTGACAGTGCTTACATATAGCAATAACGAATATACAGTAGTACCCATCTTGAGAGGCCATCCCAAAGGTGACACAAAAGGTGGATGCTCAAGACAGGCGGCTTCTCATTAGAGGTACAATAATGTGGAAAAGATAGCAGCTGGGACCTGACAAAAGTGGCCTTTCAAGCCAGGTGGCCTCTCATTGGAGTAAACTCTCAAGACAGCAACCACTGTGAGGTCATATCAATGGTCAAGCAAGACCTACTGTCCTACAGGCTAAAAATTCCCAAAACTACTGGAGCTACAGATGGCCTAAATGTCTATTATAAATTTATTATTTTAATTAGAACAGGCTGATTTTCCAACAGAAAATCAAATGTCTCCCCGTGCACCCTTACAATTGTCACCCTTTATTTTTATAAATAGGCATACCGATTCCAATGATCTACAGATATGGTAATGGTACACTCTTTATTGACATTTCAAAACGTTGATTTTTGACAAAATGCCCATGTGACCTTGAAAAATAGGTCACGGTCATACATTTGCAGTTACAAGCAAGGTCTTACAAAAGTCCTACATAAAAACATAATCACACAAAATGTCAACCTCTTTAAGACAAATCTTTCTCGAGTGCATCTGCAATGATTTTTAAAAAGTGGCCGTGACCTTGAAAATCGGTCAAGGTCTACCATCTATAATCCCAACCTAGTTGGTATTATGGTTCATAAACAAGCAAAATTCCAAAGTCCGAAGTCAAATCCTTCCAGAGATGTTGCATGCTTGTCCATTTTAGATGACATGCCCACGTGACCTTGAAAAATATGTCAAGGTCACCCATCTGCAATCCCAGGCAAGATCATATATAGGAACATCTTCAGATAAAATTTCAACTTCCCAAGTCAAATCTTCTTTGAGTTATCACGTCCACATTGATTTTAGACGAAATGCACATGTAACGTTGAAAAATACGTCAAGGTTGCACATCTGCAGTTATAAGCAAGGTCTTACAAAAGTCTTACATAGAAACATAATCACACAAAATGTCAACCTCTTTAAGTTAAATCTTTCATGATTGCATCTGCAACAATTTTTAAGAAGTGGCCATGTGACCTTGAAAATAGGTCATACAACTTGCGGAGTTATTGTGTCCGCATCAATTTTACATGACATGCCCACGTGACCTTGAAAAATAGGTCAAGGTCATACATCTGCAGTTACAAGCAAAGTCTTACAAAAATCTTACATAGAAACATAATCACACAAAATATCAACCTCTTTAAGTCAAATCTTTCTCTAGTGCATCTGCAATGACTTTTAAAAGTGGCCATGTGACCTTGAAAATAGGTCACGGTCACCCATCTACAATCCCAACCTAGTTCATATTATGGTACATAATCATGCGAAATTTCAGCCTCTTAAGTAAAATCCTTACTGAGTTATTGCGTCCGCATAAATTTTACATGACATGCCCACGTGACCATGAAAAACAGGTCAAGGCCATACATCTGCAGTTACAAGCAAAAATTTTCAAAAATCTTACATGGAAACATAATTACACCAAATATCAACCTCTTTAAGTCAAATCTTTCTCGAGTGCATCTGCAATGATTTTCAAAAGTGGCCATGTGACCTTGAAAATAGGTCAAGGTCACCCACCTACAATCCTAACCTAGTTCATATTATGGTACATAATATTGCAAAATTTGAACCTCTTAGGTCAAATTCTTGCGGAGTTATTGTGTCCATGTCAATTTTTACATGACATGCCCATGTGACCTTGAAAAATATGTCAAGGTCACCCATCTGCAATCCCAAACAAGATCATATATAGGAACATCGTCACAAAAAATTTCAACTTCCTAAGTCAAACCTTTCTGAGTTATCGCGTCAGCAACACACACAACAATATGTTGAAGAAGAACAAGAAGCGGAAGAAACAGATGCAAAAACAATATGTCCCCCCGTTGCACGGGGAGACATAGTTATTAATATAAACATTATTGCAAACATATTTTAATATAAACTTTTCAAATTAGAAAGTGCCTATGAGTCTCTGCTGACCACCATCACCAAAAATCATTTTCTAAAATGCATTCAATCCACGACCTTGAAAAATAAATCAAGGTTAGCCATATTGTGCAATATCCAACTTCCACAAGATACACATTTGTGATACATTTGCCCCATTCTCCATCAAGATATTGAATGAAATGTCCTTTTCTTAAGTGCTGAATGGCCTTGAATATTGGGTCATGGTGACCCCAAAAGTAGGTCACCAAGTAGAGTTTTATATACAATGTACCCAAGTGCAATTTTGATCTGGAAGTTCAATTCTCTTTGCCATTGATGTCCAAGCTACACCCTACCATTAACAAAATCACCTCTTCCCACTTTGTAGGTATCGTGATCTTACAAAAATAGGGCAAGGTCACTCACTTTTAATAACATCTTAGCATTGGACATAATCTATATTATAACAAGTTTGGCATGTCACCAATCATTTTTCTAGATTTGTATCTTTTCAGACATTTTAACTTTTAATTTCCATAAAATTATAGGTGGTGCCACTAGTGTCATAAGCAACTGAGATTTTAACCTCTTCTACAATCCCACTGAATTTCATGAAGATCCATAAGGATGCTAGACTGGTCACAAGATTTTCATATTTTGACTTGTACATTGCATAATACTACAGGTAGCACCACCAAAATTGACATCCATGTGCACTTTTATACTTTGAAAAGTCCTAAAAGTTATATGGGCCTAACTAAAAAATTGTGGGGTGCACAGCATTCATTAGATGATCCTAATATTCTAACTAACCATTTGACCTTGACCTTCAACATGGATAAAAAAATACCGTTCAAAGAACGCAGTACCCTTCGGCCACCTTCAATCTCATTTGCTGTAAGTGAATAGGAATAGTGTCCCACAGTATCAGGCATAGTAACCTACCCAAATACTACTATTGTACACTTGACCTTGGACCTCAAAAACATTCGGTCAAATATAGAGGTATGACCTTGACTTTCAATAGCCTTCTAGATCACCCTGTGTAGCTTCTTTTGTTTTAAGATTTAGATTTCTAGATGCACGTTACTCAGCAAACTTGTGACCCGTGTGTGACCTTGAAAATTAAGTCAAGGTCAATTATGCTTGCAGTGGTGTACTATCATATGCAATTTGAAAGTCCTGTCTCAAAAGCTTCTGAAGTTATAGTGGGTAAACAAAATTTCAATGAATAGGTCACTGTGACCCAGATACTTTACCTAGTGACCTACTTTTCATTCATGACACATTTTTTTGGTTATGATACATGTGTGTATAAAATTTCATGTAACTGACTTAAATACTTCCTTACTTATGCCAATACTACCATTATGCACTTGACCTTTGACCTCAAAAAGTAGGTCAAATATAGAGCTAGGACCGATTTTCAATAGCCTTTTAGATCACTCTATGAAGCTTCTTGTGTGTAAGATTTAGATTGCTAGATGCACGCTTTCAATAGTTGGAGCGGTAACATCACTTAGCACATGACCACTGTGTGAACTTGAGAATTACATCAAGGTCAACTATGCTTGCACACAAAGTAGGCCATACAGGAGTGTACTATCATGTGCAATTTGAAAGTCCTGTCTCAAAAATTTCTGAAGTTATGGTGGTAAAACCAAGAGACGGTCGGACGGACAGACAGACGGACGGCACCGGGTGAGATAATACCCGTCGGCCTCATAAGGCCGCAGAGTAAAAATTGTTAGTGCTCAAAATGTACACCCCATATCCAGCCTTCTTTTCATGGTCTGTTTGTTCCAGTTTGGTGATAACTTTTCGAGTTATTGGAGAAAAACAATAAACCTGGACAAGCACCAAAGTCATAATTATTGGGTCACAGTGACACAAAAAGTAGGTCACCAAGTACAGTTTAATGTACATGTACAATGGACACAGGTACAATTTCGATCTGGATGCTCCAGGCTCTTTGCCATTGATGTCCAATCAACACCCTACCATTACCAAACTCATCGCTTTCAACTTTACAGGCCTGATGACCTTACAAAAATGGGTCAGTCACTGATATTACATAACATGCTAGCATTGAATATTAGTTATATGTCTTATAAATTTGGCAAGTCTGATCCAATTACCCTGACTTTGAGATATATATTTTTTTATCTTTAAACACATTTTGGCTAATAACTTCCGTCAAATTATGGGTGGCGCCACTGATATCACATGCCATTTAGACTTTGACCTCCTCCACAATTCCACGAAATTCCGTGAAGATCTGTGAAACACAAGTGCACAGTGATCCAAAGGATCTATGTCCACCGCCACAATATTTTGCCCAGGTAGTGGCACTTGTTGCAAGGACTCACCAACTAGGGTGCACAAAAATTGGTATGTTCTTGGGCCCTGTGACTTTGAAATTATTTCAAGGTCAAAAACAATATATGGTGCACATGCCTTTGGTATGATGCATCTCTGGTATAAATTCCATGTTTCTATCTCTAAGGGTTCTAGAGATATGCTGCCCGACACACGAAAATGGATATGTTCTTGGGTCCTGCGACCTTTAAAATACACAAGGGAAAGGTCATAAACAATACACAGCGCACATACCCATGGTATGATGCGTCTCTGGTATAAATCTCATTGTTGTATCTCTTCGGGTTCTGGAAATATGCTCCCTGATGGACAGACTCACCAATGTCTCTAGTATGTTACACTATAAATATACTAACAAGGATTGTGAAGTGAGTGTACAAGGTAATTGACAACAGTCACCTCTACACTCAAGTGATGAAACAGGACGCGCTGACAATGCAAGATGGTTTCTCACTGTTGACAGTTTGAGAAAATATCTAGGTGGGTTTAAGTTAAACACTGCGGTACACAAACTATCGCCCTACCACCACTTCTATGTTAGCCATACCTAAATCTATAGATTAGTATAATCTATTGGCGTCTTGGAATGAGTGTTGTATTGTTCTGTATCAATGGAAACATTTCAACAGAGTTTTATATAGCTTTTGGGTGTCATAGGTTTTGTGGCATAGTTTTTTTATCAATACAGTGGTACCTGCTATTTAAGACCACCCCTACAGCCAACAAAAAGTGGTCTCATACTGCAGGTGGTCTTAAATTGAAGGTATATTTAACATGTAAATACAGCAAAGGGTCTTGAAAGAGTGGTCTTAAAAAGACATGCGGTCTTAAATTGGAGGTGGTCTTTAGAGCAGGTACCACTGTATTTTTATTCTCCATACAAATTCACTTATTTGTGATCTGCTTCTGCTAATGCATAACATCTGTCCAATGACCACACCATAGACCAGGTTCTCTGGAATGTTTCCAGTGATATCAGGATGTGAAACTTTAGTCAAATTTGAATTGTTCTCGTTTGTCAAAAATCTTTGCCACATACTGTTTGTTGTCAATCCCTATTTCAAGATTAAGGAAAGTTGCCTTATTGTCACTCTCATGTTCTTTGTTCAAAATGAGTTCTTTTGGGTAAATTTCCTTCCAATGTTTCTTTATCTCATCCTTGTTGTTAAGAGTACATGGACCATTGATGAATCTTCAAGTATGTGAATTGAATCTTCTTGCAGTGGTATAGGACGTCCAAACAGACGTCTCTAATATGATACACTTATGTAGAAAAACATGAATATATCAAACCCAACAATGACAGCAAAGAGATTCCAGAGTTACCAAAGCATCAACATTCATCTTCCAAAACCAATGTGAAGAAAAAAATTTCACCCCTGACTTGAGACAGGCAGTCACCCACAAAAGGTAACTGGTGGTTTTATATAAAACTACAGGTGGCATCAACAACAATGGATCGACACAGCCCCTATCCTCAATAACTCTATGTCCCCTCTGCCACCTTTGGTGGCGAGAGACAATTAAGGATGCTATCTAGAGTGGTCACAAGATTTTCACATCTTGGCCCATATCTTACATACTACTGCTGTTGGCGCCACCAATATCGGACATGACCTGGACTTTAATACACTTCATAAGTCCTGAAAGTTTTATGGAGCTATCTTAAAAACTGCCTGCTGTATCGCATTCACAAGTAAAAACTTCATGCATGGATGTACAGACACACCAGTGATGACATAAGCTCTGCATCCTTTGGTCAGCAGAGCTACAAAGGCAGCCCAAAATGAAACCATTATTATGGGTGCCAACCCAGACATACTGCTTTCTCAAAATTCTCTTTCTTTCACCTTCTTTTCACTACATAATTTGTCCGGAGCTTTTCTCAGACACTGTGCAAACTAAAATGTTTAAACTTGGCATGGTAACACAGCTAGTAGGGAAGTTGTCTGATTTGGAATAAGCTTAAAAAAATCTTTCATATGGGTTCTTAGGATTTTTATGAACAAAGGATGGCAAATTTAAAACCCAACTGCTGATCACCGGTGGCTGCACAGACCTACTCCCCATGTTTGCACTGACTGACCAGTGTACAGGTGAAATATCGTCACTATATGCATTAATTTCCCACTTGCTAGATGTGGCTTTTACCGCTCTCCACGATTGAGACAGGGCTCAGTAGCATTTTTCCAAAACTTGTGTGACACTCCATTTTGGAGCTACGACATCCGCCTAGCTCCGTAATACAAAGCATGATGACTGTCGATGCAAAAGGACAGCAAAACTGGTCATTTCTGTGCAACCACAAGTGAAATCTTGACATTTTTTTGCGAGATGAAGATGCAGAAAGGTCTGTTAAAATGATTTACAATGGTGGCGACAGACACAGTGGAATATAACTGTCGATGCAAAAGGACAGCAAAACTGGTCATTTCTGTGCAACTACAAGTGAAATCTTGACATTTTTTTGCGAGATGAAGATGCAGAAAGGTCTGTTGAAAGGATTTACAATGGTGGCGACAGACACAGTGGAAGATTTGTCTTTCCCAGGTATTCCAGTTTTGACGAAACGAATCTTATCGCTAATTGCAAATAACTCGTTAAATACGCACATTAATGAAATATGAAGCACAGGAACTCCATACATGTTGCAACACTCATTCCCACAAGCGCCAGAACAAACTGAGCTGTTATCATTCTGGGGATGTACGGACAGCGTGGGAAGCAGCAATCAGCACTAGGTGGCCTAATATCTAAAGTAATGATCACAACGGTGATGGCCGCGATAATAGCACTTAAAAGTTTAAGGGTTTTAACATGTTTCTAAAAATCCACAATGATACAAGTACAGATAGTGCTGTTCAGCAAAACAAAAACTAAAAGCAAAACAAGTTGCTCAGACACAACATTTTAAATTTTTTTTTTATTTGCATACAAAATCACTCAATACTGAACAAAGTATGCTGGAAATGTGGCCTGTCAAGACGGGTGACATATTTCTGACTTTGTCCACCACTTGTACATACCTTGCGAGCTTCCACAATGGCCTCTGCCTTGGCGTGTCCGACGCCCACCAAGCGTTCCAACTGCTCCACACTGGCTTTGTTGATGTCCACTTTGTGTGCAGCCATGGCCCCCTGGAGGACTGGCCGTTAGCAGTCCAAGAGACATCTGCAACAAACAAGAAAATAGTACAAGGTACATGTACTAAACATTTACTCACTTGTTGCCATGGACATCAACCCTTAGGACAATCAGTATTTAACAACAGAAAAAACATATACATTAAAAGGGGAACATAACAGGGAGTAACGACTTCCCATTATTTTTGCAAACCTTCTTGTTTACCATATTGGTTAGCTGTTTGTTAATGAGTTAAGCAAATGACTGTTTCAGATTTTTAATGGAAAGATTACAGTTTTGCTGTTGCCTTCTTCAGAAGCGTGTGTGTGACTACCATCTTTGACACGTGTCTGTTATTTAAGGGATTAATACCGCCAATGAGGGGTTTGTGCCTGTACCCTGACCCAGCCCCCAGCACAACACCCAAGCTGATGGATTTGAAAGTGTGCTACTGAAGGATAAAATGCCAGTGAACAGAAAGAACCCATGCGTCCTACAGACATTGAGAAATTGGTAGTCCAGAGGCACACTTTCAAAACTAAACTCACAAAGCCTGCAACAAAAAGTGTATTTTGATCTGGGACTACGTTTTGCAAAGATTTGCATGTTTAAGAGAAAAGTAGTTTTGCTGTGTCTACAGATTCTTCAGACATAGGATATGTATCCCAAACATACCATGAAATGGAGAAAAGTCATCAAGGTATCAAGTCCAAGAAAATGACATGGGCTAAGCGCTATGGAATCAGCACCTGCCGAGTGTCCGGTTAAGTATATGCAGTCTCCCTATTTCCGTTAGTTCAAGCAAATTGGGCAACATGTGCCCATTCTTATGGACGATGAGATAAAGCATACAAATCAAACTGATAATTTTAAAGATGTGATGGATGGATAAAATCTAATACAGAAAATGATCAAATTTTTTCATTACATGCATTCCACAGTGTGGACGCTCAGTTTGTTACCTATCCCTGACACAATAACAGCTATGTAACACTTTCAAAGCCTCTCCTATTTCTGATGAGTCTCTTTTGAGAGGCAGTAAAAAAAAAAAAAAAACTTCTCTTCAAATGAAGTTAAAAATATCTTCCCATGTTATACATCTTTTTTTTCATGTTTTTTAAAACACATGCTGCTTGAAATTCAGTTTTCGTTGGGAATTTTCACAAAATAAGGAGAAAGCTCCACAAAGCTTTACAACTGAAGACAAACAGAAAAAAAAAAAAAAAAAAATCCAAGAGGTCTGTGACAGTCCTGTGCTTAGCTGAGGTGACACATATACTGTTGCAATTTTTACAGATTTGGCCCCCACAGTACAAATACTTCTCAGGTTAGCAAGCGACCAGTAAAATCCATGTTAGTGTGACCTTGAGAATGAGGTCAAGGTCACTAATGTACAGTCTCAATCTTTCCCAAATAAAGGAAAACCAAAAAGTTCAACATCAAGGTCCTAATTTCCACAGTTTTCAAGTTACAAAATGAAAGGTAAAATTCATGTAAGTGTCTGGGTCCCAGTGACCTTGGGAATGAGGTTAAGGTCACCCATGCACTGTCTAAGTCTGACCTTTGCTCGGGACAACCATCATGTTCAACATCAAGGTCCAAGTTCAAATAGCTCTCAACTTGTCAGGTGAAGAGATACATTTGAGCAAGTGGCCCTATGACTTTGGGAATGAGGTCAAGGTCACTCGTCTACTGTCTAAGTCTGGCCCTTATTAAGGACAACTAGCATGTGCAATATGAATGTCCTACCCTATAAGCAGTGAATTTTATGCACCCCGCCTTGTGACCTTGGAAATGAGGTCAAGGTCACTCACCTACTTTACATGTATCACCCACACACCCAGAAGTGTCCCTATGCAATTCCAAATTGCCTGAGTATACACAAGGATAAAGACTTTTGAAGATTTGGCCAAAAAATGAACAAAATCATAAAAACATCCAAAAATCATTGGACTGTGACCATTTGAACAAACTTGGTAGATACCCACCCAAGGAACACCCCCACCAAGTTTGAAGTGAATCTAGCTGATGGATTCACAGAAGAAGTCAAAAATTGTCGTTTAGCATTGCAAACCCTCATGACTTTGCAATCCCCATTGACTTGCATGGTAATCAAAAGGCATGTAAAATAAACAAGAAAAATTCCCCCAACCCCCAAAATGACTGGATCGTAAACATTTGAATAAACTTAGTAGAGACCCACCCAAGACACATCCCCACCAAGTTTGAAGTGAAACTAGTAAACGGTTCTGGAGATGAGGTCAAAAATGTGCATTACTATTGCAATTCCCATTGACTTACATTGTAAACAATAGGAATGTTGCACCTGAATTGAAAAATTTGTTAAAAATCAGGGATCCACAGCAACACCACCTGGTGAACAACTTTGTGTGACCCTTCCACAAAGAGTATATCCACCAAATTTCAGCACAATGTGAGAGATTGTTTTGGAGAAGAAGTTGAAAATAGCAAAAACAAACAAAAATTCATAAAAAAATATGAAAAATTGCAGCGCCATCTGTTGAGCAAATTAAGGTCTGGGGGTCCCCAGAAGTGTCCCTATACAATTTCAAAGTAATTGGCAACGCGGTTTCGGAGAAGAATATTTTTTAAGATATCCCCCAAAAATGAACAAAAAAATTCATTTAAAATCCAAAAATCACTGAACCGTGATCATTTTTACAAACCTGGTAGAAACCCACCCAAAGTACTTTGCCACCAAGTCTGAAGTCAATCTGGACGACGGTTTTGGAGAAGAAGTTGAAAATGTGAATTAGCATTAGAATGTACATTGACTTACATATTGATCAATAGGAAAGCTGCATTGACCGACAAATACCCAAATTAAAAAAATCGTTAAAACTCAGGAATCCACAGCAGTGCCACCTAGTGAACAACTTTGTTTGACCCTTCTACAAGGAACATTTCCACCAAGTTTCAGCTTAATCAGAGTTACGATTCTGGAGAAGAAGTCAAAAATAGCAAAAACACACAAAAAATCATTAAAGAATAGAAAAAAAATCACGGCGCCACCTGGGGAACAAATTAAGAACTAGGAGTCCCTGGGAGTGTCCCTATGGGATATCAAAGCAATTGGGTGGGCGGTTTTGGAGAAGATTTTTTAAGATCCCCCCCCCCCCAAAATGAACAAAAAATTCATGAAAAATCCAAAAATCACTGGACCCTGACCATTTAAACAAACTTGGTAGAGACCTACCAAAGGCACATCTCCACCAAGTTTGAAGTGGATCTGGCTGACGGTTTTTGAGAAGAAGTCGAAAATGTGAATTGTGAACAGACGACGACGGACGGGTGAAGGATGCTTCCCCCTCCTAAAAAATTCCAAAAATCACTGGACCATGACCAATTGAACAAACTTGGTAGAGACCCACCCAAGGTACATTGCCTGCCACCAAGTTTGAAGTGAATTTGGCTGACATTTTTTGAGAAGTCAAAAATGTGAATTGTGGATGGACAGACGACGGATGACCTACCTTCCTAAAAGCTGAGCTGACTCATCAGCTGAGCTAAAAGTATAAAGAAATTATTGCATCATCATATCCTTTGGAAACGTGGTATTAATAAGTAACTGAGGTCATGTGCTGCCCCTATCCTGCAACAAGGAATGGGAGATTCATGTATTTAGTAGGGCAAAATGTGTTTTGGTACTAAATCACAGCAATCTGAGCAAACATAAAGCGTAAGAAAAGTCATTCATGGATTGTGGTTCAAAACATAAACAACTGCTGAAACTATCCAGAATTTTTTTATTTGTTTTGCAATAAAAAGTATAATTTTCAGATCTTTCAATAACAAAATTGATGAAAGTGCTCTCGTCATGGTGAAGGCAAAGCTCTGTTGCCTAGAGACATATAGGCAGCAAGAACAGTTCAGCAGTGACCTATGAATTCCTCCTATTCTGATACCTCACTAAATGTTAGAAATTAATGTTATGTTTCAGTAAGTGATGGTCGAATTTGATTGACAAAAGCATTAATTCCGATAGTACCTAACTAAATTCTACCATTACTGAAAAACATATTTTGGTTCAGGGGTAAGTCAAATTGTTCTTATCTGAACCTGTACTATGAAAATTTGGTAATTATGGTTTGTTTGACAGATATTCTTCTTTGATATGAAGCTCTGCATTTACAAGCAAAACTTCACATATTTAGCTAATTCATCAATTGCCACGTTCATATTTATTCATTACTATGTGGGTTGTCTTTGCTGAATATTTAGCTTAGGCAAGGAGCCGCTACTCAGAGAGACGTGTACGGGTAAAAGGCTCCGAAACATGTTGAGTAGTTACCCGCTGAAGACCCTTTAATTTATTTGGGCTGATACAGCCTATGTCAAAATTTTACAGAGGAACGTGTGCAATATAGACAATAGTTATTCCATATATATACAGGTTAGACAGGGACAGGTTAGCTTATGGAGAGTAAAGAGTTCGAACTGCGGAATAGGATATTGACTACTAGGAAGTGGTTCTGGGCAAAAAGACACAAATACAATATGGCTGAAATGGTTTTAGAAATACTGCCACTTGACATATGGCTCATACATGTAACAATTAGCATTTTTTCAGGAATTAACTCTCTCTCCCCTTGAAGCTCATACAATGTGGTCAGTGCAGGATAGAGTGAACAGACCCCAGAAAATTTGGGGGGGGGGGGGGGAGGGAGGCGAGGTGGCAGGATGTATTAGATTTTTGTTGTGGAGATCTGATTGGTATGGGTGGGTCATCTAGAATCTATCAAAAATAAGCACCAGAAAAGGTGAAGGTCACATCATGAGATCAAGCTTAAAGCCCAAAGAGAGGCACGGAAAATGTTAGAAATCAACGGCTGTCTGGTTTTTTTTTTGTCACAAATGAGAAAACCATCGCTTGTCTGCATCTTGGCAGCCTGCTATGCTAACACTTACAGAAGTGAAGAAGCCATAACATACGAATTTACTTAAACCGGATCTAAGTGGACATCTCCCTTGTTCCTCAAAGTTTGAAACTTGTGTGATTTTACGGAAAGTAAAATATAAAATGACATGTTGGGGCAGTGGAAAATAAAGGGGGATGGCAGTGATGATAAAAACAAGTAAATTTTTATGGGGCCTAGTGGAGCAAGTAAAGATACAAATAAGCAGAACAGAAATGATGTACTTGTGCCTTTAAGCTGAAAGTTACAGCTCCATGTTCATAAATATTATAATCCATTTAATACTGAATTAACTTGATATAATATGTAGCATAAGTGTTTTACTTCTAAGAAACTCACATTGATACAGAACCCTGACCGGAAAATATTCTTTTTCCAACTTTACATGCTGACTTTCTCCATTATTCAAGTTGGAAATTCTACCACCAGGTGCAAAATGTTGATCGATTCCCAACATGATCAACTTCAAACACTTAGCATGTGATTTTAGCTAAAATAAAGAAGCATCTGTCAATATGAGCACTAGTTACCAAAGATTATAACCATAGCTTACAAAATATGTCATTATCTGACACCTCTCCTGTTTTGTTTTGTTTTTGTCAAAAAAAAGAAAAAAACAAAACGGCCACATGCTTCTGTATCAAAATCAATGTGGGACTTTGCGCCGGGTTTTTAGACAAATCCGTATAGGTCTCGCTGCCTTTGGCTGCTCAAGGTACCAATATTATATTGGTCACATGTCTGATGGTACTTAAATGCAAGTCTTGGTTCTTTGTTTGACAGATCCTTGTGACGTCATAAAATTCCATTGTAATTCCATTCTGGTGTGCACGGCTTTTGTACATATAGGAGATATGCATATTAATTTTCCGCCACAACTGCATACCTGATCGCCTAATCTCGCTTGGCGGGTATGGCGAGATACGGGTCGGTACTTGGGGGGACAAGCAGATATTACTAATATTTTGGAAATAAAGAAAATTTATTAAAGACAGATGGAATTTTTTTTCTTTTGTATGGCTCGGGCAATATATGATGAATACCAGTTTGACATTTGCGAACTTAGATTTCTCCAAAAACGATAATTTTGTGAGAAATGAACATATGGCCCTGTCTGTGACAGCAATGTGACCCGCATTTCGCCCGTGATCGCCTGGTGTCAAACCCGTGCTTTGTGGCGGGAATTTAATATGCATATGGCTTATTGATGCTATCAAACCCAGTTTGCATGGCAGAAAATGCCACAGAAGTTATCCTTTATTGCCATTTACTTAAATTCCCCGAGTAAGTATCTTGTTCTCATTTTCCAATCAACAAATATGACGTGTTGACCTTCTCATTCACCTTTCAAAAGAATTCAGTTTTTAAACAGTATCTGTTTCAATTTGAACACTAATTTTACTTTATGTGATGCATATTTCTCAGGTCAATGACAATGGATGGTCAGTAAAGTGTATATGTTGCGCGCCTTTTACCGATTTGCATGATCCACAGACCACGCAGCGGATTGTATGAATCTACGGTTCGCGTCACAATACATGGATGGCATGCAGCATGTTCTTCCAAAGGGGAGATTGTACGCACTATACAGTACAAATGTGGCCACACGCATAGTACAGTATTATCAATACATTGTCCACGATACTTCAGAAACCGGTCCAAGTTTGGGGCCACATTTTAAAAAAGATATGAACCGAAGTTTCTGCAAGAGTCTGCACCTCAGATGGGGCTATATGGCCATGATTCATACATGCCGTGTGTTTTGCTCCTTGACTTTTACCCCAAGAACAGCGTGTCTTTATTCCATATAGAAGCACCACTATGATGATAGTAGTGACATAAAAATGCCCATCACCTCCTCACCCCACTACTTATTACCATCATTCCCTTACCATCCCTTATTAAAACGACCATGGAAAAGGCTGGTAACACTTGACAAGCCACTCACCAAATACCACTCACTGCAGTGCATGGAAAGCAAAGTGTCACTGCTCATGTTTTCACTGCCAGTGAAAACATGAGCATGGTGGGTGTCCTACCACTCATTACAAACAAATCGAGAGAATGTGCAATGCTATCCATCGATGTGTGCGTGAATGTAGATCTATAGAACCCGCTGCATGATCTGTGGATTGCGCAAATCGGTAAAACAAGCACAACATATCCATACTTTATGGCATACAACACTTTCTTGTGTTTACTTTCATTGGAGTTGAGGATATATTATTATTTATCGTGGAACCACTGCTAGCTTTGTTCGGTGAAGTCAGAGCACGTGGAAGTACACCATTTTTATATAGAAATGCCCATGATAAAATCTTAAGTTAAGAGACGTGTTCCTGCCTGTACCTCTATAGCCCGGTTTAACCTGCTCAGCTGCTGTCCACCTCACCTGGCTCACTCACACAATGAGCGATTTGACAATCGTCCAGTCTTAATTTGACCTCGTTTCCCTCGCCAAGTTGTGCACTTCTTCTAGTCATAATCGGGCCATGTCACAGTCGCTATTCATTTTGTCACCTCGTGTCCAAGAACAAAATCTTTAAAAAAATCGCGACTAAAATGAGACTTGCATCGACATGCTCTTTGTATTCTCTTGACACAACCTTCTGCCCACCTCAGGCCATGGAACCACTCACTATCGACTGAGTGGTCTGAATTGTTCTCTTCTCAAAAAATCGTAACTAAGCGTCGCCACAGGCACTTTCACCCCTCTGACTCAATTTCTGTAATATCTAAGTACAGGTACTAATACTTTATGGATTCCATGAACACTAGATCTATCTCTGCAGACAAAATACCTGATCATTTTGAATCGATGCACAAACGAATAATCCTATTCCACAAACTTCGACTTCCCAGCTGCCTCCGCCATATTGGTTTACGACAGTGACGTCACGTTCGTGGACTGCCGGATACATCCGACTGCGCAGTGAATTTGTGCGATGGTGCAAACAAACAGACCTTGGATTCTGAAGCCATGTCTGATGAACTCGCAACTTCACTCAATCACTGTAACGAAGCAAAGAAGTAATACAAATAGAAAGGAGACAAAAGTAACATGACCAGACTCAAAATCTTCATACAAAAGTTTATGGAAAAATATGACACCCCAATATCAAACTAAGTAAGTAAGTAAAACTTTTTTTGACAATCATCGGATTCATCCATGTCAATTCTGACCTATTTGTCATATGGTAATAGAGATCTTACAAAATCTCGACAAGTCAGTCGATCGATCAATATTGGTAGAACTTTTATGCAAATGAAGGGAGAATTTGTTAATTGTACTGTCAGTATATATGAACATGTGCCATGAAAATACATCGATATCAAATGTGTTTGGTTATGCATGTATTTGCGTATAAATGGTATAGGCCTACAGGACACTATCTATTTGTTTCATTTGAAGTGATAATTCGCGTACGATTTCATGACAAGAAAACATGCCGTATGGCAAGTGATGCAGAACATGACGGGTCGCACAAGCGCAACGACGTCCTTGCATAGACGACTTTCAATCGGGTATGGGAGACAGAAATTAAGCTAGTCTGAATCCCGGACCTATGAAAATGAAATGTCCATGAAGATAATAAGGTATTCCTAAAACATAACCACAGACAGAGGCCGGCAATATTGACAGATATTGAACAACTGACCACGTGCACCGTAGTCATAAAAGTCTTCATGGATCATGTACAGCGTCAACAGCGTCGACTGCCGAGGTCCCGTAGCCTGATTGACTACAGGGAGATAACGACCAGCCATAGCCAGCAGACGACTGAAGTCAGTCAGGTTCCCCGACCTCGAAAGTCGCCGCTGTACATGATCCGTGAAGTCTTTTATGGCAACAGTGTACGTGGTCAGTTATTCAAAGCAGGGACTTAGGGGAAGGTCGCCGGGATTGGACCCCCTAACTTCATCAGCCTGCTACAGGAAAACAAACAAACTTTTTCGCGTGTTGAAGTGTGAAATAAATCGGCATCCATAAGCAGATGACTATGGTACTACCAAAGACCAGTTTATGTAAAGAATAATTTAATTACGACAAAAAATAAGATTTTATGAAAGTGTCCCAATCGAGGATACCTCGTTTTCGATTGGACCACATGGTTTCCACAAATGGACCGCCGACCCATCAATGTAAAAAAATGAATTGAATTTTTATATTCTGAGCTTAATATTGTGAGATAATATTAAAACTTCAATTATGATTTTTTAAATTTGGCCCATATGTCCACTTTTAGACCAAAAATAACATGTACCCTGAATTGGACCACCAAGGCACAAACTGTCCAATCAAGGAAGTTTTTTGGTTCCAATCGAGGCAACTGGACACTACTTTGAATAAATTAATATTGACCTTGACCCCGAATGTTTTTCTGAAACTATGTTTAGGCATTCTGAAGTGAACCTTTATTCCTACGATACAACTAACATTCTGTTTCAAAACGAGTTGTCAGCTTGATTTTACACCCAATAATGTGCCACCCTAAAAATAGATCAGACTTGACAGTTTCATTCATCTGCATAAATTTACAGCAAAATGAGGAGACTGGTAGCCACACTTTTCATGGCGTTCTGGAAAGTTTCAAAGGAAGTAGTTACAATAGCCAATCAGACTTTTCGACACAAAGGGGCTTCAGGAGAGAAGTGGTCCAATCGAGGCAGTGGTCCAATCCCAGCAACCTTCCCCTACATATACTGTCAGAAAATAAAAAGTAAACAGGAATATCACGTTAAGCAAATGTCAGTGTTTACTTTTTATTTTCTGACAGTATACTATGTAAATCCCTGTCTAAAGGTAGATAACAGTAGAAAAAAAGTCATATCAAATGTGTGATCCGACATGATTAGATGTTCTATGAACATAAATAAACATAACGGCATGATTAGGATTTTTGTATTACCGGTGCAGGTATTCACTTCGTTTGTCACGAAAAAAAAATCGTAATGTATACATGTCAAAAAAAGGATACCATTTCCCTTTATTGTCTAATGAAATCAACGAACTTAAACACAAATATAGCAAGGTATTCGAGATGACACTTATACCGGTGGGATAAATCGGTACGGTAATGCGACAGGGTGTTTTGAATAACTGACCACGTGCACTGTTGCCATAAAAGACTTCACGGATCATGTACAGCGGCAACTTCCGAGGTCGGGGAACCTGACTGACTTCAGTCGTCGACTGGCTATGGCTGGTCGTTATCTCCCTGTAGTCAATCAGGCTACGGGACCTCGGCAGTCGACGCTGTTGACGCTGTACATGATCCATGAAGACTTTTATGACTACGGTGCACGTGGTCAGTTGTTCAAAATCCGTCAAGATTGCCGGCCTCTGTCTGTGATTATGTCTTAGGAAAACCTTATTATCTTCATGGACATTTCATTTTCATTGGTCCGGGATTCAGACTAGCTTAATTTCTGTCTCCCATACCCGATTGAAAGTCGTCTATGCACGGACGTCGTTGCGCTTGTGCGACCCGTCATGTTCTGTATCACTTGCCATACGGCATGTTTTCTTGTCATGAAATCGTACGCGAATTATCACTTCAAATGAAACAAATAGATAGTGTCCTATATACTATTTATACGCAAATACATCCATAACCTAACACATTTGATATCGATGTATTTTCATGGCACATGTTCATATATACTGACAGTACAATTAACAAATTCTCCCTTCATTTGCATAAAAGTTCTACCAATATTGATCGTTCGACTGACTTGTCGAGATTTTGTAAGATCTCTAATACAATCATCCACAGTCAATCAATACAATCATTTAAAATTATATACACACATCTGGTAATTTACACATATAACATATAGCGAGATACAAATACAAATATCATAATCCAGCCAGATATGAATACCTAACAGTCAACAGCACCACAGACTAGTATTTGAGGTAGGTAGTCCCATGATTCTGTGGTAACACTATCAACTGCAGATATTCGGACGGATCACATTCGATAAGACCACTCTGTATCACAATGTCACTGTGTGGACAGAGTGTTAAAAAAGTAAGTCTTAAGGCAGCATAATACAAAATTTTATAAAGATTTCTATAAGTTTTACAAAATGCTTAAACTGTCTAAGTTGGTCTAACACCATTGCAGCACCTAAAAACTGTCTAAGCAGCACTAGTGTAGCACCTAAAAACTGTAAGTATGCCTACCTGGCGACCCGTTCAGTCTGTCCCAGTGACATTTACAAAATAAAAAATAGGGAAGCAAATCAATTACATGTATTAGGCCTACATTACAAACTTTGTGCTTAAACTGTCTACGTGGCTCTCGTACTAAATGTAGCACATAAAAACTGTCTAAGCAGCACTAAGAGTCGGGGGGGGGGGGGGCGGGAGGTCTGTCTCTATTTGACTGCGCAGGACATACCCACGTGAACTACTCAATTTATTTACAATTACCGGTATTCTCTGCCAGGATCAGTACAAGGCCTACATCATTTTATCTATGTATATATATGTTTGTATGTTCAGATATCAACCAGTACATATTGCACAGAAAACCTCTAGGGTTTCATTGGTTCCTTTAAATACAAAATAAATAGAAAATAAATAGTAAGTATGCCTACCGGGCGACCCATTCAGTCTGTCCCAGTGACATTTACAATTTAGTAACAAGCAAATCAACTTCATGTATGAAATTTTTGAACTATTTACAACACATGCCAAATAGGAAAACCCTGGATAACAATAAATAAGGTCCTAAAGCAACAAATATCCAACCATTCATCAATCCTGATGGCCAATATGACTTCAAGGATTCCGAAATTGCAAATAGACAGCACGACGTCCACGTTTTTCGGAAACACGGGTCAACAACAAATTTGACAATGCATAAACCCGCCATCTGGTGGGTATGGCACAAAATACAAAGTCAGGACCCAAAGCTTCATCTAGGTTTTGCTGTGGGACCAGATTTATAAAGACATTGGTTGTCATACCATGGATCAGAATAACGAATATTCATATGCACATGTTAAGTTACAAACTTGACAATTGAAGAGAAGGGAAAAAATAACAGACCACAAGCCAAATAGTAAACTACCAACGACACAGTTAAGCAAACCAGAGGAAAGAAAAACAGAAATAAACTTTAAAAAAATGATTTGCTTGTCAGCAAATCAGTCTGTATGCTTAGAAAACCTTTAAAGATTTCTTATTCAGTATTTGTTTAACTCCTGTAACAATATTTTTTATGTGGCTATTTCAAAAACCTATAAATTGAAGCCAGAAAGGAACCTCTTGAAATCTATTATAGTTTTGAAGCTATTCAGATATTTAGAATTTGTGCATTTCCTAATTTGCATAAATCAAACTACTGCAACGTTGATTCATGGTTCATTGGATGCAACTATCCTACAAATCTATCAACTGAAGTTTGAGTCACACCTCAGTCTATTATAGTTTTTCAAGTTGTTGAACACATTTTGTGTATTCACCTAATTTGCATAAATTAGAAAACTGCAACTTTGGTTCATGTTTCATTGGATGCAGCTACGTGACAAGCCTACAAATTGGACTGACACCTATATTTATAATAGTTTTGGAGATACTCAACATTTGAATGTTTTAAGTGCTGCTAATTAGCATAATTTCAAATGGTACAGTTTTTGTTCACTGTCCATTAGATTGACAGGCGTCACAAACCTGTATGTACTACTTTAAATTTTGTGTCTATCTGTAATAGGTTGGAAAATACTGATTCATTGGATGTGGCTATGAGGATACAGAGCCTTTAAAATTTAAATTGCCCCTAATTTATATAATTTTAAAATGACATTTAAATATGATGCTCAACCCATTTATACTATGTAGTAAAAATTACTACATCATCACTAGATTCCCATGCTTTGTAAATCTGGGGCACAAAATGGCCGCAACAAGTGAGACGTGTATACATTGATATACATGTACATGCATGTATTTACAAGTACATGTATTTGAGTTTCACCATTTACAGGAACATTAAAACATTTATATGACAGTCTCTACTAATATCAACTATTAGGCTCACCTTACGCACTGCATACATAACTATCAACTTCGCAAAGCTCTTACAGAAATCTATGTGTGTAACTATTGAGTGTCGCCAGCCTGAATGTGTCAGCAAGTTTGCACAGGCAATACACAACTTGACATAGCTCATAAAGAACAAAAATCTAAACTACAGTACATGTACATGTAAATTTTCAGCAAATCTTTGGCCTTTTCTTTCATGCTTGGACCTGAGACTGGGATGTTTTTACAGTGCATCACAATGAACCACTGAACAACTGTCTCATTCTGTTATTCATGGGTGTTGACCTTCACTCTTTTCCTTTTAGGGTTCATGTTTTCCTCAAGAGCTGACATGATGTCTGTTTTTCTTTTGACAATGTTGCCCACAGCTCCTTTTGATATGCCATACTCTGCCACAATTTGTCTTGGTGATTTACCCTCAAATTCTTTAAGTATTTCTGCTCGCTTACTAAGTGTCAGAAATGTTCTGGGTTTTTTTTGCGACATGTACACCGGAGAACTTCTTGTTGTTAGCTGGACCGGCAGGAGTACAAACTGAACTGATCCGATGCTGTCGGTAGACTACATATGGAGAACACTTCTCATCTCATGCCATGAATTAAAAATGATGAACATCAAGGTATTTCATGCAAAACACCTAGGTGGCACCCAACCACACTCTTATTGTTTCAGGAAAGTCACCTATAATAATAATAATAATAATAATAATAATAATAATAATAATAATAATAATAACAATAATGATGATGATGATGATGATGATGATGATGATGATGATGACGATAATGATAATAATAATAATAATAATAATAATAATAATAATAATAATAATAATAATAATAATAATAATAATAATAATAATAATAATAATACTGTGGCTCTCCGCTTATGCACCGCGGTCCTGTGTGACACAGATGACCTAGGGAAAAAAATGATGAGATGAAGGAAACCATGGTTATCCTAATCAGCTATGCAACCAGTGTAGTGTGACAACCTGGCATACTTAGCATAACTGTTAAGTCTCTCCCCTGTGATCATGTTGATAACCTAATCCTGGTGTTAGTCCACAGACATACTGGCTGGCTGCCTGGCAAACACTCCACTGCTAGAGATAGTAAGGAAATTACCCTGTGTTGGCTGAAGAACCTGGCTAAGGGGATGTGCACTGGTGCAAAAATAACAGTTTGAGAAAAAACAATTCAAATACATGTACTGATTACATTTCTTTTAAAGTGTCCAGTGTGGCAGATGTTGGTATACATTTAAAGTGTCCACTGCCCATTGTAAGGAGGTGCCTGCTAATGGGGGTTTAATGTATGTAGCTACCAACATAGCCTCCCTTGGGACAGAAGTGCCAGTCCACAGCACTGGGCCGTGGCACCAATGTCTGTGTACTGATAGACACGGAGGCCAGGTTGTCACACTACAATTATGTCTGGTTGCATAACTGACTGTCTGAGGAAACAGGGACCATCTTGTGTGTGTGTGTGGGGGGGGGGGGTGTATTCCAAGGAAATTCAGTGAATTTAACATAAACTAAACTTCTCAACTTTGGTAGCATGCTATAGGATTTTGCTTTAGCAACAGCCCACGTGTCAAGCTTTGAATGACAACTCTATCTAAAAAGATATGTAAGATTGAAAAATTCTACAAATGTGCCCCTAATTTGCATAATTTTCAACATCATGACTGTTCCAAACAATATGCATAACTTCGCTACTAGGTCTATGACACGGAAAAAAAAGAAAGAAAGAAAGAAAGAAAGAAAGAAAGAAAGAAAGAAAGAAAGAAAGAAAGAAAGAAAAAGAAAAAAGTATTTGAGGAAAAACAAGAAGTCTATGTTCACGCACAAACTTAATAAATAAACTACCAGACGAGTTACAGGACAGTCTCTGTTCAAAAGACGAGTTTACGTACTTTTATACATGTTTGAGAACCATGAGATCACTATTGTTGTAGGTCATTAGAAATATAAATTTGTCTTTGTCATCTTCAATCATGTTGCTGGGGCACTGGTTTCATAGTATTGTATCAGTTTCCAAACCTTTGTAACGTCCCGTTTCGATTTTAAGTACATGTGCGCTGATCCGCAGGCGAGTGAACTGTTTGCGTTTACAAATTATGTGAACATTTACCTCAAGAATCACAGAGGAATGTTGAATGAATTCAGATTCCAAGCCAATTCATCACAACAGGAATAATACTGATCGATATCTTTATTTGTTACCTATTGAGCCACAGGCCCCTGGTGCAAATGATGATACAAGTAAAGTTTGTATGCATTTGTGGCAATGTAACTGATAACTGGATTGCATAACTTAAAACAAGAGGGCTATGTGAACAGCCCGTGATTAGCTGGCCTAAAGATTCATCACATCTGTGGCTCTGTGAACTTGGGATAGGATCAAGGTCACCCATATACTAAGTAAGAGAAATCAAAAATAGGGATAACACAAAAAACTGTAGCCGCACCTGGTGAACAAATGAAGAACTAGGAGTGTTTTTACGTGATATCAAAGCAAATAGGTGAGCGGTTTCGGACAAGATTTTTTTGAGATTTGATCTCCCCACCAATAAATTCATAATTGGGCGCACTGGCGAACAGGGAACGTGAGGCCAGTGTAAGTAAGAATTCATCAGGCTATGGATTACAAACTATCTACAGCTAGCATTTTCAATGAAACAGACACAATTTCCAATAATATGAACATATTTTTATATGGGCATGAATGGGAAAATTTTTTGCTGTCACACCCAGCAATCTGGGCCTAAAATTTTGTCATTTTTGTAAACTGACAGACTGATACAAAACCACATTTTCACCCCTAGCGTGAAAAATTTACATGTGTGTCAGTTGTCTGTACTTGTTTCACATAGAAAAACACTGTTTTCATTTTTCTGGGTAGAAAAATCGACAGGTTTTAAACTTTTTTTTATGCTCTGTAGTCTTAAGGTTCCACGGGGGTAATTATGCCGATGCTGAGGATTGAAGACTGCAAATAAAATGTGACACATAGGAATCCCAGAGGCTGTATTTTAAAAAACTTGGCTACCAGAAAGGCAGGTTTTGGCTTGATTGTGGAAAACAGTGTATGCTTTTAGCTCAAATGAATATTATCAAGGTATGTATACTGGCACCAGTTTACACAGTGGTTCAACTGGAGTCAACACTGTGTCCGCTCAGTGATATTGCAAGTAGTACTATGCAGAGCTGGTTGCCATGGCAATTTTCTGAAATGTTTCCCATTCATGCCCATATTTTCTGGTGTTTGTTTGATGTAAAAAATTGTAACAAACACTTTTGGTTTATAATACATGTATGTTTGTACTCCATGTAATGAACTGCAAGGTAATAGCTCTATTTGTTATGTTTTCACCGCTCTGTTTGTTATGTTTTCACAGGTTGAATTACTGGCGTGAAACCATAACAGTGACCATGGCGGCGCCGCGTGCGTGCAAGCCGCAGATTTCCCTCGTTATCAAGGGAGGAAATGTATTTGTCAGTTCGTTAATACGAGATAAAATCGTAACTCCATGAAGGAGCCCAGTTTACAGAAATATACACTGGAGGATGACTGCTGTATCGCTTTCAGGAGATACAAATGTCATCCACCGGTGTATATTTCTGTACCCTGGGCTCCTTCACGGACTAACTTACATATGACAAGTCCCCATAATACCAGTTTCTTGTCAATATCTTTTTGCTGCTTTGTCAATATCAAACAAACCAAAAAATAAAAAAAATCAAATTCAAATAAATGAATGAATACATTAAAAATATATTATAATAAGATATATGCTGACATCTTTGTTGTTTATTACCGGCCTTTAACCACTACTTGCAACATTTCTTCATAAAATTTGACTGTACAAATGCAGATGATAATTTATATGCAAATTTAGTCCAAAATACGAGAAATGCATGGATTTCTATGTGTTATATTTTTATTTTTTCACTAAATAAGGCACATCTAAAGTATACGATCATGTGGAAGGTACAAAATCTCAAAGAACATGATTACTTTTTAATTAAGTTTATTTTATTTTTATTTTATGATTCAAAGTAGGGAATTAAGGAAGGCCAGCTTTTCTGTAGGGTTGCTTGAAATCGAAGTGCAATTGAGCTTTATTATGAATGTTACAAAAAACGCAGTAAATATTATTGATTATATTGTGGCAAATTTGACCATAGACCTACTAGACTACTCTAGTAGGTCCATGATTCGACTTGCCTACCGTGAAGATGAAACAAAACTTGGAACAGGCTCCATCTCCATCATTACTTGTCTGGGACCCGGGGGTTGGTAGAACTCGGATCAGGTGCGATCGACTCCAGGGGATGGGAAACTCAGTGCACATCCGACTTCTGGGAAACAAACCACCTCCTGCATTTGCTTTTATCCCGACTTTTTGGGACTGATTGATGACGGCCATCAGCGTCAAGCATCCATTGTTGCTTCTCTTGTCTCATTTTTTTGGGGGGGGGGAGGGGGGGTGTCCATACCCTTCTCGCCAGGGGCACCGAGAGGCAGAAAGAATCAGTCAAGAATCATTTGAAGTCACGTCTGGTCGAGTGTCATGGTCAATTGTCAGCCTCCCTATCATTACAATATCATTACAATATCTATTGAAGTCGAAAATAAAATGGGGAGTTACGGCGGTTTTTTGTTTTTGTTTTTTGTTTGTTTTTGTTTGTTTTGTTTGTTTGTTTGTTTGTTTGTTTTTGTTTTGTTTGTTTGTTTTTTTTTTGCGTGAACCTTGCTTTGAGTGTTGTAAGTTCTATAATGCAAATGTCATTACTGGTGACCTTGTCAGGTTTTCTATGCTGTACTTATCTAATACTCTGTCATGAGCACTTAGCAATATGTGGGGATTAATGTTCATAGTTTTATGGAAATGAACATAAAGGTTACTGTCGGTTTATTTAGAATTGTACACTGATATAACACTGCCAGCTTTAATTTGCCCAGAAGTGGACTTTCCAATTTTTAGACTGCAAGAACCCTTAATATACATATGCTTATTTCTCGAAAATCTAATCCAACTGATCACCCTCCCCCCCCCCCCCTGTCTTCCAAGGTCACGTGTTGCAAGACGTTAACCATCACAAGCACCTTGGACTCATAATTCGTTCAGATTTAAAATGGTCCGATCATATATCCCACATTTGCAACAAATCAAGCAAACTGATCTACATAATGAAGAATTTGAAATTCAGTTTGGATAGAAGAACTTTGGAAACTATTTGTATCTCTTTCATGCACCCAATTTTGGAATATGGTAGTCCAGTTTGGAGTGACTACAGCATATGATAATGAAAAACTAGAAAGTATTCAATTAGATGCCGCTCGTATTGTTACTGGTGCAATGCATGGAGCCAGCAATGCTAAGTTACACGAGGAAACCAGATGGTTCACTCTGGTCAAACGTAGGGAAATATCCAAATTGACTTTAATGCATAAACTTGTAAACAACCTCGCTCCCGATTCAGTATGCTCCATCAATCATTTATAGTGCGTCTACTCCAGGTCCTCAAACCCATGCTACCCGTCAGAGGTTTGATATTCCTCATTTTCGTGCTCGAACCGACCTTTGTGATACATTATTTTTTCCTTCTACAGCCAGGTTCTGGAACCAACTTCCCCTCGGGACTCGGATTTCTCCTTCATTACATACATTTAAATCCAAAATAATCCAAAAATCCCTCGTCCAATAAAATTTCAGGAACTTTATAACATTGGCGATAGATTCCTTTCAGTTCAACATACACGTCTTCGTCCAGATGCAAACCAATTAAATTCGCATTTATTTCAAATTGGTGTAAAGGATTCTGCTAAATGTTTTTGTGGCTTACATAGGGAAGATATTATGGCATTATCTTTTTTTATATGTCCCTCATATTATGCTGCCCCACGATCAGCTTTGCATGACTCGATTTTTCGTTTTGTACCATTTACCTTACAAACAGTATTATATGGCTCTCATGTGGCTTCACTTGAGCAAAATGTCGAAATTTTTCTAGCAGTGCAAGAATATATTTCCAGGACGGATCGTTTTAACACTATAGGTATTGGCTGATTTTGCAAATTCTATTTGGCCTAGCATTTTTATTTGTATGTACTTTGATTTTGGATCTATGGTTGGTTTAATTTATCACTTTGGTGGTAAACATCTTGCCGTACTGTCTGTATCGTCTGTGTGTCAGCCGTCTTCTGTATGCATGTGTTTGTGTGTTTGGTATTGTCCTGTTCATTTGTCCTTTCCAGCAAGAGGGATTTACATAGGACTTCGTCTTCTTTCCCAATTGTTGAATTACTATTGTTATGATGTGCGCTGTAATGTCCAATAAAATACGTTTAAACCAATATATATGGAATCTTAGTTTAAATTTGAATTTTGCTTTTTGTTGTATAGGCCTATTGGTGCATATAGAAGAACATGCAAGTTCTCTAAGTTTTGCTATTACAAGCAAAAACTTGTGGCACCTTATTCATTCTAATTCTTTGTTTGAGGATGCATTCTCATTTTCTAGAATGAAATTCAAAAGTAGTAACTCACTGCAGATCACATGACCTAGACATAATACAAGTATTGAAGTAAATTGTGATGCGCCTGCATCGATGACGTGAAACATTGACATTTAGACAAAATCAAATGTGCCCAAGGGATGTTTGATTATACGTCACGTGTGATGTGAAACAACCGCGACGAACGTAAACAAACAGGGCACACCAGGCCAGGTCGCAGTGTTGCCAACCTGCCAAACTTAAAATCCGGGAGATAAAAAGTAAAATTACGGGAGGTTGTTAAATTAATACGAAATATAGAAGGGAAATATTGATGAAATTCCGGGAGGTGACTCAAAATTGTCAAAAATCCACACTTTTTCAAGTATTTTCAGCATAAAATTCCGGGAGTCTCCCGAGGAATCCGGGAGGGTTGGCAACACTGAGGCAGTAGGCCTATGCCAGGCTACAGTCTTTCGGAGTTCACCGTGGAAACGCCTTTTCAAGCGTAATTTATTTTAAGAACTACCGCAGTAGCTACCACAACGATCTTCCTCGTTCAGTTTAAGCCATCCGGGCACCTACCTACAATGTATTCAACGATCTTCTTGCTATAATTTCTGAATAAATAGGCCCACAGAAAACCCATTCCAATCGGCAAATTTAACCTTCTCGCGCCGTTATTTTATTGTGAAATTGAGCAAAGACAGCGGTTGATTGTAAAATACGCATTCCAGAATTGGGAAAGGTTTGAGTTCAATAAAATAATATTATGTTTAAACCAAAGGTTTGTGTCCATACCGCACAGACTCTGCACTTTACCGGCACCCCATCTGGTGCCCACAGGTGGTTGGTTTCACGTTTGCATGAACTGTTTGCATATGCAGCGTTAACTTATGGTAATTAGGCCGGGGAGGGGGGGGGGGGCTGCTCAGGTAGGTTGGGGGTCCCTTAAGTTATGACATCGTCTTGGCATCATCGCATAGGATGCAAGTTTGAGGGCTGCAAAAGAGACCCCAACCCAGCCATCTGATTGGTTGCAAATTGGCAGGCGTTAAAAAAAGCATCATGTGAAAATCCAGTCTGTGGAAACTTGAAGGCAGTTATTTGGCGTTGTTAGAACTGAGACAGAATCATGCTTTGTTAACTTGGTGCTACGCTCGCCTCAGCTTATGGATTAAAGCTGGTAAGTAAGCTTACCATGGGGCTATCGTTGGGTACAAAACCTTGACACAAATTTAATTACAGAATTAAATGTGGATTAGGCCTATAAGAAAGTCCATTTGGAATTTCCATTTTCTTGAGCTTGACACATCCCTGGTTTATTTCTCCACGGAGGTAACTTACCTCTGGCTCTGAGTAACGAACGAGACCCAGTCCTGTGGTAAATTGGTGGTAAGATGTTGTGCCTCAACTTCCAAAGCTGCCACATCTCAATATGAGGCAGACGCGACTTGCGATCAACAAGTTGGGGCATCCCATCTAAGATGATTCATGACGTAAAATCGTTAAATCAAGTAAAATTTTGTTTGCTTAATGTCTTTAGTACAGAAATGTAAATGGTTCTTAGCTTATCATCATATATGATGCGGTTTAAACCCAAGGCCATTTTTATAATAGGGTAGGGATGGGGGGGGGGGGGGGTTGCATGCACACATCATCCTGTCAGTCATCAGTCTCATGTGTGCATGCCACCCCCACCCTATGATCAGACAAATATTACAAACTGCAATATGACCTCGGTTGACTTGTACAACATTTACGTCACTACTTAAATTCCCAATCATGCCTTCAATCACAAACCACAAAATTTTAATATTATAAAAGCCTGATCAAGTCATCGTCACACAAAATAACCTTGCCCCCCCCCCCCATAAGGCCCCATAAATGGACAACTATATTTCTTTTTAGTTTTTTTTTTAAAGATTTTTTTTGGAGGGGGTGATATATTTCAAAAATCTATTAAATAAAGATATCCAGGGTTGTTTCTTTCAGATTATGATGTTAAATGGATCAAATTTGTGAGTTGAGTTTGACCACGGCCTTTAATAATTAAAAGTATATATAAATATATATATATATATATATATATATATATATATATATATATATATATATATATATATATATATATATATACATACATACATGCATATGTATATATATATAAATATATATATATATATATATATATATATATATATATATATATATATATATATATATATATATATATACATATGCATACATAGGCCTATACATATACATATATATTGAAACCTTTTTTCCTTTGCCTTTTTCCCTTAAGCTAAGACACGTCGACCCTTTTGTTATGTGGTCTGGAAATGAGAAACATAAAAATTGATAACGATGCCTTTGACTAATGACAATCCAGCCAGACAGCTGGATGGCAAGTCTTAAATTACAGTAAATGTTTATTCAGTTGTATTTTTTGTATTGTGTATAGATCTGCAATATAATTTATGTTTAATTTATGGAGCGTTTTGAAATACATTTTGTTTAAATTTATTCCAGGACAGCAGCATAGTTTACCAGTGGCAATGATATTCATGTTGAACAAGTACCACTGGATAAGTCACCATCCATATGCCAGGAGACTGCAATGGAGATTATAGTCTTCAAAGACGACAAATAGCCTATACCGTTTAATTTTTGTCATACGGATTGACACCCCCATGCTGTTGCATCAGAGGTACATGCAAGACTGCGTATGCGCTCAGCATTTTCCAGAAAAAAACTGCCCTTCTGAGATCCCAAATATCAGTCGACCATGAAAGAAATGACTGCTTTAAGATGCTTGAATCAGAATTATAAAGTCCACTGTTGAATGGTGTTGCGTGCACGGCTTGGCATGCCCTAGAATACACACGGGCATAAAATTTAAATTCCATATTTTTAACAATTGATCCATACTTACTAAAAATATTGTTTTAAATAAATATTTCGGGTTAACATGACCTATTTTCCAATGTCATTATATATGCACTTTAGTGACGACAACTGTTTCATTATGTGCAGAAAGGTTAAGGCTTAGGCCTATGATATCATTTCAAGTGTGCTGACCTACGGTCACAGAGTTTATCTGTTGGTCCATATTCACTTTGTCAAACTGTCAGCAGAGCATTAAGGTTATTTTTGCCGATTGGAATGGGTATTTCCGTATTTCGAAATTACAGCAAGAAGATCGTTGATTACATTGTATAGGATATGTATATGAGGCTGGTGGCCATCTTGGATATGCAGATGATGTTGTTTTCAGCTATATTTCTTTTTAGTTTTTTATTTAATCCAGTAAGAAAGTGGATTAATTTTGACCCAGATATTCTGTGTTTTGTACATTTAACTTAGAATGCAATTCACATCCAATGTTCATGCTTTCTGAAAGGGATACACATTATTGCAAACGGTGGCCATTTTTTTATTTATGCAAATTAGCAATTTCCCCAAGGTTGAATTTGGTAGAATTTTTTCCCAAGCACATTGGAGCCTTATGAAAATTTACAAACAAAATCTGGTTGTTAACTTGAATGTCTAGGTTAGGCCAAATTTTGGTCAATTTTTACTGGGCTAATATACCCAGGCTGCTCGAACTTCGAAGCCTGCCCTGTGGTTTCTGCTGTAGGCCTACCCGCGAGGTGATTTTGTTTGCGCTTTTATCGATCTAATTTGCCATGTTAGAATCAGAATAAACCATAACGGGACGGAATTCTCAGGAATTTGATGGCCCAAGTCCGCCGTGTCCGATGGCCATCAATTTTCTGATAATTCCGCCCCGTCGTGATTAATTCCCTAATTCTAACATGGCAGCGGCAGTAATGCCCCCGTTTCACTGTTGTACTTGTAAGTTGTAGCCAGAGCTATTATATTTTGATCTAGGCTAATCTGTCCTGTGATGTTAACACTGTAATTCACATGCACACACGCTTGCCGCAAATGACCAAATTTTCACTTGAAATCTACAACGTCATGACTTCGATACAAACACACAGACTCCTCAAAAGTGCATTAATCATTTCAGTCATTTAATCTAAAAAAATCAGTAGAAGTGCACAAAAGTGCATGATCATTTCAGTCATTTAATCTAACTATGAAAAGTGTGTTTGAAGTGCGCTCCTGCAAATTAACAAGACTTACGTTTTTAGAAGTGCATTCCCTTCAGTAGCACTTCCAGATAAGTGCACTGTGCACAGAGGAACTCAGGAAGTGCGTAAAAACTGAAAAGTGTGCACTTCTTTCCACTTCCTTATGGACTGGGTTTTGTACATGGTCTCAGTAAATTTTGCTTGAATTCAGATGTGGCTAATACTAATAGGGGCATACTATAGGTATTAGGTCACACCCAAATTAACTGCGGATGACATTAAATTCTCGTCAACTGTTTGTTGCCAACCTGACAAAAATGAAAGCTATTTCGGACATTAATTTCTCACTACCTGTAAACCTGCTTGATCATATTTATTATTGAAATATATGTTTTACGGATCATGTTTTACTCGTCGTTTTTAGCATTTTTGTCACACAGCTATATTGCTCGCGTGCCTATATTTTGTATTGATCAGCTGGTCGAGTATAACACGATTATGTATCATGACCTATGTGCACTCTGCAATCTGGTCAGTTTTAATGTGCACTTCTGGCCTCTAACAATTCATTGTGCACCTCCTGGCGTGTAATTTTTTACTTTATTCTACTGAAGTGTTCTTATTCTCAGCTTTTTCCATGTATATATTGATCATCTGTATGACTGCAGGATAAACTTCAGATTCTTAGAAATGCAAATATATGTCTGTATCGAATTGGTGTACCTACCAGTGGACGTTTCTAATTCATTTATGTTAAGAGCATGATGTTTTTAATATCATTGCTATTCTTCTGAAAATACAGTTCAAATCCATACCATGCTAACTTTTGATGTGTACCGAATGTAAACTGAACTCAGCGGGAGGAAACGCGCAGATATTTATTGTGCAAGTACAGCCTGTACTTGCACAATGTACTACAGGTCACGATTGAACTGATATATTTCCAGTTTCATAGTCATTATTTTATATATGATCAGTATCTCATTATCTACATTATTTCTTTTCGCTTTTGTAATTGTATTTGTGTCTTTTTGCCCAAAACCACTTTCTAGTAGTCAATACTCTATTCCGCAGTCCGAACTCTTTACTCTCCATAAGCTAACCTGTCCCTGTCTAACCTATAGGCCTATACATATGGAATTACTATACTATTGTCCATATTGCACACGTTCCTCTGTAAAATTTTGACATAGGCTGTATCAGCCCAAATAAATTAAAGGGTGTTCAGCGGGTAACTACTCAACATATTTCGGAGCCTTTTAATGTATATAAGCCTATTTTTCACCGTTGTTAATCTGTTCGCTAAGTTCCATGTATTAGGCCTATAATTTCCCGTACTTCAGCTTATCTGTGAAAGATTTCGGCAACCTTGTAATCCAACATTTGTGCAATATCCATGTTGTTTTGCTGGTTGAAGTGAGCACACAACAGATCTCCGTAGTAGCAGGTAAAAATTCTTACAATTCGCTCAGTCATGGGTTGTTGTCTTGAACAATACAGGGCGGCCATTGGACTCTTCAGACTTCAATAGGCCTGTATCGAAATTAATGCTGCAACTTAACATTGATTATTGCCCAGTTGACCAGATTGGTACATTCTTGTCGATTCTCGCTCTATATTTTCTAATTCTGCTTTATGTTTTTTATTCGTGCATGCTGCATGCCCTAATGGCAATTTATTAATTCTTCTTTTCAGCTGTTGACATTGTCGTAAACCCTAGACTGCAGAACATTAAAAAAATAAATAAGTAAATCAATCTCGGTCATATTAATATCCGTAGCCTCAACAGTGATGGAAAACTGGATGAACTTTATGTTTGCGCCCAATCTGAAAATATGGATATAATCACATTGTCTGCAACGTGACTCGATTTGGACAGGCCCCGGCGGCGGCAGCGGCTCGATCTACTCTAAAGATTCATCACCCATCACCCGCCGTCTTGATCTGTAATCGCCACATTGTAAATGTGTATGGACTAAAATTTTTACTGATCGTGGCCTGGTTCTAGTTGGGGCTCACTACCGTCCACCCGCCAGTTGGCGATAGGCCTAAAAGGGGACGCATTTTTACATGATCTGTCTGACTATATCCAGAGCCTTGGAATTTACCCCCCCAATTCTCATAACAACTCACAGGCGCTCGTAACGTTCAGTCAGTCAAGCACTCGTGCAAATATACGGGGGGGGGGGGGGGAGGGGGGGGAAGGATGGCTGGCAGAGAGGGTGAACCTGGAACATCTGTACGTACAATGGCCCACATAGGGCCTTATTTGCAATAAAGTATTGTGTATTCATCTGTGCAGTCAATCATTCGTACTAACAAAGTATTGGTATTGTGTATTCATCCGTGCAGTCAATCATTCGTACTAATAAGATGGGAGATGGTAGGCTAAAGTAATATAAAGGCACTACGTCGTCATATGGAGCTCGTACAGAGAAAGGTTTGAAACGAAGCCAGGGGCGTATCCAGGATTTGAGTTAGGGGGGTTTCCAAATTTGATGGTACAGGAACTGCGAGCGGCCGAAGGCCGCGAAGCTGTGCTAGGGGGGTCAGGGGGCATGCCCCCCCCCCCCCGGAAAATTTTGAAATTGTACATCTTAAATGGTGCATTCTGAGGCCTAAAAATGCTCCTATTTATCATTTTTGGCAACCAATAATAAAAAAAATTCGAGGCTATTTTGAACAAAAATACAAGGAATTTTCAATATTTCTAGTTTGTAATAAATGTCGTGTAGGCCCTATATTTTGTACTGTTAAGAACATGCACGAAAAAATGCAACATTAAGAATTCAATGAGCACCTGTCTTAATAATTAATTACTAATCAAATGGAATAATAATATGTATTCATTGCAACTTGAAGTAGCAACACGTTAATCACTTATGATAAGATGTGATGAGAGATGGTTGACGTATCTGCAATAGTTTATTGCAACAAAAAAAAAAATACAGCAACGGGTCATTCTGATCTTTATTGAGAGGTACCTTGACGGTCTGGTTAATATAACCTGTCAGTTCCAAAATTGAAACAGATCAATGGCTTGCCTTGGTGTACTTTGCATGTATAATTCAAGCAAAATACCTGACGATTTCCAAGGAAAGCTGTTGACTGAGGCCATGGTTTCTGAAACTAAAATTAGACTCAATTTGCTGATACTTAAAGACAATTGTAACTTTTTTTCATGTAAAGTGTGAATATACAACAAAAATCTTACAAGTATAGTCTATAAAGACAATTTTTGTTGCTTATAGCAGTGAACAAAGAGGTAATACTTCATAGTCCAGCGTCACTTTCCTGCATACTTCATTGTCCAGCGTCACTTTCCCGCGAATCTTACAGCATATGTGCCAGCTGCATTTTCCTTGGGTTGCACCTGGCAAACTCGTTGATTATTTCCTCTGGGTCTACAGGAATATCCCTGTGGACATGCATTAGAGTGAGACCACTCAAACGATTATTTGTCATGGTAGATCTTGATGGCAACTTGATTCTCTTTAAGCCACTAAATGATCGTTCTGCCGAGCACGATGTCACAGGTAGAGTACAAAGGATACCTAAAAGCACCTTGATATTTGGAAAAATACAGGTGGTGTGTGGCAGTGCTGCTGAAGGCGATGTAGGGAGACAATCTGGACCATACTGCTCGTTTTGATTCTGCCAGTGAACAAGCCAAGTGTGGATTTCACTATTTACACTGCCTGGCGACGGCAAATCCTCCATATAAAACTCAGCAAGCCTGTTTATCTTACTGATGGCTTCCTCTCTGGGTAGTGAAACCAAAACTGAAGGTACTAAAGTTAGACCCTGAAGTGACTGCCTGCTTTGTGGGGTAAAACGACCTTTCATTTCGGTCAACAGATGATCCAACAACGGGATGTTGATTGCTCGCTTATAATACTCCAGAGGCGTGTCTGCCTGCACGTTGTCTCTATGCCTCTGTCTTCCACATCTCCGGGGTATGGAGGGAGCAACCCCAACACTTTCGCACATTGTGACCACTTCATCATACCTAAAATTACACAGGTGATTTTGCCTCTAAGAATAATGATTGAAATATTCGGTAGTAAAATATTCCTCGCTTATCTATCAAGGATAAACGTTCATAGGAAAAGTCGTTTATCCCATAAAGATGCATTAAGGAATGAACGTGAAAACCACAAATGAATGCTAATTAAGTAAATTGAAAGGCAGTTCAAAAATCATTCTAAAATTATTCAGTACTTATTCCCATCATTATATTGTCACATGCTTGTAAAAATGGCTTCTATAAAAATCTTAAACGTGTTATAAAGTACACACAACGATATCACTTTGCCTCTTTCATTGATGAATTTGAAACTTAGCCAACAGCTAGTTTTGGCAAACTTTGCACGTACTGGACGGAAAGTGCACCAGGGCAAGCTGTTGACTGAGACCATGAACTGCATTTAGACGAAGTATGCTGGTAGTGTAAACTTTGAATATAAAATCATCTTAAAGCTAGAATTTATTTCAAGACGACTAAAGTTCACTGTTGCTTATAAATGGCAGTGAAAGAATTAATTGGCTACGTATATATATGACGTAGGCTAGATATACACGTAGCAAAGATAAAATTTTATATTGTTGGTCTTGATAACGTGACTTGCCTATTTTTTTTTTTTTTTTACATGGTATAATTACATGTATGCACATACTGGGTTATATTAACTTGAACATCTACTTCATAGTAGAGTAATGATAGCCAACCCTCATCTGCAGTTAAATTCCGATTGAACTTACCATGTATTGTGGTGAGTATCAATGTTATCCCTGGTGTCTTGTAAAGCAGCGGCGACTTTGTCCACCTCCTTCACTGCGTCTATGATGTCCTGAGCTTCTCGCTGTAGGTTACTTGTCAGGGCTTTCAAGTAACCAAGGCAACAGTTTGTTATCACTAATGCACAGATGAATTCTGTGGAGGTAAGGCACAATAAAATACCTCGTGCATCTGTTAACGAGTCAGTTGACCATTCTCTTGGTCCTCCGTCGCCAATTCTAGTCATGCAGTCTACTACTGATGGATGAAGGTCCTTGAAGGTTTTCAGAGCATCTAAGCGCTCCACCCAACGAGTACGACAGAGATCTTTGAGCTTTCGCTTTTCTGATTCAGGCTGCGTATCATCTGTGCTTCTGTCTAAGGCGTTCTGACGCTTGGGATGAGCATCAAAGAATTGTCCTGTTCGACCCACAAACCCCATCATATTGCGAACAACTGAAAAAAATATATAGGGTTCGATTTAGAATTTCAGTTTTGCATGGGAATTTGATCAGCCTCAGGGCAAGCAGGACATGGTAAAAAAACATTGCAAAATGCCAAAATCCCTGTCAAACACAGCTAGCCTAATTAATTGAATTTTGCATAGCAACAGTACACCGCTCATTTTGGGTACCAAATTGCTATGTAAGACCAGTTAAATAGTTTCCTTATATATATTATATATATATATATATATATATATATATATATATATATATATATATATATATATATATATATATATATATATATATATATCATGTAAATATAAATATTCATACAAATATGTCATATGTACACAATTTGAATACCTATCATATTATGACAACGTGGTGAGAAAACCCTTTTGGAAAATTTTGTCAACTTTTTTTTTCATTTGGGTACAAAATTTATTTGATTTGATTTTGGTCAAACACATGAAAATATTAAAATCAACTAATAAACAAATAACAAATACTCACGCGTATTTTGAAGTGACTGCACAACCACCAAATTTAGGCAATGAGATGCACAGTGGAGATACAACGCCTTTGGGTATGTTTGGGTGATAATTGCAGCTGCTCCATTTACGGTGCCGGCCATATTGCTTGCTCCGTCGTAGCACTGGCCATGCATAAGATTTAGTTGCAGGCCCATATCCGAGATTGATCTGGTGATGGCTTCCGCAATAGCACTACCTGTAACTCTCTCCATCTCTTTTGAAGTCCACCAGATCTTCTCTAGGTACTTTGGTGACAGGAACGACATACCTGGCAAGAAATTTGGAAAAAAATCTTCATTCGTTTTACATCAATTTCACGCTTTGTATATATTTACTCATTAATTAGACTTATTCAGACAGCTGTATAATTACTTCACAGACTCGATGAATTATGGCTTCTTTTAGGACTGGATTTGTTTAGTTTGAAATGGACATCGCACATGAGCATGTCGGGAGAGAAAGAGAGAGGAGACATACAGAGAGTCCGCAGATCATTGAAAGGGCCTACATCGCCGACAGCCATAAAATTAGTGTGAACGATGTGTTGATACCAGAAAATTAAACCCAAATTGATATAATCATTGTGCAGATATAAAGTTCATAGAAAGGACACTTTAAATTCGTTGGCATTTGTTTTAAAACTCGGTCATTCTTAAAAATTCGTTTCCTGTAATATCATGCGGTCTAACGCTTATGAGGCCTACTGGAAAATCCTAGCAAGTTGGCTATTATCAAGATGAAATGCAAAAGCTTAGAAATTATGATATTTAAAGGGACAGAGGGCCTGTACAATTTGTTTACACACAAATTGTAACGCAGGCTATCATAGCCTGTTAAAATTAAACTTTACATCTCTCACCTTAAGACAAGACTAAGCTGCTCCTTGTTATAACAATCAGTCACTTCGTCGGCTGTGACGGTGTAGAACTTGGCCTGCTTAACACGGTCTAGGATCTGCTTCCTGATATAATTTCCAATAATATTTATAAGCTCATTTTGTATTATACTGCTAACATAAGTAGCATTGGCAGGAGCAGTTTGCAAATGTTGTTTCAAGACTGAATCTCCACGTTTGGTAGCGTAGGCCAATAGAGCTCTAAAATTTCCATGGTTTTCAGAGTCAGTGGGATCTGCTTCAACATCGACACTACTGTCTCTGTGTCCACGGAGTGGAATGTTCTGCCGTCCACATAGGAGCACTGTGTCGATAATGGGTTCTAACTTCCTCCTATTTTGTTTGATGCGATCCCGTAAGGCCTTATCTAGCTGACCAGAAATGTCATCCTGCTTCCCACTCATCACACTGACGAAGCTGGCTGCTCTCGTAATGGCATTCTTATGACTCTCCTTTTCGTCATGCTCAGTAAGCTTTGTTATTGCTTTGGTAAAAAGTGTCAAGGGCCTACTTACTAGCATCCCTAAGTCACGACCGTCCTGGCCCTGGCCAAACAACATACATGGTAAGCAAAATCCTCCATTAGAGTCCACACCATAGCAAAGCCAACTGTATTTCTCCAGCCAAGTGTACATGAATTTTCTGTTCTTCCCATATTCTACACGTGGTGGGAAATTAAAATCACGGCGAGGTTTGAAATGATTTATTAACATTTTGTACTTGTCCGCATCTGATAAACTTTGCCTCACACGAAGTGGTGCTACTTTGGCTATGTCAGACATTATTTCTGATTCATTTTGCCGCGGTTCGTGTATATCCACTTCTGGCAAGCTTCATGAGCACTGCTGCCACTAAATGAAGCCATATCTTGCTCAGTTTGGCCTCTAGTTTGGTCTCCATGATGACTATCTAAAAACAATTTTTATAAAATCAATGAAGGGTAAGTAAAAACTGTTGTTAGGCAGCAGTGATCTGATAGCAGAATTTGTTTATTAAATGTTATGATTATGTGATTGTCAAATATTACCAGACTGTCAACAATACTTTACCTGTTGAAGTTCTTGTAAAATGATTGAGCAGAGATGTCTGCTTCATTGCCTTCAATTTTTTCTCTGCTGGCGCCTCCATGACAGCAGGCCTAACGTTGCCTGCAGAAGGCAACCCTTACGAATAGGCCTCATGAATTCTTACTTTGGTCATTGTCCGCGGTATCAGGGAAGGGGTATTGGATATAGGCCTATGCGTGAACAAGATTAAAGTAGGCTAACTTTATAGGCTGTATGTAGTCTAACGTTAAGGTTATATTCACATTTGAGGCCAAATGAAAGTGAACAGTGGTTTGTGGTAACGCTAGGTTGGAAATAGTTGCTAATTTCTCGCAATTTGTGACAAATCAGCCCGTGAGAAGGAAACCCTTGTTTGGTGAGGGGGTGGGAGGTGGGGGGTGGGGTTGGTTTCCGGGCAACCAGGAACCCCCCCCCCCCTGGATACGCTAGTGGAAGCTCACATCTGGACCACCATCCCGCTTCACGTTTGACATGATTTCTCCGTTTCTGTACATACCAACTCACTAATATTAGAAAATAATGTGTTCAGATTGGATGGAGAATACTACATACAGAAAAAAGGATGTGTGATGGGAAGTAAATGTGCGCCAACTTATGCAACGCTTAGTCTTGGATATCTAGAAGTTTTATTATATGAAAAACTTAGAAATACATCCGAATCCTTCGCCATGTTTTTTAAAAGGAACTGGAAACATTATCTAGATTACTGTTTTATAACGTGGACAAAGTCACTGTCAGATTAACACGATTTTCACCAACTTTTAAATCAGCTTGAACCAAGTATTCAACTTGAAATGAAATATACTCAATGTGAATTAGAATTTTTAGACTTGAAAATTCTTCAAAATGATGGGAAGATTTCATTGGACATATACGACAAGAATACAGATACTCATCAGTATGTGCCATTCAATTCATGTCACCCACGGCACACTAAGGCAAATATCCCATGTAATGAAGCAAAAAGGATCTGTATAATTGTAGAAAATACAAATAGAAAAGCAACGCGTCTGGATAAACTGGGAAATTTTCTAAAAGTCAGGGACTACCCAGATTCACTCATTTCAATGGTTATTCAGCGAGCCTTAAGTGCAACACAAGAATCATTAAGAAAAGACCGCAAAAATCACACGGGGGACGACAAAAATCTGGTCATGATCACAAGAGACAGTCCTAACAATCCAGTGATAATACCACAAATACGTGAAACCCTTAAAATCTTGGAAATGGATCCCTCACTTGGAGAAATATTTAAAAATCTGAATTTTATTTCAAGCCAAACACAGCCTCGTAATTTAAAACAAATTCTTACGTGAGCAAACTTTGAATCAAGGGGCAGTCAAGGCGGGAGCAAAAAATGTGGACTTCCTCGTTGTAAGAATTGTATAAACACGATAGTTACTGACACAATTTCGCTGGACACAACAGCAAAGCTACCAAACTTTCAAATTAGAACAGAAATGGACTGTTTGAGTAAACATTTGATTTATGCGATTGTCTGTAGAGGATGGAATGAGGTATACATAGGATCTACAGGCAACGACCTACGCAGGCGCATGACAGTACACAGGCAGCAAATACGGCTGCCTGATTACACGGCAAATCCAGCTGAGTGAACATATTGATAGTTATATAAATGATAAGATTTTTTGAACTTTTTCTCTTGCTTTTATATTATAAATAATATAAAAGCAAGAGAAAAAGTTCAAAAAATCTTATCATTTATATTTCAGCGGCGGCGGCACGGGCAATCGTGGAGGGGGCTCTGATAGCCTCCATCAGCCTGCGACCTGTCAACCGCGTCACCTCCCCGTTGAGGGCTGGGACAACCGCAGGTAACCTTCGGACCCACTCCGTCGACCTCTGACCCTCTGGGAGCAACATCTCTGCGGCATACTTGTGGCCGAAGAGTCTCTCGGCCAGCGTCCGGTTGAAGCGCTCCACGATGCCCTGGTCCCGGTGGGTATCGACCCGGCCGCGTCTCACCTGGACGTCATGCCTGGTCAGCAGCTGGGAGACAGCGCCCATGAACTCCCTTCCGGGGTCGACCTGCAGCAGCCTAGGCCACTTCAACGGCCCCCGCCTGTAGATGCGGGACAGAGCGGCCGCTACCTCCGTTGCGGTCTTCGAGGTCAAAGGCTCAGCCTCCCTGAACCGGCTGGCGACATCCACGACGGTCAGGGCATACTTGTAGGTCTTCCGCCCCACCCGGTCATGCGGCAGAGACAAGAGGTCTGCCTGGTGGACGGAGTGGGGCGTTTGAACATCAAAACGCGGCCGGGGGATATGGCGAGGGGCCGGCAAGTATATTTGCCATATGGCCTGCCTCTCCATCCAGGCCCGGTCTACATCTTGGGGGGCTTTTGCGGCCGCCGCCAGCTTCTTCATTGGGGCCTCGCCCCGCCAGTACACCCGGGGGCTGTAGTAGATGCTAGAGAGTCTGCTGTCCATAGATCTCGGCGAGGTATTCCAGAAGTGCGACGAGTCTCCAACAGGCACGGCGGCTTTGATCAGGCAACGACCCTGTAGCCGGGCAAAGGCTAGCGGCGTCGCCCTTTAACAATGCGGCATACATGCCCGCCGCCCGCTCATCGCGCCTGAACAGCTCGAGCGTTCGGTGGGCGACGCCCTGAAGGGCGCGAGCAGACCCGGGGATCTTGTCCCGCCGGGCAGCCGCAGACACGTGGAGGAGGACAAAGAAGAGTTCCTCTGCGAGGCACATCGTGGCAATGTATACAGGACCCGCAAAATCTCGGCGGGTGAAAATAATGCCGGCGCCGGAGACTTACACCCGCACCCGGCTCTCGGCATGCCCAGGCCGAGCTTGTACTTCGCCCCGATCGCGCCACGGACGAGAACCCGGTCGACGCGCTCCCGCAGGTTGCGGGGCTTGATGGCCTTGAGCTCGTCGAGCATCTCGCGGTCGCATGCGCTTTTCCCGCCAGGCTGGTCGCCCTGATCGCGGTAGCAGATGTCGTAGCGCATCGCCGTGGCATCGACCTCGTGCGCCTCTTGCCCGGGGAGCGGCCGATCATCCTCGTCGAGCTGGAGCTCGAGGGGGTTGTATGGGCCGGTATATCGGTGGCCTGGGCGCCCCCCCGCTACGGCAGACAGCCAGTGAGAGTCGTGAGCGAGGAACTCGGCGAACAGGCTGCAAACAGCCGCATCCCGGGCGGCGCGCTCGGGGAAGCAAGCGACCCAGGCCATAAAGTCTTCGGTGCCGCCGCTGGCCCGCCAGAGCAAGTAGAGCATTGCATAGCCCGCAGTCATTCGAGCCCCGGGCTTGCACTTGGAGCAGGTTCCACAAAGGCAGAGCGCCGACCCAGCGGGTCAGCTTCTCCCCGATCCCGTGGGGCGGCGCCATGCCGTAACTGTCCCACCATTCCGCCCGGCCGCTGGCCGGGAGGTGGACGGCCACCAAGTGCGTCTCGGGGCCGCCAGGTCAATCGAGGTTGACGATGAAGGAGGAGGGCCGATGCGCAAGGGCCGGCATCTCCCCGTGGAGGCGAACTCCACGCCACCCGGCAGCTGGGGGGAGGCGGTCGAGGTCGTGGTTGCTAAGAGTCTTGGTGCTGAGGTCCATCATAGCTGCGCTAACTATAAGGGGCGAGCTGCTTGTTCAGTAGGAGGGCCTATCGGCGCTTATAGGGCATCATCGCGGGAACGACCACGACGCCCGGAGGGACGAGACCGCTGCCTGGGGTGTGGAGGCCTCGGCCTGGGATGCGCAGACCGCGCCCGGAGGTTCGGGCCTTCTTTGCCGCTGGCTTCTTGGCCGGGGGGGGGGCGATGGTGACCCGAACCGTCTTGGTTACGGGTTTTCTAGCGGCGAGGCGCTGTTTTTGTGTCTTGCTTATCTTCAAGGGCTCCATTGCGGCTGTATTGGCCCGTCTCCGGGTCGTCTAAATAACATTCATCTGGGTGCCGGTGCCCGAGTGGACTAACTGCAGCTCGTTCTCCAAGCTCGACAGCACCCAGAGCTCGAGGTTCGAGACGTCGGTCCCGGCAGGTAGCTTGAAGTCGACTCGCAGATCGGTGCCGGAGGGGAAGCTCTGTTCCTCCATTAACGGCAACCACCAAATTTGGTTCACGCCCTGTCACGTCGCCCGGTCTAGAACGTGCCCAGGCCCGGACACGTGTGTGGATTGCCCCCCAGCGCGGAGGTAGTCGCAGAACACACGGGCGTCGCTCGAGCGCCAAGACTTTCCTGGAAGGCGCTGTTCCTCCTCACCGGCGGCGACGATGACCTGCAGACCCTCGACGACGGGTGCTGCGAAGGTGAGGGGGCTGTAACGCTGCGAAGTCCTGGCCCTCACTTCCTGGAAGTAGACGGCCACCCAACCGCTCGCCCGTCCACTAGGGAGGGTCACGGACGGCTCCTCGTCGACGCCCTTGAGTCTGTAGCGGTACACGAGCTCCTTCTGGAACGGAACGCGGGCGGGAGACCCCGCGGCAATGTTGGCCAGCAGCTCGGCGCGGGCCCCATCGGTGAGTTTCAGGCTCAGGAGGACGAGGTCGCAGCGATCGAACACGAGCTTGCCCACGACCACGCCGTCGTTCCCACGCTTGAGGGTCAACTGGGCCTTCGTGCTGATGACGCCTTTGGGCTGGCGGAAGAAGGCGCTCATGTACCTCAGGGGCAGGGAGGCCCGCACCTTGGCGGCAGCCATTGACAACGCGGCATTGGCTGCGTCTGTGGGCTCGCCGGCCGCGGTGTCCCTGGTGAATGCGGCCGCACTCACGGCGCTCAACTCATATTCGCGGCTCCACTCGAGAAGATCTTTCATGAGGATGTGCGTGCCGAGCTCGGCCTGCGAGACCACGGTCTTGTCGCCGAGCATGAGCTCCAGACGATTGAAGGCGTGAGCGAGACTCGAGAATGTGATGCGCTTCGCCTCCTCGTGGGCGGAGCGCCGTCTGAGGCCTTCACGATGTGGAACTCGCAGTCCAGGTAGGCAGAGCCCCAATCGACGAGGCTGCCAGTATCCTCAACGAGGTAGCTCCACTCGGATTCGGAGAGCGATCCTGAGCCACCTTGGGGCCCGACGATCTTGCCGCGGACCCCGGTCACGCCTGCCATGCGAGCGGCGTCGTTGAAGATATCGATGACGGGCGGGTTGATCTTGGCCATTGTGCTTGCGTATGCGGGAAGGCTGTTTTTGTTCAACACGAAGCGCGCCTAGTGCCATGCCACCTTGATCCGCCGAAGTCGAGCAAGTAGGGGACTCTCCTCGGCCGCTGGGACACCAGCCTCGAGCGCGGCCCGGGCCCACTGCTGGGACAGCTCTAGGAGGCGGCGCATGCGGTCATCTGAGGTGGTGTGACGCAGCTGGTCGGCGGCAGCAGAGCCGAGGGCCTGTGGGAGGACCTTGGACCTCTCGAGCCGGTTGGCGATGGTATCGATGGCACGCCGTCCGCCTGCCTCAGCAGCGCCGGCGGCCGCCTTTAGGGCGGCGTCGCGTGCCGGCCCGGGGATCTTGCCCAGGACCTTCAGGATGCTAGAGCCGGCGGCCTTTAGCACGTCTCCGATCCCGCCGCCGTCGACGGGCGGGTAGCTCCCACCGATCGCTGCCTTTACGGCGGCTGCTGTGCCGGCCGATGCCAGCCCGACGGCGGCGCCGAGGGCCACTGCTTTGGCCACTGCGGGCGCCGCGGCGGCAGTCAAGCCAGGTATTGCGGCGAGAAGAGGGAAGATGCCGCCCTCTACTTCGGCAGGGACTCCAGGGGGCCCGAAGGGATTAAGCGTCGAGTCGCTTATGTGGTTGAGTAGTCCCAGAGGATCCATCGTATCGCCTATGTCGGAAAAGCGGGGGGGGGGTCTAATATGAGGCCCCTTAGGAGGCCTGGAGATAGAGAAGAGCTGTGACGGGTTCGCCTTGGAGGTTGAGACCGGTTCCGTCGTCGGCGCCGACCGTGAGGATGACCTCGCTGTAGATCCCGGGCGGTACATTGGCATATATCAAGGCTGGGGGGACCGACTACTGTTGGAAGCCTGGAAAGGCCCCGCTGGGGAAGCTATACAGAACGTCGCTCGAGCGCCCGTTGAAGACCGACCCGCTCACGAGCGAGCACCTGAGGTAGACCCGCTCTGTCCGTTGGATCTTGGCCACGTTGTCACCTGAGAAGGTCTGTGGGGCGGTTGCCGCCTGGGGGTTGTCGATCCGCTGGCCCTGGAAGCCCAAGAAACGGCCGATGCCCACGCATGTTTGCAGGCCTCGTGAGATCGAGGGCGTGTCCGGGCTTTAATTTTATCTCAACGCGCGACGTGGAGTAATTGGGGGCAATAACGACCCCGTCGCGGTCCTGGCCGGCCTGCTCGAGGAGGTTAGCAACGGTCTCGGCGACGGACAAGATGCCCGCCTGCAAGCTCGAGAGCGTGTAAAGCCCATCGGCGAGGATAAGGACGACTAGACCCGTCAGGCGTGAGGACCTCCAACACGTTGTTACCTAGAACGGCCGAAATGTTGGTCATGGAGCGCCATACCGTTGAGCTGGCCAAGGCGATAGAGCCGCCGTTCGGGAGCTCCAAAGGGGGCTCGAAGCGGGTCTCGAGCCTTCCATCTGTCTTGGGGATCCCCGAGATGCTTATTGGTGTATCGCGCATGTTGCTATCCTACCCGCGCCCCCGCTTCAATTACAGGGCGACGGGGTCGGCGACGCAATCGCGATAGTCTTCCGGGGAAAGGTGGCCCGCGCTGAGGAGGGTGCAGAGGTGATCAATTCCCTCGTTCAGGCTGCTGCCGCCGAGGGGCCGACCGCCTGCCGCTGCCGATGCTGCGATTAACTCGAGGCGTCAGCGGGCGTGTCGGCGTGTGTGACGGCTAGGGGTGGGGCGGGCTCTGGGGCGGCCCTTTCGCCCCGTGGCTGCGCGCCGGCGGTGGCCATCTCATCGACCAGCTGGCGGGTTCCCTCGCGTAGCCGGCGCCCTGCTCCGCCGGGGTCTCCCTGGAATGTTCGAGCTAGAAGGCAACGCCAGGGGCCGACGGCCTTGATCTTCCTCATCCCCATGGGGGTCAAGATTAGGCGGCAGTCGTCCGCTCTGCCCATCTGAGACCCCAACTCGACGAGTTCCGGACGGGTGCACGAACGGAGGAACTCCCACCCCTCTCGGGTGAACTCGGGAGGCACCCCCCGGAGCCCCTCGCCAGTGACTGGAGCCTGGTCGTCCAGAAGGGTCTCAAGGGTCTTGTCGGATAACCGGCGGTCTTCGGCGGGGGGCGGCTGTTGCTCTGCAACATCGGGGGCGGGTGCTTCTGCGAGGAGGCTGCGGAGGCCCAGGTCGGCCATTCCCCGAACCCCTTCCACGCGGCGCTTGAAGTCCTCAAAGACTTGCCCCCGTGCCGCGCCTCCGCATCGAGCTCGGTATACAAATTTCTCCCACGCCTTGGCTGAAGTGTCTCGCCGGGCTTTCAAAAGCTTATTCCGCTCCGCAACGGGTGGAGGGTTTGCCGCGAGTTCCTCGGGGTTCTCCAGGAGGCGCGGCGCCATGGCTCGCAGAGCCTCAGGGCCGAACGGGTCGGTGGGTTTTTGGGGGAGGGTCTCCCGAAACAGGTCGACCTCAGCCGGTGCGGGCACGGGGGCGGGGGCGGGGGTGGCGACGACGGCCTCAATCGCCTCGGTGACCTCGTCGAGCTTGCGGCTCAGGGACGTGGTTATCGGCTTCGCCACCCTGGCGAGGGCGCGGTCTACCGTAAGGTCGCCGAGCGCACGAGCCCGGGTGTTCTCACGGATCTGCTGCTTCGTCTCGGCAATCCCCTCGAGGAGGTCGGCCTGCTTTTCGAGGTCGGGGTTGTCTACCGCCGGCAACATGTGCGGCAAGCCGGGGGCGCCGTCTGCCGCCGCGGGCCGCGGGGCGTCTAGTGCCTGGGTCGAGGCGATCTTGGCGCGGAGTGCTTCGAGCTTGCTCATGGGTGGCATTGTTGTCGCTATCTTCGGCCTTACTTTGGTGTAACACGACGGACCTCCCCAGCCTGAGAGACTACCCCGTCGGCCCGGCGGATTACAAAGAAGGCGTGCCGGTCGGCTCGCCACGCCTCCGTAAAGAGGGCCCCGAGCTCGGCCGCCCTGTCGGCCGGGAAGAGCTCGCCCAGGGCGCCGCGGAGTCCTCTAAGACCGTCGGGGAACGCTCCTGGGAACAATATGATATGCGTGGCGTTCGCCCGGAGGGTGCGAAGCTGGTCGCGGCCGGTTTAGGCCCAGCGGTGCGAGATGAAGGCGACGGACGCGTTTGCATGCCTGCTCCTGGTGAACCAGCGTTCGGCAGCTTGCAGGGCTGAGCCGGGCTCGCACATGCAGTTGTCGAACACAACAAGGCGAGTGCGATCCGGATCGACGTCGGCCGGGTCGGGCGCATCGGCGGGCAGGACGGTCTCGAAGGTCACGTCATCTCCGACGCCGAGCTGGTCGGCCTCGTCGGAGGCCAAGAACTCATAGACGTCGCGGACCAGGGCCCATTTCGGTTCACCGGCGTTCGGTGTGATGACTAGGACGTCTTGGACGGGAAAGTAGCGGTGACCATGTTTTCGGCGGCCCTGAATCAACTCAAGGATGTCGCCCAAGAGGAGGTTCATTATGCACATCGTCTTGCCGCCAAAGGCCGCCTGTGGCGTACATCCGGCAGGGGTGCGGGGGCGCATCGGTGTGGGCCCCCGCCAGAGGGGCGTGCCCGTCGAGGCTGTAAACATACTGCCGCATTGCGATCGTTTCTATTGGAGGCGGGCCCGTCGAGGCTGTAAACATACTGTTGCATGTTTGCCTAATTGTACTTAAAATCATGTTAAAAAAAATTGTTTTGATAGCATGTTTTTGGAATAAATGCTAATGACTTCCATTCTTTTCTGACATGCCCAAATGCACATTTACTCACTATTAAAAAATTACTCAATATTGACAGTATTTTCTCAAGTGCCACAAACCTGACACATTAAGTTGACACATTGACTCAGGGTTGGCAGTTAAATAGAGCTTAATTGTTTGAGGAGTAGGTGTCATCATGGAGTTTGTTTTACATCTCTGGTACAGGATGTACATTGTTGCAGTCCTTGTTAGGATTTTCCTTGGTTTGTACAGGTGGTCTAGCTGCAACTGTTTATTTTACAATCACTGGGACTGAATATAATGCCCCAGCTTGCTTTCACTTCAGTTAAACATTGGCGGATGGTTTAACTAGGAAAAGCTGTCCAGCTAGAAAGGGTATATTTTGGTTCAGGGGTAAGTCAAATTGTTCTTATCTGAACCTGTACTATGAAAATTTGGTAATTATGGTTTGTTTGACAGGTATTCTTCTTTGATATGAAGCTCTGCATTTACAAGCAAAACTTCACATATTTAGCTAATTCATCAATTGCCACGTTCATATTTATTCATTATTATGTGGGTTGTCTTTGCTGAATATTTAGCTTAGGCAAGGAGCCGCTACTCAGAGAGACGTGTACGGGTAAAAGGCTCCGAAACATGTTGAGTAGTTACCCGCTGAGGACCCTTTAATTTATTTGGGCTGATACAGCCTATGTCAAAATTTTACAGAGGAACGTGTGCAGTATAGACAATAGTAATTCCATATATATACAGGTTAGACAGGGACAGGTTAGCTTATGGAGAGTAAAGAGTTCGAACTGCGGAATAGGATATTGACTACTAGGAAGTGGTTCTGGGCAAAAAGACACAAATACAATACTGCCGCATTGCGATCGTTTCTATTGGAGGCGGGCCCGCCAGCTCAAATAGAAACGATCGACAACAGCAACGATGTGGTCCTGGAGCGGTGAACTTATCGGCGGGGGGGTTGGGCCCAGGCGGGCCCGACCTTAGCGCCTACGCGACGACGGCGTTCGTCTATTCAGCCGTCAGCCAGCGGGTGTCCCAGGCAGGTGATACGATGTTCGGAGAGCTAAACCTGGGCGGAAACTATGTGACAGAGGTACGCACTCCCGGAACCAACGACGCTGATGCGGCGAATAAGGGTTACTGCGACGCCGGGGACGCCCGGCGTCTTCTCAAATCGGGAGACGTGATGACCGGCCCTCTTGGTCTCGACGGGGCATCCCTTGTGCTTGAGAACTGGGCCAAGGTCGTTGGCCTTCCGTACCCCGCGGCCCCCGATGAGCCTGCGACGAAAGACTACTGCAACCGCAGCTTCGTCTCCCTCGAAGGGATTGTCGTCCAGCGCCTAGTCAGGTCAAACCTCACGTTCGACCCCGCCTCCCCCTGGTCCGTCGTAAACCTCCCGGACCCTCTGCGCGAACGCGATGCTGTGCCCAAGCAATGGGCCGACCAGACCTACGTACTTCGGGGAGGGGGCTTCCAGCAACTCTTCACGACTCCGGCGTTTAAAACCGCGGCCAGGAACCTGGCGACGGTCAAACGGTCGCACCATACGATCACCAGAATTGAGACCCCCGAAGACCCGTCGGACGTCGCGCCCAAAAGCTACGTCGACTCGACCGCTGCCGCCACGCGCGCCTACGCAGACACGGCAGTGGAGGCCTGGGGGCCCTATACAAAGGGCAAGGCCAGCCGGTCGCGCCTGCAATATACCACTCGGCCGAGAGGGTCCTCCTCGATGCTAAGAAGGTGCTGGAGGTTACCAAGCACGGAGACAAAGCGACGAGCACAGCAACAATTCCCATGACAAAGGGCGCGGTTTATCGCGTCGGCCTATACGGGCGCGTCTACACGGTAACGGCGGCCAAAAAAGAGGCAGCCTCCGGCGTCGTCCACGTCTTCGGTCTCGGCAAGGTGGCAACCCAGTTGTTGACGGTGGACATCCCGGCCGACAAGCGCTCATTCCATGGCGTGGACATAGTTGCAGCCGACGACGCGCAGACACTACAGATAACGGGGGAGCACCTTACGGGGAGTCACCTCAGTGTGGGTTTCACCATGGTCGTCGAAAGGCTCATTTGAAGCGGGGGGGGGGGGGTGATACCAATCGCACAGCGAACTGCAACACGATGGAAGACAAACAGGCATCTCTCTACCCCACCCTCGATGCTGCCACTGCCACTGCCATCGCCGGAAGTCTCCACAGATCCAATGGCTTTCCGGCTTGCAGAGGTGCGCCGAGTGCGCGATCACTTCGAGGCCGAGGCCCAGCGCCATGGAGCCACCCGCCGCCGCTACAAGCGGGCGGCCAACGCCTGTGCCCTTGTGAGCATGGGCGCAAACGTCACAGCAGCCACCTGTGGCGGTGCCGGTGTGGCCACGCTCGCCTCCAGCATAGGTGCGCCGGCCGCCCTCCCCTTAGGGGCCATAGCTGTAGGGGCCGGCGCTGTAGCTGCGGGGGCTGGGCTGGCCGGCAAGCTCGTGCAAAAGAAGATCACCAAGCATGAAAGGGTCGAGACGGCAGCCCGGACCAGGTTTGACACTGTCTCGGCCGTTGTATCGAAGGCACTGGCTGACCAGTGCGTAAGCCACGATGAATACGCAGTCGTGCTACGAGAGGCAGAGCAGTATAGACAACAGAATGCCGGCTTTAGGGTCGCCTACCGCAAAGACGCTTCTGGCGAGACTGCCGAGATCTTGAAGGCAAAAAACGAGCTCCGCGCCCAAGTCCAAGCCGAGCTGATCGAAAAGCTGGCTGGAAAATCACCCTCCCCATAGGCTTTCACAGAGACCGAGCGGCAGTCAAAGAGGTCACTGATACCGGCCTGTGCTGTGTGGCTGTTTATACACAACGCAGCCAGCACAACCACATTTTCATGTGTGGAGAACACGTAGCAGAACAAAATCGGTCTGAAAACTATTTGACGGTCGGATCGGAATGCTAGTCCCCCATTGCGATGCGAAAAACGGGTCGGATTGGAAAGCCGGGCATGTATGCGGCTAAGGTAAGGTTCGGCCGGGGACTACCTTTGGCTGTCTGGGCGGGCCTGACCTGTATGTTTTGCTCTTGGCTGTCCGTGCCGGGCGCCGGTTGGTGTGGGCCCCGCCAGGGGGTGGGCGGGGCCTAGTGCGTTGCCCTTTTCTACCCGATCACACATCCCCAAGGTAGATTCCGCGTTGCCGGGTGTGTATGTACGCGAAACGACCTCGGCCTACATTAGCTTTTGCCAATTGTGTATGTAGGCCTACGTGGACCGGCCTCGGCCTACATTAGCTTTTGCTAATTGTGTATGTACGTGATGTCTTATATGTTTGAGGTTAGGGGTGCGCCAGAACCCCCACTGGGTATACTACTGAGGACTATGCGGAGTCTCAGACCCAACTTTTCTGTGATACTGCCCAGGAGTTTCTTCCATGTAAAGATCGAGGTTATGATTAGACCTAAAGACAAACCCTGGATTACTAGCAATCTTAAGCGCCTAATTCGGAGAAGAAATCGTGCATAGAAAAGATACAAAAGATCAGAAAAAAAAAGATAATGGTAATCCATCCCCGGTCACAGAGAGATTGTATCAATTTCACAAGCGGTACCGCAATGATTTTGCTGTCTCGGCAAACAAAAAGGCTATCCAGGCCTACTTCTCTAAACTTCGGGCTGAATTAGACAGCAAAGAAATATATGCTAAAAAGTGGTGGAATCTATCTAAGTCTGTTTTAGGATGCAAGTTGCACCCAAACATCCCTCCCCTTATCGTAAATGATAGAATCATGTCCAACAATGCTGAGAAAGCCGAAGTCTTCAACCAATTTTTCGACAGTCAATGCAGGATCCCCGAACACGGCGACCCTATTCCCTTACCTGGTTTTGTGTACCGAAAAGAGAAAACGATTTCCAAAATCCTCGTCTCACTTAAAACTAGCTCTATGACAGGTCCCGATGGTCTGGGCAGCTTTCTGTCGAAACAATGTGGCCCCAGCGTTACCGAGTCCCTAACCAAATTGTTTAACAGTTCATTATTTGTGGGGTTCATTATCAGTGGGCGAATTTCCCCATAAATAGAAAAAGTCGAACAACAGTTATCTCAGTAATCGTCAACAAAGGGTTGTCTTACACGGCAAAACCTCTTTATGGTTAGCCTTAGAAGCTGGCGTCCCCCAAGGCTCCATCCTCGGGCCTCACCTATTTTTAATTTACAACAATAACATCGTCGATAATATAACGTGACATCAGGATTTTCGCTGATGACGCTAGCATTCTCGAAATTATCTATGAGCGCGAAGCTTCTGGAGCTTGAATCAATAATGATCTTGGCCATCTATCCATCTGGGGCCGAGTGTGGCGCGTGACACTTTAATAGCGCTATCAAATCCCTCTCGGTTTTGTTATCCTGCAAAAGAAATAAAGAGAAGCACCCTGCTCTATACCTTGGCGATTCTGAAATACCAGAGGCCACAAGCCACTCTCTCTCTCTCTCTCTCTCTCTCTCTCTCTCTCTCTCTCTCAGAACCCCTAACATGCCACCTGCATATAAATCGTATTGTTTGGAAAGCAAGTAAGCGCCTCTTTCTCTCTCTTGAAAGACTCAAATTTAAACTTTCCAGAAAGACCCTGGAAAAATTATATCTATCTATGAGCCGACCAATCCTGGAATACGGGAAAGTTCTCTTCGACAACAGCTGCCAAGAGCTATCTAATCTTTTGGAAGGTTTACAGTACGAAGCAGCCAGAATTTTAACTGGTGCAATGAAATTTACATGTAACAATATGTTACTCGCTGAAATAGGTTGGGAGCCATTACACACACACACAGAAAGTTTTCTAAGCTGGTACTCTTATACAAAATTAGACTTACCCCTCCCCACCTTTATGACTTAATTCCAAACTATGATCTCATGCAGACAGGCCGCCCACTCCGAAATTCACTCCAACTTAGACTGATTAAGTGCAGGACTGACCGCTACTGTGAGTCGTTTCTGCCTGCTACTATTTGTCTATGGAATGGCCTACCGAACGAAGTCAAATTGTCTCCAAGGCAAAATTAACCAAACTTCTATTTTTCTGCCACGACATTCCAAAGTACTGCACGCTACTAGAGATGGTTTTGTAAATAGCAACTACGCCTCGGCCGCTCAAAACTAAATTGCCATTTGTCTGATATTAACATTTTGCCATCCGCAGCCTGCTCATGCAACTGTTTAAAAGAGGATACAAATCATTATCTTCTATCTTGTCCTCTTTGTCAATTACCTAGACTACAACTACTGAGCTCTGTTTCCAATGTGTTAGCTCCTGGTGTTCATCCAAACTTATTGTTACTACCTAGATAGTAATAGACTTATAGAAATCATGCTATATGGCAGTGTTGATCTTCCAAATGAGTCAAACACTATGGTTTTTGCTGCAGTACAATTGTGCATCTCTAAAACCAGACGTTTTTCCAATTTATTTGTATGTAATGGAACATTACAATGATAATTGCCAGCCACTCTACATAGCCCTTTGAACTTAAGATTGGAAACGGATTTTTCTATCGTCCAGTGTGTCTTGTATATCGTATCTTGTTCGTTTGTATGTCTGGAGACCCCCTCGATTAGCCACTTTGTGGCTACTGGGCAATCCAGTTTTTGAAATAAATATGTTTACAATGCAATACAATACCCTTCACATTGCCTTTTTATATCAGTAACGATGTAAACATGCTTGCTGTGATGTTGCTATATGGATCTATTAGGTATCTTGACGTATGTTCTGTTGCTTGGTGTAAATCGCTTGCATATGTCATGCATCTTTATGTGGAAGCATTTTGATGTAAACTTTTTCTGTCTTTCCAATGTGTACTGATTTATGTGTACTCTGTATGTATATATTTAGTGTTCATCATTTGTGCATATCGTTGAGGTGTTATTTATTTTAACTGAGCAATAAGCGTTAAGCCTGCCTTACGAGGGAAAAAGGTGGGAACATTTGCACAACGTATATGAATTTGCCACCTTCTTTGCACTTTCTGCAATATGAACATTCATTTTTCCACATTTTAAGTGATTATTATTTCAGACAGAGCTCAGATAAATTAGTATATGGCATAGTGCTACTTTAAGTCGTTTTTGCCTTGTACTTTAAACTAATGGAATGACCTACCCAACGAAGTTAAATCAAGTGTCTCCATACTTCGATCTTCAAGGCAAAATTACCCAAACTTTTGCAGTTCAGAAAAGTTTTTAAATCAAGAAATTCCAAAATATTTCGCGTAAGGTGATCGTTTTGCAGTTCAGAAGCCTGATTAGTGCGAACGTCATGTCACGTACATTGCACTGTAATTTTGTACTGTCAGATTTAATACAATATTAGTTATTTAAAATTGATATTTTTGTTAGTTGTTTAATTTCTATGAACCTAACTTTAGTATGAGTGAGGTGTATAAATAAGCGTGAATCAAGATTGATGTACATGTTAAGATTTACCCATATTTAAAACTGCAATCTCACGTCCTTGATCTCGGGGACTTTCAGGTTGGTCTCTTCTCGTAACCAATTAAATACTTATTGTAATTTAATTTTGGTAGCCATGTTAATGTTGACATACCTAGTTTGTTATGGTCAAGTGCACCGACTCACCAATTGCGCTTTTTTACTTTCATGTGCATAGCTTTACAACAGGAGCGTATTATTTTGTTATGTTTTTGCTTTTTCGGGCTTCTGTTTTGTTACTGCGTTATTTTTAAGTTGAATGAATTCCCCATGTGTATCTTCTACACTGTTTGCTTCACATGGAAAAGTTTGGTACTTCGCAGATGGTGGCGATTTGTCCATTTTGTACTTCAAATGAAGAACTAAAGTGCAAAATATAAGTAAGACCACGGTAAAAACTGAATGTTTGTATGCATAAATTAAGAACTTTAGATTGACTTTTGTGGCTGGCCACGTGCTCGAGGTCAAGAGTTATGACATGCATTGTGAAAAGGGTACAAGAATTCTCATTTCGTATATGTTTTTGACAAAATGGTTGCAAGTTTAGTTCGATTGGATTATAATATTTTTGCATGCAGCTCATAGCTGAATTTCTTATCAATTCTTGCTTGTTGGAGAAATATGTTAATTTATTTTGAGGTAATTTGTAATGTAACAGTGTGTGGGAAACTTTGTTCAAAACGTCCTAGATTATTACTTGAAGGCAGTATAAGTAAACGCTTCGTACTCTAAAAAGTCAGCAGTATATGAAGTCTGAGTAGATAATTGAAATAGAATTGTTAGACAATATGAAGTATAATAGTAGGTCTATATATCATTTGCGAGTTAAAGCTCTTGGTTTAAAACTGGATACCTTTGTGGAGGAACTCTTCTGAAGTGGTGATTTGAACTTTATTCCACCCTGATTTACATGACATTTGGCAGCCTTTACAACCATACATCTGTTATTTTGTTTTTGCTGATAATGATCAAATACAGTCCAGTTTAAAATTTCCTTTATATTTTTAAAAGGTCTGGCAGGCATAAGTCATTACCATTGTAAACGTCAGGTCTGAGTACACCTGACGAAAGTTATGGCTGCCGCAACTTACGAAAAGAAAACCTGTAACAGGATTTCCGCTTATGGCCAGCAGGTGACTCTGTGTCACGGGCGTTCCAGTGTGTTGAAATGTTTGCTGCTTCATCAGGTGAGACGCTCTTGTATTGGTTGCGGAGGCGTTTATCCAAAGCTGTTCAGAAATCCAGTAACATGACAAGTTCTGTAATATTTTGTAAAATAGGCTAGGCAGTTGAAGTCTCGGTATTTTTTTCCTCTAAATTTTATTCAGTTTCATTCTGTAGATAGCGGAGATTAATGCTCATTGTGTCGGCCGTCACATGGCGTTTTCCAGCGCAGCCGACTTATCAGTCCGCTGACCTTATCATATGGTCCTCCGTCCGCCCTCTATGAGTCAACATTCTGAAAATCGTTGGCCAGATTTGCCTAAAACTTTGTGGGGATGCACATTGCTTGGGTCTCACCAATTTTGCTCAAATGGTATTTTTGGAATTAAGTTTCCCAACTTTACTTTAGCCTTTGAAAGTGTCAGCATTATATTTGGAAATAGGATAACAAGATACATTAATTATCTCAGTATAAGTCCATGACAGTTGAACACAACGTGTAACTTTAATGAGTAATGCAGCTGCGCTGTTATCACTGACTAAGTGGGATTTCCACACAAGTGTAAGACAGCTCCATCCATCAAATCACAATGGTGATGAATGAATGGTGACAGAGATGAATAGATATGGAGCATGGGAATTGTACGATATTTACAAGGAAAGGTTATAGTAAAGGAAAATACTATGGTTGAATTCACCATAGAATATGGAATAGAATGGTATAAGTTTCAACATTCAAATATACAAATTGTATTTGTAACTGAGTGAACTCAGAGGTTGACCTTCCGAATGTCATTTCCTGCGAAGACCAAAACATAATGTAGATAGAGCCAGCGCCTAGTTCAGGAAAGTCAGACTGCTGATGTTTCAGCCATACTCCTTCATATACATATGTCCCTTCATGCCGATACGTGCAAATAGTAAACAAAGACGACTGCAGTAGAATTTTAGTTTCCACACCACACAGCTTTCTTCCCTGGCATTCAAATGGAGAATCATACTAACGATATGTCACACACCTGTTACATCAATTAAGGTTCGGAGGTCCCCAGAACTGTTACCATGCAATTCCCAAACACTTTGCTTGGCGGTTTTGGGGAAGAACATTTTAAAGATTGTACTGGAAAATGGGAAAAAAAATGGTAAAAAATCTTAAAATCATCGGAGCGTGAGCTTAGTATCATTCTGAAGTTCACAGGACCACTTCAGTCTGTACATGTGAGGTCAGCTGAGCACAGAATTCTCGCTGTCCTGTTGTTTTGGGGCGCGAATGGTTTCAGTAATAAGTGTCGGGTCAAATAAGACAGTGTGAATCCGGTGAGTATTATAGGGGAATTAGCTCTCTTTTATCTGAAGAAAATAGTCCAACTCCCAGTGTTGTCCTCCATGCCAAGTAGTTCATTCTTTTTCCACACGCACGTATAGTTCACTAAGTGACATCCACATTTCCCAAACTTCAATGTAGTAGTCCCTTTTTTGAAAGACCCCTCTTTTGAAAGAGGCCACCTGCCTTTTCTGACCATTTTCTCTGTGCAAAAGCACCTTCTAAGGATAATTTACCGCTTTTTGGGAGATCACCTGCAGAACCTGACCAGTGACCACCCAAACTAACTACAAAAGACACTTCTCCATCCAGAAATTCCACATTTCGGATAAGTAAAACCTACGCATTTTGTACAAAATGGATGAAATAAGTTATCAAAGCCAGTTTACGCTTTACGTTTACAAATAAATGAGTTAACACAAGACTGCAAGATGGAATGGGGTCTAAAAAGTGTTGTCAGTCATATTTGAATTTAATTTATGGATGGAAATTCAAAGCAGTGATTAGTTGCTTAGCTGGGGGTGCAAGAGTCGAACCACCTTTGGGAGACTAGCTGCTTTATGTAATCACTTCCTGGATGGTGGTCCTGCGGATGGTCTCTCAAAGGACCACTGCATTTCACTCGCCAAGCTGGAGGAGCAAAACTCTTACAGATATTTATACAACGTAAAAAGTGACAACTTCCCTACCTATTCGAACCAATCAGACACCAGACTTTTTTGTGACTTCATGACGTAAACGGGTGGAGAAAATGCCAGGATAAATAAAGAGTGGCAGAATCAATTGATACAAGACATAACAATCTACAAATGACCACTTCCTGGGGCCTCACAATATGCACCAGGATTCACTACGTTACCAGTAATGTGACATAGCTTTACAGGCAAGCACATTATATAGGTGTCATCATGGAGTTTGTTTTACATCTCTGGTACAGGATGTACATTGTTGCAGTCCTTGTTAGGATTTTCCTTGGTTTGTACAGGTGGTCTAGCTGCAACTGTTTATTTTACAATCACTGGGACTGAATATAATGCCCCAGCTTGTTTCCACTTCAGTTAAACATTGGCGGATGGTTTAACTAGGAAAAGCTGTCCAGCTAGAAAGGGTATATTTTGGTTCAGGGGTAAGTCAAATTGTTCTTATCTGAACCTGTACTATGAAAATTTGGTAATTATGGTTTGTTTGACAGGTATTCTTCTTTGATATGAAGCTCTGCATTTACAAGCAAAACTTCACATATTTAGCTAATTCATCAATTGCCACGTTCATATTTATTCATTATTATGTGGGTTGTCTTTGCTGAATATTTAGCTTAGGCAAGGAGCCGCTACTCAGAGAGACGTGTACGGGTAAAAGGCTCCGAAACATGTTGAGTAGTTACCCGCTGAAGACCCTTTAATTTATTTGGGCTGATACAGCCTATGTCAAAATTTTACAGAGGAACGTGTGCAATATAGACAATAGTAATTCCATATATATACAGGTTAGACAGGGACAGGTTAGCTTATGGAGAGTAAAGAGTTCGAACTGCGGAATAGGATATTGACTACTAGGAAGTGGTTCTGGGCAAAAAGACACAAATACAAAACATCTAGATCCTTCTAGGACATTTATCCAGAGAAAACAAGGGGTGTAAAAATATACAGCATAATGCAGAGAAAAGACCATAAAGCTTGTACTTTTACCGACAAATAAGTTATCTGTGCATGATACGAGAGCAGAGTACGCCCCTACGTTCTAAATCCTTTTTCTCTCTTGTACCACAGCTGGGTTATGTCTGCCGCGGATATATATATATATATATATATATATATATATATATATATATATATATATATATATATATATATATATATATATATATATATATATATATATATATATATATATATAGTGCTAAGATGTGGAAAATTAGCCTGGTGGTTGTACCTTTAAATCTGTATAAAGGTGTATATGTAGATCATGGTCAAGAAGTTTATAGGAAAACGGCTCCAAATATTTCCTGCATAACATGAAAGTCAAGACATTTTTTCTATAATAAGACCGTGTATATTATGTTATATCTGAAAACTATGTACCCAAGATTCAGATATGTAAAAGAAAACGAAGTCTGCATTTCGCAGGAAACTTTTGCTTCAGAGGTGTATTTTGTGGTTTTGTAAAAGAAAACGGCACAGACTGTCCATTTAGCGGGTTAAGACTGGCAAAATATGCTGGTGTGTAAAGCAGGTGTGATAGTATTGTGTGTTAGAGGTAAAATTGCAGGTGGGTTAGAAAACTTTGTTTTAAAACAGCAGATTTTCAGGTTTGTGCTAAAATATTCTTTCCAGTACTTAACAAATTGTAAAAATCGTTTCTTAACGATATGTGGATGGGTTAGAATTTTGGCATTCCGTCAGATTCGTGCTGTGCGCAGGCATGACACACAAATTTGAAGTGTCTGAACCTTTAAGAATCCTTAGTCACGTGTTCATATTAATGTACCCATTTTGAAGGTCAGCTTACTTGTCAGTCGTTAGCTGAGCTTCTAGGAAGCTCCGTTGTCCGTCCACAGTTCACATTTGCGACTTCTCCGAAACCGTCGGCTGGATCCCCTTCAAACTTGGTGGAGATCATACCTTGGGTGAGTCTGTACCAAGTTTGTTCAAATGGTCACGCTCCGTTGATTGTTGGATTATTTATTATTTTTTTCTTCTTCTTGGGGGTAGCTCTAAAAAAAATCTTTTCAAAACCACTCACCCGATTGCTTTGATAGCACTCAGAAACACGCCTAATAACACTTAGTTTTTATTCTTTTCACCAGGTGGCGCTGCATTTTTTCTTTTCTTTTATGATCTTTTGTGTGTTTTTCTATTCTCGACTTCTTCCCCAGAACTGTCACTTTAATTAAGCTGACACTTGGGGGATATATTCTTTGTACAAAGGTCAAACAAAGTTGTTCACTACGTGGCACTGCTGTTGATTCTTGATTATATATATATATATATATATATATATATATATATATATATATATATATATATATATGTATGTATGTATGTATATATATATATATATATATATATATATATATATATATATTCAATTTGGGTACTTTTCGGCAAATTCACCTCTCCTATTGATTACTAGGTAAGTCAATAGGCACTAAAATGCTTATTCACATTTTTTACTTCTCCGAAACCATCAACCAAATTGACTTCAAACTTGATTGCAATATACCTTGGATGAGCCTCTACCAAGTTTGTTCAAATGGTCACGCTCCAGTGATTTTTTTATTTTTATGATTTTTTTTGGGGGGGGGGCTGGCAAATCTTAAAAAAACTTCCTCTCCAAAACCGATCACCTAATTGCTTTGATATGAGAAAGGAACACTCCTAGGGACTCCTTGTTCTTAATTTGTTCACCAGGTGGCACTGTACTTTTTAGTATTTTTAAATATTTTGCTGCGTTTTTGCTATTTTTGGCTTTTTCTCCAGAACCATAACTGAGATTAAACTCAAACTTGGCGGATATGTTCCTTGTTTAAGGGTAAAACTAAGTTATTCACTAGTTGGCATTGCTGTGGATTCCTGATTTTTAACTGTTTTATTTTTTAAAAATTGGGGTACTTATCGTAAATTTAGATTTTTAGCTCAGCTGACTTGTCAGTGAGCTGAGCTTATGTTATGACTATCCATCCGTCGTCCATCCGTTCGTCCGTCCATGAACTAGTCAGAAGAACCAAAATAGTGATAGGCCTACCAATTCTCCTTTTATTTTTGGCAGAAGTAATAAGATTTGGATTTTGAGTGGTTTGGCCTATGCCTATTAGTTTTTCTACATAAGTGTATCATGCTAGAGACGTCCGTCGTCTACAATTCACATTTTCGACTTCTTCTCCAAAATCGTCAGCCAGATTCACTTCAAACTTGGTGGGGATGTGTCTTCAGTGAGTCTCTACCAAGTTTGTTGAAATGGTCTCACTCCAGTGATTTTGGATTTTTCATTTTTTTTTGGGGGGGGGGGGGTCTTTTTTGGGGCAAATCTTAAAAAAATCTTCTTCTCCGAAACAGCTCACCCAATTGCTTTGATACCGCACAGGGACACTCCCCGGGAATTCTAGTTCTGAATTTGTTCACCAGGTGGCGCTGCGTTTTTTCTAATTTTTATGATTTTTTGTGCGTTTTTTGCTATTTTCGACTTCTTCTCCAGAACCGACACTCAGATTAAGCTGAAACTTGATGGATATGTTCCTTGTGGAAGGGTCAACAAAGTTGTTCACCAGGTGGCACTGCTGTGGTTTCCTGATTTTGAATTTTTTTTTTAATTCAGGTACTAACCGGTCAATGCAGCTTTCCTATTGATTACTAAGCAAGTCAGTGGGCATTCTAATGCTAATTTACACGTTCGACTTCTGCTCCAAAACTGTCATCCAGATTGACTTCAAACTTGGTGGCAATGTACCTTGGGTGAATTTCTACCAGGTTTGTCCAAATGGTCACGCTTCAGTGATTTTTGTATTTTTAATGAATTTTGTTGTTCTTTTTTGGACAAATCTTACCAAATCTTCTCCACAACCGCTCACCCAATTGCTTTGACATCACATAAGAACACTCCTAGGGACTCCTAATTCTTAATGTGTTCACCAGGTGGTGCTTCAATTTGTTTTTTTTTCTTCAAATTTTTTTATGAATTTTTGTGTGTTTTCGTTACTTGTCACTTCTTCACCAGAACCATCTCTCAGATTCAGTTGAAACTTAGGGGATGTGTTCCTTGTGAAAAGGTCAAACAAATATATTCACTCGGTAGCACTGCTGTGGATTCCTGATTTTCATTGATTTTTTTCAATTCGGGTACTTATCGGTAAATGCACCTTTTCTATTGCTTACTGTGCAAGTGAATGGGTTTTCTAATTTATTCTAATGGTAATTCACATTTTGGATTTCTCCGAAGAAACTGTCTGTCAGATTTACTTCAAGCTTGGTGGCAATGTACCTTGGGTAGGTCTCTGCCAAGTTTGTCCAAATGGTCACGCACCAGTGATTTTTTTTAATGATTTGTTCAAAAAATCTTTAGAAAAGTTCTAATAGGAAAGTTTAACATGGGAATTTCTTGTTATGGTTTTAACTTAAATAATTTTGGCCAGATTTGTCCCAAACTTGGTAGGGATGAACTTTTTATAAGCGTCTACCTATTTTGTGCAAATGGTCCTGCTCGAGTGATATTTGAACCTTGAACTCATTCCCGGGGTCACGGAATTTACTGCTCACTTGATAACTTGAGATCTGTTTTGAGTTAGGACCTTGATTTTGCAAATGTTAATGTTTTTCTATGAAGGCCATGCTTAGACAGTACATGAGTGCCCTTGACCTCGTTTCTGGGGTCACAGTGTAACATATATGAATTTTACTCCTCACTATAACTTGAGAACAACTTGAACTGGGACCTTGATGTTGAGCATGTTAGTGTTCTTCTATACAGGTGAGACTCACTCAGTTCATGGGTGACCTTGATCCTATCCCAAGTTCACGGAGCTGCAATTGTGATGAATGTCTAGGTCAGCTAGCATGGGCTGTTTGCACAGCCCTCTTGTTTATGATTTTTTTTTTTTTGGGGGGGGAGGTAATATTTTAAAAGTTTTTGTGTGTGTTTTTGCTTTTTTCGACTTCTTTTCCAGAAGCGTAACACAGATTACGCTGAAACTTTGTCGATATGTTCCTTGTGAAAGGGTCAAATGAACTTCTTTCTGCCAGGCGCTGCTTTGGATTCCTGATCTTTTATTTATTTATTTATTTATTTATTTATTTATTTATTTATTTATTTATTTATTCATTCATTTATTTATTCATTCATTCATTCATTCATTTATTCATTCATTCATTCATTCTTTCATTCATTTATTTATTTATTCATTCATTCATTCATTTATTTTTTTTTTCAATTCAGGTACTTAAAAATGCACTGTGAGTCAATGGGCATTCTAATGTTGAATATCCTGTATTTTTTCCACCAAGTAGCAATGTTCTTTTAAATTTCTCTAAAAACATGCTTCAATTTCTCATATTCTAGAAAAATTTATACTTTTAATGATTTTTTCCTTGGGTCTTAGAAATACGTCATAGTGTCATATTCACTCAGCTAAAGCTCATCACAGGTTTATTCAGTTGCAACCTTGATTTTGTGAAGACGCTGAGGTCAGCTGAGCACTGGCGGTTCACATAGCACTCTAGTTTAACAATTTTTTCAGTTCGGGTACTTGTCAGTTAATGAACACATTTCTATTGATTTCTACGTTGGTCAATGGGGATTGCAATGCCAATTTTTGAATTCGAGCCACATCCACTTCAAACTTGGTTGGAATATATCTTGGATCAGAGGTCTAATAAGTTTTGTTCAAATGGTCGTGCCCTAGCGATTTTTATTGGTAATAAATTGTTTCAAGTTTTTGGTAAAATCTCAAACAATTTCTGCTCGCCTAATTGTTTCGAATTTGCATAGGAACGTCTCCGGGGACCTCATTGGCCTTATTTTTTCGAAGAGGTGGTGCTGCAATTTTGTTTTCAATCTTTTTAATTTTTTTTAAGTGTTAAAACTATTTTCGACTTCTCCTTAGAACCCCCACTCAGATTGTTCTGGAACTTGGTGGAAGTGTATCTTGTGCATGGTTAAAAACAGTTGTTAACTCGGTAGTGGTAATACAGTATCACTCCAAACTTGATTGGCATATACTTTAGGTGGGTGTCTAGCAGAAACTTTATTCACATGGTCATGCTGTAGTGATATTTAAATTTGTGAAATGAAATTTTTTGTTGATTTTTCTCGAAAATGTGAAAAAAATGTCCTTTTCCAAAAGTGTCCTGTCAATTGATTCACATAATTGCACAGGCACACATGTGGAGTCCCCTAGACATTAATTTGTTTGGAAGGTTGCGCTTTAGCTGTTTCATTATTTTTATAATTTACATTTTTTTTCATCGTTTTCCAACCTCTCCTACACTGCATGTTGAATTGTCTTCAAACTTGGACTCAATCTAAATTATAAATGTTTGTTCACTACATGGTGCTGCTGGAATTTTACTTTCTGATTTTTAATAAATTATCCAAACAAGGATTTATTGGTAAGGGTACATGTACATTTTAGCATTGTTGCAATAGGAATACCAGCAACGTGACATTGGCTTATGTGTTGGTAATGGTAGGTCATAGGCCAATGCGTAGTACTTTTAGGAAAGAAAAACTGACATGCAAGTTTATTGTTTGGTAGTGGTGGATATTTTGTCTATTGTTACTATTGAACGGTAATAAGAAATTACTATGGGGTTTGCTGTGGTGTTATTAATTTTGACCTTGAATGGTCAACGAAACATACAGGCTTTTATGTCAGTGATGGTGGACACTGTCACTTTGCATTTCAAAAATGATTCCAAGAGTGTGAGTGAGCAAAGGCTTTGATATTGCAAACTGTGATGATAGTTTTAAAGAAAAGTGACCTTTATATTATTTTGAAGGTCACAGAACAACTTCAGTCTCTGTATGCAAGCTCAGCTGAGCACGGGGCTGTCGCAGTCCTCTAGTTTTGGAGTTGCGTGGATTTTTTGAGTGATATTGTATATTTTTAGTGTAATTGAACACTGTCATCTCGGTTGACAATGCTTGAGTATAAATGTACACAAAACTAGCTTGCCCCTGGGTTGTTGTCATTTTGCAGTATGCTTTTAACTGCTGTCCTCCGCAACATTGACATTACAGATAGGTGCCCTCCGTGGCACTCATTCTTGTTCCCGTGTGCACTAGAGCAAACGGTTGTGAAGTAACATTTCAAATGAAAAGTTTACCATGAAATATGGAGTTGTTACCCGGAATATTATTGCATGTGGGCATAAATGAAATGTTTAACTTGAAGACTTTGAAGAAGCCTTCTGATTACATACTGGTTTTGAAGCGCAGGCTACCATAGAGTAAACATGTCACGCCACTTTCTTGCCTTTCACTATTTAAATAGTAAGTCTTAGGCTGGGTCAACGGCTTTCTTGGGCGCGCTTTGGGCGCAAAGCACATGAAGCACGCCAATGAAAACCGCTGACTTGGACCTTAATATTTTGTAGAAGTACTTGGATATTTTTTCTCAGGGATGTGAATCTGGTATCCTTACAATTTCGAGCAGTTGGACTCGAGTAGTTCGACCTGAGTAGTATTTGTCACTGGAAAAATGTTTAAAGGGCAACCATGATCTTTGCGTTTTTCACGATCATCTCAGTCAATGTAATGACGCCTGATTTAAATAATTAATCAAAAGTTTGATTGGTATGAAATGATGAAGTAATATTAATATCTGGATGAGGTAGGAAATGCACTAATGGCAGCACTGTGTAAATGCGATGAGCCCGTCAATATAGTCAGTAACAGTGTAACCATAAGTTAAGCAGCTCGACTTTCTGTGCTTCCCTCCCAAAAAAGACAGTCATGCTTGAATGAACGTGTTCGATAACAATTTCAGTCAACCCATTCCATTGTGGTCTTGGGAAAAAACTGACAAATAATATCATGGTATGTTTCAGTTCATTGTTATGTTCTTTGCATTATGAAATATTTACAATTCAGCGCCAAAATGTTTTCAACCCTTCAATATCGGGTAGCACCTCCCTGTGCTGCTGTCACTGCACGAACGCGAAGTCGTGGTGACCTGTACGATCTCCCATTTTTCTTCCTCAGACAGGCGTCTTTTCCCTGCCATGTGTTACCTTCGGTAGTTTCGCTGACTTCTGTGAAAATTATAACCAAACCCGGCGCTTTATCATTATAAAAAGGCCATTTTGGGAGAGAATGGAGACGAGTACCTCACCAAAAATGGGTTCTACACACTCCAAAGGCATGACGGTGACACTGGAAGTATCTGTTACATCATGTCCATCCCTGGCCTTGAATTGAAGGCGGGTGAAAGTCAAGTTGCTCGACTTATGATTTTAAGTCTACATGAACTTAAGCGCGTCAGAAAAAGCGAAACAGTTAAACCAATATTGCAACGATTCCATCTTCGTTAAAGAATGTAAATAAATTCATTACATGCATGTAATAGCCTGATATGGTGTAGTATGACTGTTTACAAGTCTCGTTGAATGCCACCGAGTTCAAGTACTGTGGTGTTGAATACAAATATTGTTTAGTGTAAAAACATATGATGCACCTTGATGGCGTTTTTATTTTGAGATGTAGGTTTAGTGATAGGTGCTGCTACAGCTGTGTTGATTGTGAAGGGCCTCGTAGAGGTGCGACTGTAATTTTGTGAGTTGTTTTGCATGGTAACTGTATCAGTATGAAATTGTTATTTGGGATTTTTTCTGTTTGTTTCTAGCTTTATTGTTTTGTCTCTATGTCACTCTTTTGTTCTCTTTCACTGTTTTTTTTGTCATTTGTATTTGTTTTGTTTCTTTTTCTGTATTTTTTGTTTTCTTATTGTTTGCTTCATTACTGGTCTTTGCTCATTGGTCTACTGTTTTTCCTTTTTTTCAGCACATAGCGCTAGGTGATTAAACGGAGAAGTGTTGAAGGTGGATGAAATGATTAATGAATCAATTCCTGTGAAATGAAGAGACGAAGGTTTTCAGCCGTTTGACGGTTTGAAAAGGTGGACTACGCGTAAAATGGCACAAGGATTAAAAGAATGCGTGTACATGTCTCAATGACACCCAGATAATTCTGGCAGGCAACATGCCATTGGAACATAGGACTTAAATAACACAATGTCAATATGCGTATAAGTTTATTTTTGAATTAAGAAAAGAAATGGGCATGGACATGCATGACGACTGTGCACGAATTAGTGATTGAACGTAAAAAAAATGGACACAAAAAGGTACAACTTTCAGTCGACAGAGAAAGAACAATTACACAATTTGTGGTATGCACAAAGAAATGAAATTGTCGGCTCAACAAACAGTACCGAAAGTTTCTCGAACGACTGATGCCATAAAATTTTGTGAAACACAGGATAATTGCTTGAAGGAAAATAGTTATACACGTTGGAATGCAATGAAGTATAAGAATAACCTGGAAGAGTAATTAAAATAAATTGAAAGAAGTGTGAAACTTAATGAAAGTGGTGATTGACGTAAAAAACAGAAGGTACGTGGAGTAAAATGAAAGGAGACGTGGTTGATGGGAAGTGCTGCAGGCAATTATGTTTTGAATTTATATGGGTTAAATTGAGAATTAATATCAATTAGAATGTGAATATTAATATATGTGAAATTTGTATGGGTCAAATTGAAAGTTAATATAAAGTAGAATGTGCATATTAGTACATTTGGAATAAGTTTCCATGTTTTGGAACACCTTGCAACTATAAACTTTAACTTGCAAATAGCGTCAGTTGTATGTCCAACATACATCATTGAAATGAGATTTGTGAAAGGACGGAAATAGTTTAGCATGCTCATTGGACTGTTGGTGTTATGAACAGTATAATTACGCGTTTGTTAATAGTAAAGTGGTCTTTATCAGTATGGTCCATGGAACACAGAGAAAAGGTTTGTAGGTGTTTATTGAGAATGGCGAGTGTTAGGAAACAAAGAAGTATACACTATTAGGTGGGACACAAAATAATTGTAATTAATGAGATTATTGGTGAATTGCCTAATATTAGTGTGAAGAGTCGTTTGGTATGTTTATATGGGGTCTAAGTTAAGGGGTGTCTGGTTGGCTCGGACAACTTAATTTTTTGGGCAACTTGAGATGATTCCCTGGTTGGCCAAGTGGCAAATTTATGTTTTAAACTGAATACGTATGGTGTTTTATAATACAAAATGAGGGCAGAATAGGAATCCATAATGATCTGGTGGTATTTATTTACATTTTGCATAAGAATTACGTAAGTAAATGTGGAATATGCATGTTATCAACTTTAATGACTAATAGAAGTCACAATCAACTATTATCTGTGTATTCAGCTGAATATATAACTGAATACGCAAAATTCGTGGTGTCCAAAACGATGTTTACCTTTGAAGATGAAGTAACACAAGATAACCTTTGGGTTATATACTTTGATTTAAGTAATTTTATGTCGATATAATCATGCAACTGAAATTTAAAGTTATTCATTTCGAATGGAAAATTGAAAATTAGAAACTTGTTTAGTCGTTGGATTTACATACAATGATTGAAAACCACACTCTAGATTAATGAGAAAGAAAGAAAGAAAGAAAGAAAGAAAGAAAGAAAGAAAGAAAGAAAGAAAGAAAGAAAGAAAGAAAGAACGAAAGAATGAAAGACGTCAGCCCCATCGCTGCAGTGTTTTTGGGGGGCCCAACCCAGTTGTGCAGTCTGCCTTTTGACGTCAGCCCCATTGCTGCAATGTGCCCACTAGGGCCCCAACCAGTTGTGCGGTCAGCCCTTTGACGTCAGCCACATGACTTGTCTCCTGTCAAAGTATATCTCAGTTTGGACAGGGGCACTCATACCAGACCATCATCACTCAGACTACGCCCTGTGTGGCCTTGTAATGGTCTGGTTGGCCACCAGTCACTACCATGTAGGTATTATACAGATACTGTGTCCAATGTGGCCCTGTAATGTTCTGGTTGGCCAGCAGTCACCACGAAGACTGTGTGCAGTGTGGCCCTCTAGTGGTCTGGTTGGCCACCAGTCACCACTAAGACTGTGTCTAAAGTAGCCCTGTTATGGTCTGGTTGGCCACCAGTCACCACTAAGACTGTCCTGTGTGCCCCTGTAATGTCCTGGTTGGACACCAGTCACCACTAAGACTGTCCTGTGTGGCCCTGTATTGGTCTGGTTGGCCACCAATCACCACTGAAGACTGTGTCCAGTGTAGCCAGGTGACAGTTAGGCTAAGACTTTTTAAACTAATCTGGGTCACATCACCGCCCATCCTAACATTTTTCAATCCACAATTCATTTTTTTTTCAGTCAATTCAAACTCAATTTGATAAATTAACAAAAAGCTCATGTGCAACATGCTCTGCTGGCACTGTGGCAATATTGCTCCTGCATCTTCATTTCAAAGTTGCGAGTCCTCAAGTGGCTTCTGAACATATAAAGCTTATGTGATTTTAGCTTCTTGTTTGTCCGCCAGATGGCACTTCCGTCCACATGTAATCATAGCTTATTTGTGCAATTCCTGTGATGGATACTGTTGCATATGCCAAGACAACAATGAGTGAGTCCTTCATTTTATGTCCTTGGGACAGAAGATCAAGGTCACCCCAACTATGTAATAGAAGAGGCCCATGGATCTGGTGCTGTCCTGACATTGCCACTAATGTCCCAGATACACCCTGCCATTACAAAACCACCTCTTCCAACTTTACAGGGATGGTGACCTCACAAAATACGTCAAGGTCACTCATATTACATAACATTCTAGCATTGGACAATTTATTACGATGCCCACCTTCTGAATATTCTAGATCATAACAGAACTCAACAAAGAATAACAACAATCATATAACTTCAACAATAACAATATATTAACAATCAAAATCAGTATAAAGTAGGTTAATGAAATTATACGTTTAACTAGATATTTGAATAGTAAAACAATCTGTAGGTAAATGCTAATTCCTGGTGATATATTATCCACAGGTACTGTCCCACAGTTCAGTCCAATGGCAGGTGTCAAATAGTCTGGTACAAATCCAGCAGAGGTAGAGTTTAGTTCCAATGTGATAGTCAAAGGCGCAGTACTGATCCAAATCCCACAGCGGTGCAGTTTGATTCCAATGTGATACAATTAAATGCCAAATATACCAGTCCACTCAAAGACACTGTCCACGCTCCACAGGTACAATGTATAAATGAGTATCTCCTTGGCAATAACAATGGCTCACAGTCCCACTGGCTTGAAGTCACACAGCTCCTGTCAGTTCTAAGAATTCTTCTCTCTCCCATTTATGAAAGGAGCTACTTTGTATATCTAGGCTTAGAAATCTCACGAGTATTCCAGAGTTATTCAATTAGTCACATATCTCAATTCACTGAGTGAGACCTGTGTGGACCACATATGAATGTAGGTCACCATTCTAGCTTATTCTAATTGTTTACAAAAATTATGAGAGTCACCCCAAGAAAGCAGGCCAACTCAGTGACTCTGCACACACTTAATGAGTACAGTGACATCTCCAAATCAAAATAAACAATCATTTTCACATCCATACCACACACCCCTCCTAGTGGAAAGAAAAACTGGCCATATAAGGAAAATTGTCAACTTTTAGGTATTTTAACTTACAAAACACAGCAGTTTCTAACAAGCAATATCTACTCTTTCTACTTTCTACAAAGTCGCATTAACATTCACATAGATAAATTACACCATATCTTCAACTGTTTCACTGTAATTAACACACACACACGTCTCTAATTGACACAGTTACACTGTTTATACAAATCTCATCGAACTGAGGAACAGTTTTCCTGTAAACAATACAAACTCCTCCAAATCAAAATAGGAATAGTCTCCTGTTTGATCAATTAAAATATTCTGCACATATTTCAATTCAAATTTTCTTTATTTTAAGTGAACTTGGGATATGGTTACATAATCAATAATATTGCAAATAATCTTATAATCTCAACACATTCATGTGATTGATATTTATATAATTTTCACCCTATCCCTTTCTTATCAATACAATCATCCACTCTAAGGATCCGATGGGCAGGTATCTCAGAGTCTGATTTAGTCACAGAATTCACCTTTCTATGATCAATGTAAAAACGCATTGAACCATCAGGTTTTGGAACCAGTACAATGGGACTACTCCAGCTACTCTGGCTTGGTACTATAATATTATTTTGCAGCATGTAATTTATTTCTCCTCGAACTGCAGCCAATCTCAAAGGATTCATTTGATAAGGTTGCTGATTTATTGGACCAGCATCACCTACATCTACATCATGACATAATATTTACACTGTAGGTGTGACCAGACTGGTCTGAGAATAAATGTTCAAACTCATGAATAAATTTTGCTAAATCAGCTTTTTGTGCAGGCTCCAAATGACTGATCTTGCTATCAAGATTTTGGAATATGTCAAAGTTCTGCATGTTTACAGTGGAAATAGAACCCAAGTCTTCATTTGAGAATGGATCATTCTCATCCTCATCATTATTTTGCCCCTCATTCTTCAAAATAGTGGCACTGACAATTCCTATTGGTTTTTCCTCTTTCATAGTATTCTTTTAACATGTTGATGTGATAAATCCGTTTAGCTTTCCTCCTGTCTAGTGTACACATTATGTAATCCATGTCATTCAACTCTCTTTCAACCAGGTAAGGACCACTGAATTTTGCCTATATTGAATGCCCCTGCATGGGCAAAAGTACCAACACCTTGTCTCCTGGTTTAAAACTTCTTTTCCTGGTTTTCTTACCATACCATGTTTTCATCTGACCCTGTGGATTAATCAGATTTGATTGTGTCACCTCACAAGCTTCTCTTCAGCTTTTCTTTGAATTTGGACACATACTCCAAGATAGGTTCTGTTCATCTTGTGTCTCCACTGACCGTTTTTCTTCCATAAGCTTTAGAAGACCTCCCGCAGTATGTCCATATATCAGTTCAAATGGACGGAACCCAAGTGACTCATTTGGTATCTCTCTGGTGGCATATAATAACATATGTATACTTTTATCCCATTCATTTTCAAAACAATAAGTTCTCATCATGTTCTTCAATGTTTGATGATACATTCCTAGAGTCCGTTGTGTTTCTGGGTGGTTGGCTGAAAATTTAAATCTGTATGATGCCTAACTGGTGGGCAGCCTCCTGAAAGACTGCAGATATGAAATTTGAACCTAAGTCACTTTGTATCTGTAGTCCTACTCCAGTGAACAATTTCATTAAAGCACCAGTGATAGTAGGAACTTTAAAGTTTTTAATGGGATGGCCTCAGGGAACCTGGTGGCTGAATCCATGATAGTGATGAGAAACTTATTTCCTGCTTTTGTTTTCGAAAGTGGTCCCACAAAATCTCTCATAACCCTGCTAAATGGTTCTTCAAGAACAGGGATACTAATTATTGGAGCAGGTTTGATTTTCTGATTGGTTTTTCTGACTACTTGATATATGCGACATGTCTTACAAAATTCTGCCACATCCCGATGTAATCTGGGCCTAAAGAAGTGTTATAATATTCGATCCTGGGTCTTCCTAATACTCAAGTGGCCTGCCATAGGCAAATCATGAGCTGTTTTCAAAACTTCTGCTCAATATGATGGAGGAACCACTATTTGATGAAAAATTCTCCATTCTTCCTCAGTGGAAGCATCAGGAGGTCCCCAATTTCCTCATAACCCCTCCTGACTTAAAATAATAACAGACCAGGACTTTTTGTGTCTCTTCTTCAGTTAAAGCAGTGCTTGCCAATTTTCGTAACTGAGGGTCAGCTTTTTGCTCCCTAATCAGCCTATCTCGCTTCAAATGAGGCATTTGTCTCATATGATCATTTTGGTTTACCTGGTCAGAGAGGTTACTGTCATGGCTTACCTCTGGACTCCAGTTACCTCCATGGCTTACTTGGTCCTCCAGGTTACCAGCAGAGAATGTCTCTACCAGCCCTAGACATTCATTATCTTTGTCACTGGCTTCTTGTTCAGAAGCTGCAAGAGCCATTGACCCTGTCACAACACAGGTGGGAAAATGCCCAGGAATTCCTGCTCAAGATGCTCTGTATCCTCTCTTATGACTGGTTCATCAGTTAAATATGGTACCAGTTTATCTTTCACATTATCCCCTGCTATATCATTCCCTAGAAGGAAGGTCACATCTTCTATTAGGGGACTAGGTACAATACCTGTAATCACTGGTCCAATTTTGAAATCAGACTTCTGGCGAACTTTGTGAAGCGGGACCGGTATGTAGTTTCCCTCAACACCCTGAAGTAATACACAGGCTTTTTGATAAGTTTCATTCCACAAAGGAAGTACATCTTCCAACAGGAAAGACTTGGCAACACCAATGTCCCTTAGGATCACAACTGCCTTCTGGTCAACAGCATCTTCCTGTGACACTAGCCCTTCTGATTTGAAACTTAAATAGCCATCCAATATAGACTCAGCTACCCCCACATGTGGGTTTTCAAATTTTAATGCAGATTATCAGAATGTCCATCAGACATATTTAGAGGTGGGCACCCCTTAATGCTGGCTAAACCAACTGTTTTCCCAGTATTATTGGTTCTTCTCTGGAGTAAAACACTCAGATTTCACATGACCCTTTATGGCAGTAACTGCATGTGAGTCCACTAAAGAACTTCTGTCCTGTTTTCTGACTAGCAGGTTTATTAGATTGAGGAGAATTATTGGGCTGATTTGTGACGGGGGGGGGGGGGGGGGTTCTCCATTCCCTCTGGTTTCTTTTCAAAGTTAGATCTGAACTGACCCTGTTTGGGTTTTCCAAAGAAGCTTTCATGTGTCAACTCATAATCACCAGCCAAAACTGAAGCTTCATGTAATTCATCTGCCTTATGTTCATCCAGGTAGGTCTTTATTTCTTTGCAATGCAACGTTTAAAATCTTCTACCAACATAAGTTCCCTTAATGTGTCAAAATTATTTCTATTTTCCTGGAGGCACACCATCTGTCAAACAGATTCTCTTTGTTTCTGGCAAATGCCACATAGGTTTCATCTGGTTCCTTGTTATGAAAATGTGTAGGACTGTTTGTTTTAATTTCGAGAGGTCACTGTATTCATAGAGTGTGTGACAGGTCATTGAGTTCAATGAACACTCTGCAGAGTCACTGAATTGGCCTGTTTCGTGGGTGACTCACAGGTAACTGGTAATCATGTGGAATAAGCTAGAATGGTGACCCACATTCATATGAGGTAATCCAGACAGGCCTCATTGCACTGGAATGTGTGACTAATTGGAAAACTCTGGAACAAATTTTATATTTTTATTTATATATAAAGCAAATATTTTCCTGACTAGAGAGGAGAGGAGAAAGAATTCTGAAGGATCTGACAGAAGCTGCATCAAGCCATTGGGAGAGTCAGCCATTGTTTACATTGTACCTGTGGAGTGTGGCAGTTTCTTGAGTGGACTTGTATATTTGGTGCTACCCATTTGCACTTGAAGCTGTGGAGTGTGGTCATTGTCTATGAGTGGACTGGTACATTGTACCACATTGGAACGAAACCGTACCTCTGTGGGATTGGATCAGCACCACATCTTTCAGTACCACATTGGACTCAAACCGTACCTCTGTGGGATTTGTACCCGATCATTTAGACCTGTAATAGGGCTTGGAACTGTGGGACAGTACCTGTGGATAATCTCACCAAAGATTAGGATTTCCATGAGACTGTTTGACTGTTTAAATACCAGTAGAGATAAGTTTACATACTTTGTATTGATTTTGATTGTTAACGTATTGTTATTGTTAAAGTTATATCATTGTTGTCATTCTTTGTTGAGTTCTGCTAATATTCAAAAGGTGTAACATTCCTTTTGGCTGTCCCTGAATTTTTGCCTATAAGCCTGAGGAACCAACTCCTATGCTTTTCAGAACAGCATCTTTCAACACATCATACTCAGACATTTGTTATATGGAGAGGGACTAATAAACTGCTTCCAATAAACACACTTTGCAAAAGAAGAGGCCACACCCTTCTTGGCCATTTTCTTAAGTTTCAGCTGCTGTTTTTCTCGAAAGACAGAAAGAATTTTGACACTTCTTTTTCTTCAAATTTTGGTACTAAACATGCATTCTTTGAAGTTTCTGGCGTGTGAATTGTCTGAGTTTATTCCAATACACTTCACCAGCATAAGCCTGTTTGTGTCCATTGGTAAGGATGGAAAATCTTTGCGCAACTCAACTTGCCTTGGGCCTTCGCGGATGCTATTTTTCCCACCAGGAGCAATTTACCTGCTTCAGTTGTATATAACAGAAAATTATTTAGGGACTTTCATGTAGAAATGTGTCTTTATTCATTTTTCATGCAAGACTATCAAAAGCATATATTTTCTCAAAGAAAACATGTGTCTAAATTTAAATTTACTATTGAATTTCAGAATTAACCATTACAATTATTTCAATTTAATCCTAATCAAAATTCACCTAAAATAAAAAATACCATGTTCAAAAGTTAACATACAAGTTAGCTTGTAAAATCAAATTAAAGCTAGCACCTGTATCTAAAATTCTGTATCTCAGATTTTTCAAAAAGGGCGTGGGTAATTTTTACATATCATTGAAATTTTATTGAAATTGTAAAGATTTTGGATAAGAATTTAAAAAGCTTTAAACTTTGAACTAAGCCCTTTATGAAAATTTGAGATAGGGTTTTGCAGCCAACAATATAGTCTGTCTATTGTGATCAAAACCAAATGTTTATCTGGAAATGTGTTTCAGCTATTTTTTGTTAATACTCAAAATATAAAACATTTAGCTGTAATTTAAAAACTAATTCAAATTTAATGACTGAACAGTTACAAAAGATCTGTCGCTGGTTTTACATTTATCGAGATGTCTTCTTTAATAAGATATATAGATATACATGTATTGTTTTTATGGGTTCAAAATGAAAATTATAGAATACACAGTATAGTATTCAACAAAAACTAACATTTTCTAATTTAACTGTTGTAAAGTGTTCTAGCCCCTGAAAGGCACTTTAACATGAAAAGTTAACAGAGACTAGTGTTGAGTGGTTGCTCAGGAAGAAACTGAAACACAGGAGATCAGTTTGGGCCAGGATCAACAACAGGGACATTGAGAAGAATAGGTGTGTGCTTCAAGTCCCTATAACACAGATTGAATTGTAATCAATTGACATACTGGCAAAAACCAAAGCAAATGCAAGCTCAATTATATGCAGCTGAGGTTTTCTTTTTTGACATTTGTCGGGCCTGATAATGACTCCGTCCTGGTGACACTGTTACGATACATGTGTTCACGTGCATGTACTTGTAAGATGTTTTGAATGGTAGCATCATTTATACCACAAGGTATACTCTATGTAGCCATAAGCCATATCATTTCGGGGGGGGGGGGGGGGGACTAATACAAGTTAAATTTGCTACCTTGTCTTTTGTATCAAAGTGTCTTCATACATGTCTGTAATTTGCATGTTAAATACATATAATGTGCTTGAAAGATACTTTAATAATGTACATGTATGAGACACTGATGCAGGTCAAACCCCTCACAATTGTCCCTGCAATAGATATCAGGAGTATCAATTCATTTCCTGATGTGAGACTCTACATATAGGGAAACTGAACCAAGTTTAAGGACATCAGTTTTTACTAGGTTTCAACCGGAGCCATGCCTGGGGGGCATGAATGCCTTCCCAGCTTAATTCAAGTCACTGCGAAGTTTTTCTGCTATGCTCATTCAAGCATGATGTAACCAGTTAAGTGTGACAGTGATGGTACATGTACAAATTTGTAGTGACCATCACTATCAATCATTTACCCAAGTATGAAAGCCCTGTCCAGTGTAGATAGTAAAATGCCACTCTGAAGTTTTTTGTTGGTGGATGGAAGGACTAACAGAGGGACGGACGGACGGACAGACAGACAGACTGAAAGTGAGTGCTTATAGCCTCGCCAACAGCTTATGCTGGAGAGACAAAAACCATAGTACAGTACTACAGTAAACAAATGACGCCCTTGGCAGCGGGGGACGTACAGGGAGAACTGGGAACCTGAAGGATGGACTGTCAACCCGAAGCAAGTTGACAGTCCATCTCGAAGGTTCACAATTCTTCCTCCATGGGTACATGTAGGTCATGCAATGCAACAGGCAGGTTCCTACTTGCCTGGTTCCCGCGCTGATCAGAATAGCAGCGCCAGGTAGAGAGACATGCAGTCTGACAGAACTTTCACAGCGGGAGACAGGAAAAAAATGTCCCACCCCCAAATAACCAATCAAGAGTTGGGATTTCCCCCTGAGGTGTAATATGAAGACAGAAAGGTCCTCTGTCTATCTCCATGGGTATAATGATAATACTTGTATGGAAATGATTGTCTTCATGATAGTATTACACATATGCTACTTTAGACTGGTGAAAATTGTTTCAGATTCTGAAACAATTTTCATCGTGCAGTCAGAGAGGTTCTAAAGGTCAGCTCCTCTCCAACTGCACAATGCACACACTATTTGGGGCAAAACATTCAACGGATATCTCAATGAATATCCTTTATTCAGTACCCTTGCAGTGAGGCATGTCAAGGGTTGAAAGTATACCAGATATATAATATGGTATAACCTCACTTATAGGCAGAACTTACAGACATAATAGTAGCAAAGAGCATGACTTTTGAATCTATATAATTATTATTCACAAATTACATTCAAAATGAAAACTATGTAATGTACAAGCGCTGTAGGTAAGTGTGGGGTTTATTATATTTAAATAATTTTATGATTCAATTTTGGTAGGCCTAATCATGAATGTTAAGTGTAGATTTAAGTAGTTTCATTATATTTATGTAATGTGGGCTACATTTTAAGTAGGCCTGTTAACAAAGGAGCATCATATTCGCTTTATTCCGTAATACATCAGTTCGGTATGTTTGTATTGGATGTGCGAACATAATGCCGCCAGTTAGCAGAATGACTTGTCCGGGGATTAATGGCACCAAAACAAGTCTTGCACTGGTTCCCCACTTATGACCCTATTTTATAAAGGCTGATAAAGCCTAAAACTTTCTTCCAAATTTAAAATTTTATGAATATGATTTGTCCTTTCACAAATTAATTTGCTATAATGATTTAGAACTCATATGCAGCTTTTCAGTGATTGGTACAGAAGCGGACTTTCCTCTTAGAATATCAGACTTGATAGGTTTGAAACGGTACATGGGATTACAGAATTAGGTTTGTTAAGTTTCTCTTTGTATTAAATATACATGTTTCAAAATTGCAATTAAATATATTTTTTTCAATGAAAACACCACCGAATCTCTGCATCACCACCATCAGTGACAAAACCACAGAGAAAATGCCAATCTGTAGTCTGGGCACGGACAATGGCATGTTTGATGTGTGTTGGACATGGATTTGCATCACACCCACTGATGTTTGGCTAAGTTCTCAAGTAGTAATTCTGCAAGGCGTTGTCCTGAGTGGAATACATAGGTGCAATCAGCCAGTCACCTCACCCTTGCCCAGCCTTTGTCCATACTGTCTGCACATGAGACAGCCCCGCTTCCGCGGGCATTTGACCAGCTGCTTGCTCCATGTTAATGACTTAATCCCCCAGTCTGGCAACAGAGACAGCAACCTTCTTTGGTACAGTCTGAGCCCAATGCGTCCTTGTACGTCAGGAAACTGTCTGCTGCAGACACATCAATGAGTTGAAATGAGAAGCAGCACACATTAACAATGGCTCAAAAATACTTTCTGGTCTTTTCAATGGGGGGGGGGGGGGAAAGCACATGCTGACATATCTTCATCAGGCTCCTCATCACGTAAACTTGCTTTTCCTGACGTACACCACAAGCATCCATTTCATTATGTTGCAGAAATGATTTGCAGGAACTTCATAAATTAATGATCACACCAATCTGATTACATGACTGTGTTATTCCAACAACAGAGAGCCATACCTTTCGGTCAATATTTATGAAAGGTTTTCCAATATTTGGTTATTGCCGAGATGAAACTTCCCAAACACCTACACGTGCATTTAATCAAGGTGGAAGCAAAATTTGATGTGCATCAGAAACTTGAACTGAGGTACATAAAAATGGATCTGCCACGAGGAAACATCAAATATATCAAGTGGCATTAACTTTAAACTCACTTCTAGCAGCTGAACAGTACATACAGAATCTTACAAGGACAACACTTCTGATACGAGGACAATTTTCTCGGTAAAAATGAGCAGCAGCAGCAGGAGCCCCGTCAAAACTGATTTTTATCAAGTAAAGTGATCTAGATACCACACCTTACAACACAGAACAGCCACTGAGAGGAATCTAGGAGGAAAAATTGTTTCCTGAGAAATGAAAGAACAATTTCAGCGTGTGTGTGTGTGTGTGTGTGAGAGAGAGAGAGAGAGAGAGAGAGAGAGAGAGAGAGAGAGAGAGAGAGAGAGAGAGAGAGAGAGAGAGAGAGCTGACTCCCCTGGAACTCTGAGCTCTGTTTGGTTGCTAATGGCAGATGTCTGATTGTTTGAGAGAGAGAGAGAGAGAGAGAGAGAGAGAGAGAGAGAGAGAGAGAGAGAGAGAGAGAGAGAGAGAGAGAGAGAGAGCTGACTCCCCTGGAACTTTGAGCTCTGTTTGGTTGCTAATGGCAGATGTCTGATTGTTTTCCTGTATATGGAATGGATGCAGACTTTAAACGTGTATTGTTTGAAATAAAATTTGTACTGTTATTGTCATGATTGTTGCAGGTCATTTCTTTCATTCCATAGTTATAGTGATGGTGGGTTCACTTCTTTGGTCCAGCTTCATAAGGGCCTCACAAACCCCAGCTAAGCGGGGAATCAGAGAGCCATTTCAATAAAAACATGGTTAAAACAATTCAGCTGAGCACTCACAAAACCCTTTAAACCAATGACTCAGCTCAGCACTCAGATAACCCTTGAAACAAAAACATGGTTAAAAACTTAGCTGAGCACTCAGAAAACCCTTTAGACAAAAACATTGTTAAACAAGAGGCCCACTGGCCTATCGCTTTGTTGACTTAAGGTCATCCATATTATGTAATATTCTTCTTTAAGTTATGGTATATATATCCTTTAAATTTAGTATGACTAGCTGCATTATTTGTTTGAATAATGATTTTATATAAGTTTCGATACATTTTGACTCATAATTTCCGTACAACTATAGGTGGCACCACCAGTATTATCGTTGATTGAGATTTTGACCTCTCCCACCATCCAACCAAATTTCATCAAGATCCATCACATATTAAAGATGTTAGAACATTCAGAAGATTTCACATTTTGACCCCTATATTGCAGAATATTGTAGATGGCGCCACCAATATCATACTTAACTTAGTTTTTTTTTATCTGCTTTTCGTTCTGAAAGTTATATGTGTCCACATTGAAAATTGTTGGATTTGTTGCATTTACAAGTCATTTCCATGTATATGTGTTGTCCAGTGACCAAGGTTATTAATATTTAAATACTTTATGAGTCTTGACCCAAGGAATCTTCCTTGTAAATTTTGTAATGTAAAAATGGGGCATTGTGAAAATAATAGATTTAATGTATTTACCATATATTTGGCAAATGCGCCATAAAATACAACATGTGGTGCCACCAGTACTTCACACACAATAGCAATTTGTCTCTGTAATAAACCTTTGATGTCTTGTTCACATCATAATGGCAATTAAATATATAAGGGCCACCACTAGCTATTCACGTCTATCATCTTTATAGTCCCAGTGATCTTGAACAAGTAGATCAAGGTCATCCAATGTGTAACATTCTAGTTTTAGCCATGATAAATGTATCCTATAAATTTGATAAGACTAGCTGCATTCTTTGCTAAAATAATGAATTTATAGAAGTTTGACTTTAACTACTAATTTCTGTACAACTATAGGTGGCCACACCAGTATCAACCTTGATCGAGATTTTGACTTCCCCATAATCCCACCACATTTCATGAAGATCCACCAAAGATTAAAAGTGCTAGACAGACAAATAATGAGGTTGCATTAGCTCTGGGACCTTAGGTCAGCAGAACTAAAAATCTCAGCTGAGCACTCAGATAACCCTTTAGAAAAAATATTGTTAAGCTCAGCTAAGCACACAAACTTGGACCCTTTCGATAGAAAAAATGGCTTTAAGTTTGCTATTTGGGCCTATCAATTATCTGTTTTAATGAAAAACCAATTTCAAATGTGAAAGGATTTGTTTAAACCCTTGACACCTTTACAGGTTGATATCTGCCTCAAGTCGGAGATGTAATGGATTCCTTCAAATAAGTATTACCAGTTAAGGAGTGAAGTTTGGCATCTACTGTGTCTTTATGAATATGGTATTTTAATTTTTTGGGAGTACTTTTAGAGTTTCCACTTCCCCCCAAAAATTAGCACTGTGCTGTACGTGGTTTGTGGCCACTGTTTCTCAAATGATTGTAGTCTCAGAGCATGGGTCATACTGTTGCTTAAACCTGCAGAATATACCTTTGGCTATATTTGCTGTAGGCCAGTTCCCCGATTTCAGGGTTGACTTTGTTGCAGTCTAGCTTTATAAAATTGTTCAAAGTTTGTTGTTTAGGACAATAAATATTTTATGTGGCAATTAAGATTCTACTTCAAATGGGAGAGGATGGAGTCAAATCACTGTTGACCTTGATAGACCATACAGTTACTCAAGCCTAATTGAGATAAAATATATTGTCGGATATAAAGCTTTTACTGTTTTATGTCCCAAATACCAGCTTTACAAGGCATGTATGTTTGTATGAAGTAGCTTTGTACCTTTAAAACTTGTATTGTTGGGTGTTCAAAATACAGCTTCCATACAGTCTGTTAGCTCAGAGTTGGCTAGGGAATGAATTTGGAAATAGGTCCAGCCTCTGGTAAAGAGGTGTGTAAGTGCATAGCAATGACGAGTCACATAGCACATTATTTAACTGCATATTCCAATGTCCCATAATCATGTGGAAAACGCTCCATTGGTTCTCAAGGACAATGCACACAGGGTCACTAATTGTAGCAGCAAACACTTGTTTTGCACAGGTCGTCTTAAGAAATGGCCAATTTAACACATTCTCTGAATTTCCCTTAACTCTTTTGTTTTTTATTTGTTTGTTTGGGTTTTGTTTGTTTGTTTTTAATTTGGTCATTTTTTTCCCTCGGGGTGGATGGGTGACCCATGATGAGCTGAGATCTTATTTTTTGCATTCATACTAGCTTGAAGTTACAAAGTGCATCAGGTTTACTTGTGCTTGTGCAAGTTTGCCAGTACATGTCATTCAAAGTTTATACACATTGATGTTTAAAGGCCCTTACCAAACTCAAAACCTTTTTTCTAGCACTCAGAATGCTGTCAAAACACTCGCTTGCAAAAGGTATTGAAAAGCTACCTACCTGAAGGCTTGCATACACTTGATATGTCCTTCAAAAGCTAGCATTAGCTTTAAAAAGGTACCTTAACTTTAGGAAAGCTTTGGCTTAGCTTGTAATAGAGGCGAATTATTTTAATGAGCTAAGCCTTCACTTTCTAAAAGCACTTGGATTGTAGTGGCTTAGCTCTCAAAAGCGAGTGGTATTACCACTCGAACGCTATGGCTTAGCTTTCAAAAGCTAGGGCTTTGTTTCAAGAAAATAGGTCAAATGGTACAATTATGAACTGCAATGATCATGACCCTAACCAATACAGAAATATTTCTGTAGGCAGTTGTATTTGAAAATTATTTTGTAATCGAATTAACACTAGATTACAGAAATATCTAAATTGAAGACAGTTAAAAATGAATTTCAAATTGTTTTCTCCAAAAAACGCTAGAACAAGCGACCACATTTTAGTTTTAAGGACTCTAAGTGATAAATAATTAATATGTGCTGAAAAGGGAAATATTTATATGCGTGTTTCATTTTAGGCAAGATTATGATTTGGATTGACATGATGGTTTATCATACAACCTTTTAGAATATGATATCAGTGGAAAGTGTTACAATGTTATCAGAGATATGTGTATTGGGGCTTCGACACAGCAGAAACTAAAAGATGGATTATCAGACAATATTCCTTACATGTACCATAACGGTATAAGACAAGGATGCACCTTGAGTAACACTGTTTTTAATATATTTATTAATGACCTTCCTGATATTTTTGATACTTGATGTGATCCCGTGAAAACTATATAAAACTCTTTTAACTGTCTCTTATATACAGATGATTTAATACTACTGTCTGAAAGTGAATCTGCATGACAACATTGTCTTGACAAACTGAATAAATGGTGCCAAGAAGGAAGTATGACTATTAATGTTAAAAACATCTACAATTATGATCGTTAAAAAGTGTGGCCAAAAATTACATATAGTTCTAGCATTGTAAATAATATGTTAGAAGTAACTAAAATAAATTGCAATTTAGGAATTGAAATTAAATCCGATGGTTCACCAATAAATGCTATGAAAATGCTCAGCGGTAAAGCTCACAAGGCTATTAGGAGACTTAAAAGATTATTTTTAATACAAATATAAGTATTAATATACAATCACATTGATTTCATACTTTGATATCTGCAATCCTTCTGTATGCTTGTAAAATGTGTGCACCCTATATGATATCACCTATTAAATGTCTTGGAAACAACATGATTGAAGAGTATCTAACATATCCATTGGAGAAGGTCCACTTAACCCTTTCCCCCTTGAATTTAGACTGAGTCAACAGCTTTCCTCGGCATGGGTTGGGCACTAAGTGCCCAACCAAGTGCCCAACCCATGCCGAGGAAAGCTGTTGACCTGGGTTATGTTGTCTTGATAAGTCTCATCTTCAAATCTCAGTCAAATTGTTTTTCATTGCTGTTGAAATCAGTTGAAAACGCGGAAGCAGACGACATTTGACCACCAGCTGGTTTTGGCCGGTTTAAGGGGGAAAGGGTTAAGCTGCTTAATGTCTGTCTTGGAGTACATAAAGAGTGATCAAGTATAGCAGTGCTTAGTGAATGGGGAGAATACCCAATGGTATAAAAATATTCAGTCTAATGTGTAAAAATTGATTAAGAAGAGTTAACATGAAACCAGATTCCCTACCTTATGAGACCTTTTTTTGTAATGCTGAAAATATACACACTGACGAATTTAATTTTAGTTGAGAGGTCCGGTTTAAGACCACCAGTCGCCTTTTATGGGTGACTGCCTGTCTCAAGTCAGGAGTAAAATTTGTTTCTTAACATTGGTATTGGAAGATAAATGTTGATGCTTTGGTAACTCTGGAATTTCTTTGCTGTCATTGCTGGGTTTGGAATTTATGAATATGGCTCATGTTTTTCTGTATTATTTGATAAATACTTCATTGGCTATGTTGTGCTGTGAGCTGGGTTCTCCGACTCATAGTTACAATGGAGGTAGAGTGTGTTTATAATGTTCCAGATTCATAAATATCACAAAAACGACGTAGACCTAGTTTCTTCCTTTGCTATAAACTCAGCTGACTGACAAGTCAGGAGAACTAAAAAGTGATAGGCCTACCAGGTCTCTTTTTAATTTTGGCAGAAATAATAAAATTTTGGGTTTTGAGTGGTTAGGCCCATACAATTTGGAAACACTGTTATTAATGAGGGATATTTCAAAGGTTGAGAGGACTGGTTAAAAAAAAAACAGTTGCCTTTTATGGGTGACTCCCTGTGTCAAGTCAGGAGTAAAATTTGTTTCTTAACATTGGTGTTGGAAGATGAATATTGATGCTTTGGTAACTCTGGAATCTCTTTGCTGTCATTGTTGGGTTTGGAATTTATGAATATGGGTCATATTTTTGTGTACTTATTGGTTAACGAGTATTCGGGACACATTATGTACTTTTGGTTATCAAACACTATGGGAAAATAATCGAACTATTGACAAACGACTTTCCAATGTTAAAACTCAAGAAAAGCAGTAGACAGTATTTCAGGCAACAATGGGAAAGAGATATGCAAATGAACTCAGACTCTGGTAAAAAGCTACGAACATGCACTAAATTCAAAACTCATTTTAAAATGGAGAACAATTGACTTTATATAAAAGATCAAACTTAAAGAGACAGTATTATGTGATTCAAAATAAGTGCACACAATTTGAAAATTGAAACAGGAAGACACAGACAGCTCAGAAAACACCCTTGACTTACAGAATTTGTGAAGATTGTAGTATTTTAGATGGTGAAGCGCATTTTGTACTTTACTGTTCTTACGCTAACTGTGAGAGAGTAAATATTAATTAAAAAAACTTGTCCGACATTTTCCCAGCATTTTCAACTGTAAGCGATTCAAATAAATTCAATTTCCCCATGGACCTGAATGATAATGATAAAATAAAATTAATAGTAAATTTCTTCTGTGAAGTCGTAAAGAACAGGGGATCATTGTAAAGCAAGTGTAAATGGTTATACCAGCAGATTAGATGAAGGGAACATTCATTTGATTGATTTATACACTGACTTTTTTTCCTGTATCTCTCTTGAAGGCATTGCAATTTGTTGTACGTGCCTTGGGCTATGTTGTATTGGTACATGTATCTGTGTGCAATGTGTGTAGTTTTGCAGAGTGTCAATATTGATGTTGATGTAGCAAAATAAAGTTCATTTCATTTCATGCAGTTGCTAAACTACATGGATTTGCCGCAACTGACAACAAGTACAAGAATGCACTGAATACAGCTGTATTCCAAAAAGGTGTTTAGTCTATAAGTGATGAATATTGGCACAAATATGATAGATGTATAGTTACGTATGCATACATGCATGGACAATTTGAGCACAGCAAAATGTTTAAAAACATACATGTATTGAGTATTTAGGTGCCAACATATGGTGTCTTCATGGTCCATGATACTTTAGGTACCACCTGTATCAATGGCAGATCATTTTCAGGAAGACTTTGCCTTGAAACTAGAACTATATTGAAAGGGCTTACCTCTTTCAGTTTTCTTGTACCAATTCAGTTTAAACTGGAGGGAAATAACAGGAAGTTTATTTGATGGGAGCATGTGACCATCTAAGCTTTCAGATTAAGTAATTGAAAGCTAAAGAAAGTTTGGTTTGAAAGCTAAGCGGAAAGTGCTGGTATGGGCTTTCTAACCGGACGATTCTGATAGCTTTTGTACGCTCATTACTTTTCAAAAGCTAAGCGGTAAACTTGATAGCTTTCACCACTTTTTGGTTACTAGCAATCAATTATTTGAATGCTTGTGATTGCTTATTTGAGAGACTATTAACTTTCGGAAAGCTTTCAAAATGCTTAAGTACAGCTACCTTAGATTTCCTGATTGGTAAGGATGTACATGTCATTCAAAGTGTACACACTGTGATGTTTACTTGTACATGTCACTCCTAGTTTATAGAGGTGTGTTTACCTGTACCCATGTATGACCTTGAAGTCAGGTCAAGGTCACTCTTGTGCTATATATCATCTAAAGCATACGATAAGAGGAAACACATGGAGCAAATTTTATGAGAAGCTTCTTCCATTTTAAAGTTATCACACTGACCCTGGATTTGATGATGTTGCCCCCAGTGACCTTAAAACACGACCAAGGTCATAGATATGTGATCCCATCTAAGCTCTTTACAAAAGGTTTCCATAATCTGGTTCAGTTGAAGTGGCTCTTTTTATTCTTAAGTTATCATGATGAGAATGAATTTGCTAGCAAACTGACGAAATTGACCTTGTGACCAACAAAGTTGTCCCCTCTGACCGTGAAACAGGTCGGGCCACTGTTATGCAATCCCAACCCAGATTGCCAAGAGAGTGTTCCACAAAAAACATTTGGTTGAGGTTGCTCAATTTACTTTAAATTTTATTACAATGAGAATGAATATGCCATAAAACTGACATTGTTGACCCCCTGTGACTCCAAGAGAAGGTCAAGGTTGTTGATGTGTGATCCTCTCCAAGCTTATAACAAGCTTAAGGGTCCAGACACATACATGTACACATAATCTGGTATACGTATCTCGTTGCATCTTTATGTCATCATGATGGGAACGGCTTTCAATACATAATCCCATATTATGCCTCTGACCTTGATTTGACCTTTCTAAGGTCAACATTAACAACACTTAAAGAAACTCCATAGGTGTTTTTCTCTAATATCTAATGGTAAGCATGGACCTTGGAGGTATCATTGCGAACATATAAACCAAAAGTGCTGAACTTACAATGGCCAAGTTGACATATGTGACCTTGAAATGAGGTCAATGTCAGTCATATACAATATCTTCAAAAGCACTGTGTAAAAGGAACACATATAGTTTCATTGGAGAACCTCTTTCCATTCTAGTTATCACGCTGACCCTGGAATTTTCATAGATGACCCTTGTGACCTAGAAACAAGGCCACGGTTACTGATAGGCATTCCTATCCAAGTTTCCACACCCTAAATTTGGTTGCAATAGCCCTCCTTATTCTGAAGTTATTGCAATGAGAATGCAAATGCCATAAAACGAACAGTTGACCCTTTTGACCAAAACCCCCATGACCTCATCACAGAGTCATTCTCTCCACATGAGGGCTCCACATACCAAATCTGGTCGCTGTTGCTCTTGGCATTCTAATGTTATCATGCTCTGAACAAATGAACATGTTGAAGAAGAAAAGAAGAAGGAGAAGAGAAAGAAGATGATGGAGAGGAAGAAAAAGAATGAGAGACAGAAGAAGAGGAGCAGGAGAAATCGGCACTAAAACAATGTCGCCATGGTTCCACCAGCAGCTGTAAATATGATTGGAATGATTGGTGGCAGCGACGTACAGTAGAAACATCATTTTTATGCTGCTGTGGCACAAAGCATTTAATTATTCATTTGTTTTTAGCTACAGCTTGCAATTGCTTTCATTTTCAGTTAATTATCTCTCTGCATATCATGCCTTTCCTGTTTTCTTTCAATTCATTATCGCTATTTTCTAACACCTCTGATTTGGCAGCAGCTCTTCCTCCTTGTGTATTCTTCACCCTAATCTTTGGCTTCATTGGCACTGGCTTAAAATCTTACAGCTGAAAATTTAAACTCCAAAGGTGATTATTCTTGCTCTGTGATTGATATATCTTGGGTACGTTTTCTAACTTGTTATCCATGAAATGGCATACATTCTAGATCATTGACAAGTTGAATACTCTCTGAAGGTGCTGTTTTTACAAAGAATAGCTTACATACATGTACTTCGAAAATCCACATTTGACATTTGTAAGAAAAAAAATTTAAAATCCAATACTTATCAGGTCTTCAACCGATGTAGTATGTATTGCAATGTCACTTTTGTGTGAAATATTATAAAATATACTGCTTTGTCAATTTTCAGTAATTAAACAAGTATGTAAAATAATCTGAACTATAAACAGCACATACACCATGTATTCGCTTGACTTTTCTCTTGAAATGCCCCCCCCCCCCAAGCAGGTGTGTCAAGGTCAGCTGGTTCCTGTGGGTTCTCAGTAGAGGGCTCTGTATGCAGGCAGGCTAGGTATGTGTATTTCCAATTAGTTTCCATTGTTATTTGCACCTATGTAACTTTAAAACCACTCTACCAAAAAAACCCCCACCAAATTTCTTGTGATAAATGGTTGTATATAGCGAAAATACTCCTGTAAATTTGAAACTTTTGCTGCAAAACTATACAATGAATTGAATGTTACTTTAACATAGAATTTAATGGGAATACACACCTCCAGCCCACAAGAATATTGTGCATTGGGTTGTATATTCAGGCAAATACACATATAATTGTTAACTGCAAGTTGAGCCTCTCCCATTGTAAGGTGACCAAACATGAAAGGTCTTCACACATTGTGGTACACCTGTCTAGTGAAGGTTGCAGAACAAAGTTACATTTAACAACTGAAAGTTACCAAATGTCCAAATAAATTTATTAAAATAAAAAAAAAACACAATAGTTGTATAATTTAGCAAATAATGCGAACTGGATCAAGTTTTGAAAGTTTTATTGTGTGTGTGACTTTATTTTGAGACTGGAGATATGAATCTCATCCAGCATATTATAGTAATAACTATCAGTCAGAAATGTAAATGACATACTGATTTAACATTTGCCTTGTGCTCTCATAGCCCATCACCTTGTCAACTCAAAAAAAAAAAAAAAAAAAAAAAAAGAGAGACTTTTTTGAGTCATGTATGTTTGTTTAAAGTTAGTTTGTGTCTTTAAAACTTGTATTGTTGGGTGTCAAAATACAAGCTTTCCCAGTCACCCATGTTTGTATGAAGATACTTTCTATCTTTATCTTTTCTGACGTTTCAAGTACCAGGTTTCCCCATTGTGTATACCAGATTTCCCAGTCCTGCCTGTTTGTATAAAGTTACTTTGTGTCTTTAATACATGTACTGTTGAACATTTTGTACATCATCTTTCCCGGTCACGTACATTTGTGTGAATTTACTCTTCATCTTTAAAACTTGCATTGTTCAAAATACCAGTTTCTAAATTTGTCATGTTTCTCAATTCCTGTTGTATTATACATTTTATGAACTAAGTCAGGGGACAGTCGATCAGGGAACAATTTCTCTTTGATGACACAGGCTGCAGCATGACATGGCCATGGCCAAGCAAGGTAGGCCTACTGTCAGAACGGTGCTGTGAACAGTAGCACAGAAGCTTTGGCAATATACAACCTAGTAACAAATTTTAAGTTATAAATGATAAGATTTTTTGAACTTTTTCTCTTGCTTTTATATTATGAATATCCTCAAATATTTCAGTTAACTGTAGTGTTGTAACCTTCTTCAGTGAGATCCAACTGTCATTTCAAGTACGTGAAGGCCTATATATATTAACGTTATGGATGCACGTGAAAGAGTAAAGTCTCGAGATATAATGTTATAACGTTTAAAAATTTCTCTTCATGGTCATGCTGTGGTCACCCATGACAACGGACGAGTCCATTAATGTCCACAGGGCATCACGGCTAGTATTTTCTTATGTATACAGAAGAATTAATATTAACTTCGACATAATTTAACATGAAATGATATTTTTTTAACGTGCGATAGGCCTCTTCTTCCGGTCAATTTTGATCAGAGTTTCATGCAACTGTTCCGCACCTACCAGGAAGCCTACTGACACTGCACACCCTCCGTTAGCAAAATGGTAACAACGGACTGGTATTTTTCATTCGCTTGCAATCTTTCTGCATTTGATTTTGATGGCTGTATCATGTGTGGAATCATTGATTTGGGCACATGACATAGTTACACATGAGGCCTAAACTGAATACATTTCTGAGTCGCCGTAACTTTTTACAATCACCGTCACTTGCCAAGGAAGAAAAGACAAACACACACACACACACACACACACACACACACACAAATTTCATCGTAATTAAATGGAAAATCAAGGATAGATACATTGTAATGTCAAAATGCCCAGATGACTATAGTATTAATGATGCCGGCACTTCAAATGGCCGTCCCCATGTACTGGTCACATAACTCGCATCGCAAGATCTGAAAGTTACTTTGTGAAAGTGCAAAAGCAAGAAATCGTGTGTGTGCAAGTGAAGTGTGTGTGTGTGTGTGTGTGTGTTGATCATCAGGCAGTGGTCATCACATCATCCCTGCACAAGTTAGGCCCCGGACCAGTGCTTGAATGGGTCGATCATTTGTCGGCCATATTTCAATTTGTCATTGTATTTCGGCATTGAACTTTGAAGTTTGTCAGCCAGTTCTGACCTGTCGTTTTCTTTTTTTTTTTCTTTTTTCCTGATGTAGCGATACTTTGACATGTCGGCATATTGGTATGACCAGCTTTTGTTGTGCCAAAGGCACGCGTTTAAAACTGAAAGTTTGAAGCCAGCTCCTTGCAACCGACGCTACTTCAAATTCAAACAGCCCCAAACCTGCAAATTGTGTGGTGTGGTAATGTTGGCAACTTGCCAGTTGCCTGCGTCACGAGATTCTCCACTACTCCAGGGCGGCAAGCAAATGATTGACAGCTCTGCACAGACTGCAGACCAGATAAGACTTCCATCTGCATGGTGCAGGCACTAAGAGGGGTGACAATGACATCCTTAAATCATAAATGTTGGTCTTTCGAAGCAGGTGATCTTTGTAAACTTCATGTAAAAGGCCTCAACACAAAAAACACACCTACATGTATTAACACATAGTTTTTTATTGGCCAAAACTGATACTGATACTGATATAAATATATATATATATATATAAGTGAAACCTCCATATACCGAACACCCTCGGGATGAAAAAAAGTGTTCAGTATAGAGAGGTGTTCGGTTACAGAGGTTTTACTGTATCTCTCTCTCTCTCAAAACAAAAATTGTAGAAAAAATCAGAGCGGTCTGACAGCGTAATACACACATGCATGGGTTAATTGCTCCCCCGCTGCTTGCTTATCATGGTGTCTGAGTACTTAATTACTAAACACAAGATCCTAATGAGATTAGCCTTGCCGGACGAACCTGTACATTTGTAACAGTCTGGATGTCAAAACTTGTTTCTTCCAGGATACTGCCAAATGCTGGTGTCGACACAGGAAACTTAATTGAAAATGAGTGAATTTACCGTGATCAGTCATCAGATAATTTTTGTGCGTTTGTTACTTTCAGAGGCACATTTCCTATATTTTCAAACAAATGTTAAGTAAGCGTTTCATAGCAACTACTTTTCTTGAGACTTTCATCATAAATCTACTTACATGATGCAATCCTTGCATGACCACCCTGATTTAAATTTGTAAGCCCCGCGACATGCTCATTTAATATTCATGAGCAACGTGGACTCAGAACATCGGCCAACGTGTCAAATAGGCCCTCTGCAATTTCTTCCATTTTGGATGTCTCATAATTGATTAAAAAGAAAGAATTTTGTGGCGAAATTGGCAATTATTTTTGTTTTTATGCACTTTGTATAGAAGTCTCCTGGTCAAAAGAACGGAAAAGATAAAGTTTTGTTTTGTTTTGTTTTTTTGTTTGTTTGAGGTTGAGTTTAATTTCTGTTTCTCTTTTTATGAGGATGTGGATGTGGATGTGGATGTGAAAGATCTCAGTTTTTACATGGTTTCTGTTACCATGCTAGTCTGCAATATCCTGATAACGTTTACATGGTAATTGAAAAGAAATAGACCAGTAGGTTTGTCTGAAGATTTTATATTCGCGTTTGGAAGTCTGTACTGAAAAACCGATGAGCACTGGTCATTGAAATCTGTGGGTAATGTTTGTGACATCACACTCTCGGCATCAGGGGCACGGGAACTGTACGATTGCCGTCAAAGAAAGTAACATGAAATTAAAAACAATATTTTGATCGTAGGCCTAACATTTTGTGCAGAAAGCCATGATTTGCTCACCTGCAGGCATTGACAATTGTTTTACGCTCAAATTCTCCCATAGTTACCCATATGGAATTTGGAAACACAATCATTCCCAACATGTTTGGAACGATTTTACGACCAAAATGAAATAAAAGAGCGATTCCTATTGTTTGTTGTTTTATTTGTAAGCCAATTAGACTACGTAAGATAGAAAAGAGTAACTGGAAGTTCTTTCTTGAGTGACGCACGTTAGCGAACGGTTTTAAAAATATTCGGACTGTCTAAATCCATTCCCAATGACACGGCCCGTGGAATTTTATATTTCCAAGCAGGTGTACGTTTTAACACGGTAAGAAAGTTTTTACAACGAACACCCCTTTTTTTTCGCCCAATTTCATTGTCGGGCTGTGAACAACGAAGCAGATGCAGACCGTTCGCGATGTCAAAATAGCACAAAGGCTCCGAAACATGTTGAGTAGTTACCCGCTGAAGACCCTTTAATTTATTTGGGCTGATACAGCCTATGTCAAAATTTTACAGAGGAACGTGTGCAATATAGACAATAGTAATTCCATATATAGGCCTATACAGGTTAGACAGGGACAGGTTAGCTTATGGAGAGTAAAGAGTTCGAACTGCGGAATAGGATATTGACTACTAGGAAGTGGTTCTGGGCAAAAAGACACAAATACAATTGTACAGTGAGTTACAACTTACATGTAGGCCTACATGTATGATATGAAACTTGACGTCACATGCTGATAGTGCTGCTTCCAGGTGCATGTCCACCAAACATATTACACTAATTTACAGGCAGAATTAAAATATTTCAAGTGTATAATATAAACATAGGGCGACAAATGAAGCTTTTTCAATGTCCAAGGTACAATGAATATTTCACGGATTATCGCGAATATTTGGATTATTGTTTCAAACGCAGTGACGAGTCTGACTGCGGTGCCAGGTAGGGCCCTCAGTCAGACGCCTCGGGCGTGCGACCTCGCGAGGTTCCACTACCACAGGCCTTGAACGTGTGACCTCGCGACCTAATACTCAGCAAGCACCACGCCAACCTGGGGTCCTCCGCCGGGTAACATGAGACCCGCGCGTGGACATGGAGCAATACTTTCCGGCGGTACTGTATTTTTATTACACCTACGCATATATTTTTTCATATCGTAAGCTATGTACTTAAGAGACCTAATGATAACGTAATCTTAATACTATATTTAAGTCTATGTCAATTAAATATGACCTATGATATGTATGGGAAAATACGTATGCATCTACATTATTAATCAATTTTTTAAATCATAACTATTTATTATGTTAATGACGTTAGGTCTACTTGTGGTAGTTAACGTTATAACATTTATATCTCGAGACTTTACTCTTTCACGTGCATCCATAACTTTAATATATATAGGCCTTCACGTACTTGAAATGACAGTTGGGTCTCACTGAAGAAGGTTACAACAGTTAACCGAAATATTTGAGGATATTCATAATATAAAAGCAAGAGAAAAAGTTCAAAAACTCTTATCATTTATATTTCAATCCTTGTTTGAAAGATGTCTTTGAAATCATACATAAATTTTAAGTTGCCCAGTAGAAGCTAGTCTATTGGAATTGGAATAGCTTCTGCTAAGTAGATCATAGAAGATGTAAGTAAACTTTATGTGTTAAGAGTATACTGACAATAAATATGAAAAGAACATAATTATCTATTTTAGACAACTGTATTCTACATGCAGCGTGATGCAATGGATCTGTTATTTTGTCCAGTGGGTAAGCTTGCAAGTTCACTGTTGTTGCTAACATTTGGCTGTATGATGTAACATGAATTTTGACTTTGTTCTATTGGATGTCACCCAGACTTCTGTACCACAGCTGCCAGGGCAGTTCATGGTCCTCCAACACTGCTGCTCGGCCGTAGACCTGCTGCAACACATGTTATCAAAGTGTTTGAATGGATGAACCACATGCGCTGCCGAACCAGAACCCTGCCAAACTTAACAAGTTAATGAGTATTGCAGAGCAATACATAGTCCCCCGCTCTTCGCCCACGAGGTTGAATGGACTACTATATAGGGGTGTGACCTAGATGAAAAAAAAAAATAAAAGTATGGCACATTCTTAGATTAAGCTTCACATTTGTGTAAAATTTCGTTAATCTAAGTAAAAGGACAAAAAAGTTATGGCCCGGACAAGATTTTGAATGGATTTCACAGTGACCTAGATATTTGACCTAGTGACCTACTTTTGCCATGTGACACAACAACTCCCCAGGTAGTATTAAAATAATAAATTTGGTAGCTATAGCTATTATAGTAAGGGAAATATGGCATGGACAAGGTTTTACATGGAGTTTACACTGTGACCTAGATATTTGACCTAGTGACCTAGTTTTGCGTCGTGACACACTTTTAGGTCACAATACATTATCAGTAAACTTTTATAACAAGAAGTCAAAATTTTTTAAGAATTACAGTAAGGACATGAAAATACTGTACATTTATGTATTACTGTGACCCAAATATTTGACGGACGGACGGACACACGGACGGTGCCCATTACCATATCCCCTCTAAGGTCTACCC